>SJYX01019381.1:220763-273241 GCA_006410675.1 Oreotragus oreotragus | reverse complement strand
GGAAGATAGCCTGGAGAAGGGAAATGCTACCCATTCCAGTATTCTGGCCTCAAGAATTCCATGGACTATGTAGTCCATGGGGTCGCAAACAGTCAGACACAACTGAGTGATTTTCACTTCACACTATAACTTCAGAATGGTGGTAATGTTTAAGAAAACAATCTAGGCTATAGTTTCTAAAGGCAAGGTTAACAGAATTATTTTATAGTCAACATTGTACCAGAAACTTATCCAGAATAAGAAAAAAAAAGTATAACAACAAAAAGAAGAAAAACAAAATTATTTTATAATTACTCATCTATACAAACTATTAGCAATAAGAGGGTTCAGAAACTTGTTAAAAATAAGGTTAATATATGAAAATCAACGTTTCCATACCAGCAATAAATTATTAAAAAGTGTGATTTTCAAAAGCTTCCATTTTTACTGGCTATACAAATTTTAAAGGGTCTTGTAATAAACAACAAAATATATTCAAGACCCACAAAGTTAATTTTGAAATGTCATGAAAGAAATAGGGAATTCTCTGGTGATCTAGTGTTTAGGGTTCACTTGGATTCAATCCCTGATCCCTGGTTGGGGAACTAAGATCTCATAAGCTGAACAGTGCAGCCAAAAAGTAAAAATAAAAAACTTCGAGGAATAAATAAAATAGACCTAAATAAATGGACAGATATGTCATATTCCAAAACCAACACAAGTTTTCATGGACCCTGACAAGTGGACAATAAAAGTTAAAAGGAAAAACAAAGGGCCAAAAGTAACCAAAATGTTTTTGAAGATCTAGATGAGTTATTTCTACCAAATATCTGGGAATTGTAAAGCTAAAATAATTGAAATTGTGTGGTACTCATGTAGAGAAAGATAAATAGACCAATGCACAGAATAGGGAACTCAAAACAGTTTGTGTTTTGAGGCTTGTGTACTTTGAGGCCTAAAGTATATAATAGAGGCAACATTTCAGGTCAGTAGGTAAATAATAGAATATTTACTAAATGATACTGGGGAAATATGTTCTTCATATGAATAAAAACAAAATTAGATCCTTATTTATACCACATTAAAGCTTTTTTTCCAAGTAGACTAGAGACCTAAATGTGAAAGGCAAACTTTAAACTTTTCAAAATAAATATAAGAGATATTTTTAATGAATTCAGTGTGAGGGACAATTTTCTAAACAAGATGCATAAGCACGAACTATTTTAAAAAGAGTTACACTGCTGTCAAATAAAAGACTTGTTTTCTAAGTAATAAAACAAATCAGTCTGTGAGAAGACATTTCATGTATATATGTGTGTATTTTTATCTATATAAGAAATATTTATAACAAAATTATACATCTCTGTTATACAGAATGATTATATTAAATTATTATATTATATTACATAAGTAAATATTATATTACATAGGTAATATTTAGTGTTAATGTTCTATATTATCTGTAATTTGTAATACTTATATGTATGCACATAAAAGATTCTATTCAAACCCAGAAAGAATTCTTATAGGTCAATTAAAAATGAAAAGACCATGAAATATTTAAATGGCAAAGGATATGAACAATTAATAGACTAAGATTTCCAAATAATTATATGAAAGCCTCTTGTTTTAACCAGTAATCAAGGAAATAAAAATTGGAAGAAACTGTCCTTTCATATCTATCACATTTAAAAATCTTAAAGTAAGATCAGGTTTTTCATAAACATGAGAAAATAGGAATTTTCATTATAGTACCTGCAGGGGTACAAATTGGCACAATCCCTTTGGAGTGAAATTTACCAGTATCTAGCAACAGCAGAAGACTTTAACCTGGAAGAGGGCATGGCAACCACTCCAGTATTATTGTCTGGAGAATCCCATGGACAGAAGAGCCTGGTGGACTGCACTCCATGGGGTCACACAGTTTCAGACATGACAGAAGCAACTCAGCACTCACACACACAGAAGACTTTAAAATGTGCTTAGCCCACTATCCAGAAATTCCCCTCCCAAGAATATACAAGGAACTAATGAATCTCAGGGAAATTCTTAGAGAAAATCACTTATGTATGCCCAAGAAAACATGGACAAAAGTGTTTATAGAAGCAAAAGACTGAAAGCAATCTAAAATCAGATAAATCATGGGATTTTGTATAAACCAGATAATAGTAAAAATGAATCAACTAGTTCTACCTATATCATTTAAACTTATCTTGAAAAATTAATATTGAGTGAAAGAAGCAAGTTAGAGAATATAAAATAGACCATTGTCAAGTTACACTTTACAAACTTTAAACATTAAATGGCATAATCTATATGCAAACTTATGATGATGTTGTTGTTAGGCAAGCTAGAAAACTAGCTTTCCATTTTATAACTGATTTATTTTCTGTAAATGTAACTTCCATTTCATGGAGAGTAAACAGAGTTTTGGACTTCCCCAGTGGTTCAGTGGTAAAAAATTTGCATCCAAGTAGGAGACACAGGAAACACGAGTTTGATCCCTGATTTAGGAAGATCCTCTGGAGAAGAGCACAGCAACCCATTCTAGTATTCTTGCCAGGAAAATCCTATGGACAGAGAAGGACACAGTCCATGGGGTCGCAAAAAGGTAGGGCATGACTGAAGTGGCTTACTACACATACAGGCAAATGGGATTTTGGATTTATTCCTGACGTATTGCTGATTCTTGTCTTATTTCTATTTCATGAAGTGCAAATTTTATTTTAAAAGAAAACAAGAATCCAGAAGTGGATGTAACGAAAAAGTGCCATTTGGCAGCCATGGCAGTAGTAATATCAGGGCTCCAGGTCAAGGCCCCCTGGAATGGAGTAACATGGGCAGCACTGGGTATAGGGCAGAGATAGCTTTGTATCAGTTTCACTGCTGAACCCCATGACCCACCATTATTGGCCTGCAGGACTCCTTTCCTCATTCTCGACTAAGAGGAGAGTTTGCTGTGATTGGTGGGCTGGTCCTGGAACTGGGGCCATCACCTGCAGGCCGCCCCAGGGAGATAAGGGAGCATGGAGAACAAACAAGTTTGCTTGGGTTTTCATCCTTTTCTTGGTGTCATCTGGTATATTGCTTGTGGAGGAAGTAGGCCCATTGTGTTGCCCCTATTCCAACAATTGAACCACTAGCTCTGTCATATAGTTTCACATTGATTTCTCATCTCTGTTAACCCATGGAAATCCAGTGACTGTTATATGAAAACTTATAGGCTGGGACCTAAAATTGCTGAAAGTGGTCTCTAGTATCAGCAAAAAGGGGGCTCTTTACAGGTACGTTCAAGAGAGAAGTGCCTCATGACCCCATCTGCTGGTGGGGAGGATGAAAGAACTGGAAAGTCCATCTGTTCTCTTGAAAAAACACGTGTTTAAGGACCTGAGCACCCAAAAAATTATAGTCTAGTGGTATACAAATGAGAAAGAAAACATAACAATTCAAAACCTATGGGATGCAGCAGAAGCAGTTCTAAGACAGAAGTTTATAGCAATACAATCCTACCTCAAGAAACAAGAAAAATATTGAATAGACAACCTAACTTTATACTGGAAAAAGAAGAACCAAACAAAAAATACACCCAAAATTAATATAAGGAAGGAAATCATAAAGATCCAAGCAGAAATAAATGAAAAAGAAATGAAAGAAACAATAGAAAAGATTAATAAAAACTAAAAGCTGGGCCAGACTCATCAAGAAAAAAAGAGAAAAATCAAATCAACAAAATTAGAACTGAAAAAGGAGAAGTTACAACAGACAATGCAGAAATACAAAGGATCATAAAAGACTATTATGAACAACTATATGGCAATAAAATGGGTAACCTGGAAGAAATGAACAGATTCTTAGAAAAGTACAATCTTCCAAGACTGAACCAGGATGAAATAGAAATTATGAACAACACAATTACAAGCACTGAAATTGAAGCTGTGATCAAAAATATCCAGAAAACAAAAGCCCAGGACCATATAGCTTCACAGGAGAATTCTATCAAACGTTTAGAGAAGAGCTAATGCCTATCCTTCTGAAACTTTTTCAAAAAAATTGCATGAGAAGGAATACTTCCAAACTCATTCTACAGGTCACAATCACCCTGATACCAAAACCAGACAAAGACAACACAAAAAAAGAAAACTACAGGGAAATATCACTGATGAACATAGATGCAAAAATCCTCAACAAAATTTTAGCTAAAAGCTCATATACCATGATCAAGTTGGTTTTATTCCACGGATGCAAGGATTCTTCAATAAACACAAATCAATCAATGTGATATACCATATTAACAAATTGAAAGATAAATACCATATGATAATTTCAATAGATGCAGAAAAAGCCTTTGACAAAATTTAGCACCCAGTTATGATTAAAACTTTTCAAAAAATGGGCATAGAAGGAACCTACCTCAACATAGTAAAGACCATACATGATAAGTCTACAGCAAACATCATTCTCAATGTTGAAAAACTGAAAGCATTCCCCCTAAGATCAGGAACAAGACAAGAGTGTCCACTTTCACCATTATTCAACATAGTTCTGAAAGTCCTAGCTACAGCAATCAGTGAAGAAAACTAAAAGGAATCCAGACTGGAAAAGAAGAAGTAAGGTTCTCACTGTTTACAGATGACATGATACTGTACATGGGCTTCCATGGTGGCTCAGAAGTTAAAGCGTCTGCCTAGAATGTGGGAGACCCGGATTGGATCCCTGGGTTGGGAAGATCCCCTGGAGAAGGAAAATGGCAACCCACTCCAGTAATCTTGCCTGGAGAATCCCATGGAGGGAGGAGACTGGTAGGCTATAGTCCATGGGGTCACAAAGAGTTGGACACGACTGAGTGACTTCACTTTCACTTTCACTTTTGATACTGTACATAGAAGGACTTCCCTGGTGGCTCAGATGGTAAAGCGTCTGTCTACAATGTGGGAGACCCAGGTTCAATCCCTGGGTTGGGAAGATCTCCTGGAGAAGGAAAAACTGGTAGGCTATAGTCCATGGGGTCACAAAGAGTTGGACACGACTGAGTGACTTCACTTTCACTTTCACTTTTGATACTGTACATAGAAGGACTTCCCTGGTGGCTCAGATGGTAAAGCGTCTGTCTACAATGTGGGAGACCCAGGTTCAATCCCTGGGTTGGGAAGATCTCCTGGAGAAGGAAATGGCAATCCACTCCAGTACTATTGCCTGGAAAATCCCATGGTCAGAGGAGCCTGGTAGGCTACAGTCCATGGGGTCACAAAGAGTCGGACACGACTGAGCAACTTCACTCACTGTACATAGAAAACCCTAAAGACAGTGTCAGAAGATTACTAGAGCTAATCAGTGAATTTAGTAAAGTTGCAGGATACAAAATCAATACACAGAAATCACTTGCATTTCTATATACTAGCAATGAAAATCAGAAAGAGAAATTAAGGAATCAATCCCATTCACCATTGCAACAAAAAGAATTAAATATCTAGGAACACGACTGAAGTGACTTAGCAGCAGCAGCAGCAGCAAACTTACCTAAGGAGACAAAAGAACTGTACACAGAAAATTATAAGACACTGATGAAAGAAATCAATATTTGACATAAACAAATGGAGAGATATTCCATGTTTCTGGATAGGAAGAATCAATATTGTGCAAATGACTACACTACCAAATGCAATCTACAGATTCAATGCAATTCCTATCAAATTACCAATGGCACTTTTTACAGAACTAGAACAAAAAGTTTTACAATTCATATGGAAACACAAAAGACCCCAAATAGCCAAAGTAACCTTGAGAAAGAAGAATGAAGCTGGGGGAATCAATCTTCCTGACTTCAGATTATACTACAAAGCTACAGTCATCAAGACAGTATGGTACTGGCACAAAAACAGAAATATAGACCAATGGAACAAGATAGAAAGCCCAGAAATAAACCCATGCACTTATGGTTACCTTATTTTTGACAAAGGAGGCAAGAATATACAATGGGGCAAAGACAGCCTCTTCAGTAAATGGTGCTGGGAAAACTGGACAGCTACATGTAAAAGAATGAAATTAGAACACTTCCTAACACCATGCACAAAGATAAACTCAAAATGGATTAAAGACCTAAATGTAATACCAGACACTATAAAACTCTTAGGCAACACTTAGGAAAACATAGGCAGAACACTCGATGACATAAACCAAAGCAAGATCCTCTATGATCCACCTCCTAGAGTAATGGAAATAAAAACAAAAGTAAACAAGTGGGACCTGATTAAACTTAAAATCTTTTGCACACCAAAGGAAACTATAAGCAAGGTGAAAATAGACCCCTTAGAATAGGAGAAAATAATAGCAAATGAAACAACTGACAAAGGATTAATTTCCAAAATATACAAGTAGCTCGTACAACTCAATACCAGAAAAACAAACAACCCAATCAAAATGTGGGGAAAAGACCTAAACAGACATTTCTCCAAAGAAGACATACAGATGGCTAACACATGAAAAGATGCTCAACATTGCTCATTATTAGAGAAGTTCAAATCAAAATGACAGTGAGATATCACCTCACATCAGTCAGAATGGCCATCATCAAAAAGTCCACAATCAATAAATGCTGGAGAGGGTGTGGAGAAAAGTGAATGTTCTTGCATTGTTGGTAGGACTGTAAACTGATACAGCCTCTGTGGAAGACGGTATGTGCCGGGGTCCAGCCCTGGTGGATCCAGGGTGATTTGAAGGGGAGACGGAGTAGGAGAGGAAACAACTTATTTAGTTAGTTAGAAGTATAAGATTAGATTAGGAAGAAATAATGTAGTAGGAAAATTTAGGGGAGAAAAGAGGCTGAATAACTTGGTTTACGTGGAAAACCAATAAAGTTCCAAACAAAGAACTTGCACCATCTAAGTTAGGCCACCAGTGTCCATTTGAATATCAGAGAGCGCCCCGCCTTGGGCTCCCTCTCTTATGGATCTTAGAACCCAGGGCAAGTAAGTAGACATGGTGAGCCTCCACACCCCAGGTGGGAATTCAGCCTGAAAATAGAATAAAGAGGAGACACGCGGGAAACCAGTCCTTCCAATGACTGGCCCAGCCTTTATTGTCTAGAAAAGCCTTTTATATCTTTTTGATTGTACATAGAGATCAATGGGTAATACAAAATTATCCAGTGTTAGCAGCCCAGACTCATCAAAACCAGGCTTTTCTCTCTGCATACCTAGTTGTATACACAAGTCTTAGGTGATTTACATCATCTTCCGGCCAAAAGGGCCAATTAACATTTTATAGCCTTTTTTCTGATAAGGGTTTGTCAACCAGAAGACTTATTTGTGTTGTTCTTTCCAAAGTCTGGTGCCACTCTCGGAAAGCACTAAATAAAGCTACATTCTTACATAGCAAAGATACAGCAATTTACAACAAGTAAAAGGAGTACAGTGATTTATAACAAAAGAAAAGTAATTAACTCAAAAGTCTAGTGTTGCTAACATCAAAACTACCATATACCTTTTTCTATATCCCTATTACATTGATTAATATCCTCCCAGGTGCCTAAAAGATAAAGAATATGGAGGCCTGGCAGCAATCATTGAGTCAACAGTGAAAACCCGTCACCAATATGATTTTTAGCTCTTTAGAAAAGGCTCTGTATCTTTAAGATGTTTTGAGCTTTTGCCTCTCACAGTTGGGGGGCTGTAAACAATTCACAAGCTGTAAAAGGTCCGGGGGAACCTGTTAGGCAAATTAGAGAGTTATCAGAGGGGGTTTTAAGCTGAGACATTCTTTTGCAGGAGACTGAAGCCCTGAATTAACTTTTTCCAGAGAGTGTCAGAAGAGTAGAAAAGCAAAATACAATAAGGCAGGCAGATTCTTATTTTTGGGGGTACATGCTCAGGAAATACCAGGGGGAAACCCTGAGGCCTGACTCACCTTGCCCATCAGGCCTCTGCCACATGACCTTGTCACAGGTGGGATTCCTAACGCTGGCTCCCGGCAGGTATGGAGATTCCTTAAAAAACTAAGAATAAAACCACCCTATGATCCAGCAAACCCACTCCTAGGCATATACCCTGAGGAAGCCAAAATTGAAAAAGGCACATGTAACCATTGTTCATTGCAGCACTATTTACAATAACTAGAATATGGAAGCAACCTAGTTGTCCATTGACAGATGAATGGATAAAGAAGTTGTGGTACATATACACAATGGAATATTACTCAGCTATAAAGAGGAAGACATTTGAATCAGTTCTGATGAGGTGAATGAACCTAGAACATATTATACAGTGAAATAAGTGAAGTAAACCAGAAAGAATGAAGTAAGTCAGAAAGAGAAAGATAAATATCATATTCTAACACCTACATACAGAATCTAGAAAAATGGTACTGAAGAATTTATTTACAGGACATCAGTGAAGAAACAGACATAGAGAATAGACTTATGGATATGGGGAGAGGGGAGGAGAGGTTGAGATGTATGGAGGGAGTAACATGGAAATTTACATTCAGTTCAGTTCAGTTCAGTTCAGTTGCTCAGTCATGTCTGACTCTTTGTGACCCATGAATCGCAGCACACCAGGCCTCCCTGTCCATCACCAGCTCCTGGAGTTCACCCAGCCTCACATCCATAGAGTCAGTGATGCCATCCAGGCATCTCATCCTCTGTCATCCCCTTCTTCTCCTGCCCCCAATCCTTCCCAGCATCAGAATCTTTTCCAATGAGTCAACTCTTTGCATGAGGTGGCCAAGGTACTGGAGTTTCAGCTTTAGCATCATTCCTTCCAAAGAAATCCCAGGGCTGATCTCCTTCAGAATGGACTGGTTGGATCTTCTTGCAGTCTAAGGGCCTCTCAAGAGTCTTCTCCAACACCACAGTTTAAAAGCATCAATTCTTCTGCACTCATTTCTTTATAGTCCAACTCTCACATCCATACATGACCACTGGAAAAACCATAGCCTTGACTAGATGACCTTTGTTGGCAAAGTAATGTCTCTCCTTTTGAATATGCTATATGTTAAATAGATAGCCAATGGGAATTTGCTGTATGGCTCAGGAAACTCAAACAGGGGCTCTGCATCAACCTAGAGGGGTGGGTTGGGGAAGGAGATGGGAGGGAGGTTCAAAAGGGAGGGGATATATGTATACCTATGGCTGATTCATGTTGAGGTTTGGCAGAAAACAGCAAAATTCTATAAAGCAATTATCCTTCAATAATAAAATTAATTAATTAAAGAAAAAGAAAACACTTCAGATGATTTCAAGTTCTTACTACTTAAGAAGCTTAAGCAATAAATCATTAAAAAACACATTATTTTTAAAGATGATGGAAGTTTAGTGAACCAAATATTAGATTCGATTATCTCCTACCTTTCATAAATAATTTCCTAGTCTTTCAAATATTTTTTTAATTTATCTATTTTTTATTGAACAATAATTGCTTTACAGAATTTGCTGTTTTCTGTCAAGCCTCAGCATGAATCAGCCATAGGTATACATACATCCTCTCCCTTTTGAAACTCCCTCCCACCTCTCTTCCCATCCCACCCCTCTAGGTTGATACAGAGCCCCTGTTTGAGTTTCTGGAGCCATACGGCAATCCCATTGGCTATCTATTTTACATATGGTAATGTAAGTTTTCATGTTACTCTTTCAAATATTTTTAAAATCCCAAATTGAATTAAGCCTGCTGACTCATCTAATGATTTCCATATTTTACAAAACTCTAAGTCAACTGTGTGAAAGGAAATAAATTAATATTTTCACATTTTGTAAAAATATAATTTTGATTATAACAGATTTTCTTTCACAATTTTTATTATTTGTTCCACACACAAACATGACAATATTCCCCTGGACTCAGAAAAATGCTCTTTATTTCTTAGACTATGAAGAAATCCAAAGCTGAGAGCTAATTGATGAGAAAAATGACAGTTGATTGATTTAGAATTTTTAAAAGAGTCTGGAATCTAAACTTCACTAATTGTAGTTTCCTTGGAAGCATAGAGGTTTACATTAAATCTCATCACATTTTAATCTCCATTTAATTATCATAGATCAGCCTTCAAATGCCTGCTGATGAGAAAGAAAATTACACAGGAGATGGTAACCAAGGAGCACAAGAAAAGTTACAAGGCATCTTCTATTCCTTTGCTTATGTGGTAAAATTAATCAGTATTCTCACATAGTCTCCCAAAATAGATAAACTCGTGATACAGTGAAACCAGTCCTTCTGTGTGCATCACTACCCAAGAACATCCACTAATAGTTAACAGCTACAGGTTGCTTGAAAGCTTTTGTCTTCTTTGGGTATCACATTTGGCAGCAGAGCTCTGAGGATGTTTCTATTTCTGTGTGAGATTCTCCTGAGACTACTGCCTTCAGTAACATTCAGAGTGATGGTTCAGCTCCTCCCTACAAACCGTAAGAGTCTGTGGTTTGCTACCATGCCAGACACATCAGTCATTATGCCTACCACCCCTTACAAAGAAACTGCCTTTCCACAGTTCCTGCTGAAGAAATTAGCCACCAGCTTCTGCTACTGCAATGAAGGCCATATTATGAATCACATAACCCACCTCCTCTATCTCCCTAGGGCCACAACTGATTGGAAAATGGGGGGTATCTGACCAAAGGTGAGGCCGCCTTTCAGCTGTCTGGTGGCCTGTAAGTTGGCTTACTGTGAAAACCTTAACAGAGTTCACTAAAATCTAGCTTTGGGAGCTGGGAAATACAGTGAGAATTGGTGCCAGCATTTGGAAATTAAAGGAAAAGATGGCTCAAATGGAAGCCATGGGGTGGAAGAGAGGACATGATGGGCCAGATCAAGTTATGAAGAAGAAAACAGGAGCGGGGGGAGAATATTAAGAAGGACCACTGTAAAAGCAGCAGGTTTTGGTTGAAAGAGTAGTAGTGACAGAGAAAGGCTGAGTGATATCACTGGGGAGCACTAGACCAAAACTCTACATGTCACTTGCTGAGAACAACTTACCAGTTCCTTTCTGTACCAGGCCTTCCTTTACCAAGTTGTGTATCTTAATACTGAGCCTCTGTTCTTATTACAGAATAACACTGTCTCACTTGAAGTAGCCTGAATGACTAAAGAAAGAAAATTATTTTTGCTTTTACTTCATTTTAAAGCAGAAACATTGAAAAATTTATGAAACTCTATGCACCCTCACAGTTATTTTCTCTTTAAACACTTACTTTGCTTACAGGATCTCCAATGTATCTTTATAATATTTTTTTAATTTACCATTACTTTTCTGATTAAAATGCTAATTTAAACCCAGTGGGAAATGCAAAGTTAAGCAAGAAATTTGAAAAGTTAGTGTAATATTTATGGCCTTTGAATCCCTGCATAATCTTTCATACATGACATGTATTTTTATCATGGTGGGTCATTATTAGGAGAAGCAGATAATGGAAAGGAGGAATACAAAATTCCTTAATTTTGTGAAGTACCAGACAACTGAGCCATACCAATATCTAAAAAGAAAAAGGAGTGCACTGGTCCTGTTTTGAACTCACTAAATATTCCCAATTTTTCACATCTAAACCACTCTTGAGTTTAACATAATAATGCCAAACAGAAAAGAAAACCAGATATTTTTAAGGATTTTTTTTTTAAGTGTGGCTGCACTTGACAGAAAAAAATAAGGAAAAGGCAAGTGAACAAAAAATTCCCCACAAGTAACACTGAATTCCCCAAGGCAGTTATTTATAGTTGGGTCCAGAGTCACATATTTGATTTTTGTAGTTTAANGAAAAGAAAACCAGATATTTTTAAGGATTTTTTTTTTAAGTGTGGCTGCACTTGACAGAAAAAAATAAGGAAAAGGCAAGTGAACAAAAAATTCCCCACAAGTAACACTGAATTCCCCAAGGCAGTTATTTATAGTTGGGTCCAGAGTCACATATTTGATTTTTGTAGTTTAAAAAAATGCCATCAGAGTTTTACAAAGGATTTCTGTTTTTCATGCTTCAGGTATCAGACATCCAATGACCTTGAGTGAAAAGAAAAGGAAAAAATAGATTCTCTTTTTCTGAGATACATATAATGCCCACTCTTACTTGTTATTTCAAAGACTATAGTACTCTACATGTTTCAAAGTTTTAAGTCTTTTGTCTTACGATTTATAGTCTTTATTGTCATCCACAAAATCATTAATTGACTCTAGATTATAAATGAAATTATACATGGAATTCTTTTGTTTCTTCTTCTTCAAGTAAAAATTCGAAAAATTCTCCATGATTCTATTAACACACAACATCTTCTTAAGCAATAATTACAACTAATGAAACATTTGTAATTATAAAATCATAGCAAATCAAGCTAAAACAGCAATGGGATACTGTATTCTAAAGATGAGTTTGTCTTTCTGTCACTCAACCTTGTGTACACTTTATATTCTTGATATTCAGTTTTTTTATTTATTAAATATAAATCCAACCTGAAAGTGTCACTTTTTTCTGCCGAACTATAACAAAGAAGTTGGTAGTGAAGACTCTTGAGAGTCCCTTGGACTGCAAGGAGATCAAACAAGTCAATCCTAAAGGAAATCAATCCTGAATATTCACTGGAAGGACTGATGCTGAAACTGAACCTCCAATACTTTGGGCACTTGATGCAAAGAGCCAACTCATTAGAGAAGACCCTGAGGCTGGGAAAGATTGAAGGCAGGAAGAAAAGGGGATGAAAGAGGATGAAATGATTGGATGGCATCACTGACTCAATGGACATGGGTTTGAGCATACTCCAGAAGACAGTGAAGAACAGGGAAACATGGCATGCTGCAGTCCATGGGATTGCAAAAAGTCAGTTAAATTTTCATATTAGCTTCATTTGATTCACAATGACACAGCTACATAACCATATGAAAAATTAGGGTGTAAACAAACATGCTTGAGAACAACAGTGGGTAGAAAGTTAGATCAACAGTCTCTCTTAACCTTAATTAAGTGGCCAAACTCATAAATAAACACTGCCTTTGTTGCCTTACTATAGAATCCCACACAATTTATACCCAAAAGCCNTTCATTTGATTCACAATGACACAGCTACATAACCATATGAAAAATTAGGGTGTAAACAAACATGCTTGAGAACAACAGTGGGTAGAAAGTTAGATCAACAGTCTCTCTTAACCTTAATTAAGTGGCCAAACTCATAAATAAACACTGCCTTTGTTGCCTTACTATAGAATCCCACACAATTTATACCCAAAAGCCTAGAAAGGTGTTCCAGAGATACTGTCACTAGTGCCAAAATGCCTTGATAAAATCAATAGCAATTTATTATTTTAAAACATACTATCAAGTATCAAAATAAAACTTCCCAAGCATGATAAAATAAACATGCATCACACTTATTGGAGAAAATTTTAGATGAATGCTGTTCATGTTCTGAAACAAGGCAGGGACACCCACTATTACAGCTCTTATTCAATACAGTACAGAACTTCCTTGTCAATAAACAAATTAATTTATTAAAACAAAATACATGTAAGAATTTAAAAGAAAGGATACATTTGTCTTAGCAGATAACAACAAAGAAAATCAACAAACTATTAAATAGATAAGAATGTAAAGTAAGTTTACCGCACTTAAAATCCAACTTAAAAACAATATTATTCCTTTAAAGCAGCAGTAACTCAATAGGAGATGTTACAGAAATAAGAATCTATAAAACTCAAGAAACACTATAGGATATATAGGGATTATTCAGCAAAATATTCATGAAATGTTCTGGGAGAAAATTTTAACAACATATTATAAGACCACTAGAAAAAGACCTGAAGGGTGGATTAAAATAACATGCTTGAGAATAAGATGATGAACATTTTAAAGATGCCAATTTTCCCCAAATCAATCTATATATTCAATAAAAGTCATATTAAAATCTTAGAAAGAATAATGTTAGAATATGGCAGTGATTATTAAATTTACATCAAAGAATAAAGATCTGTGAATAGCTATGAAATTTTTTAAAAGAACAAATCTAGAGTATTTACTTTTCCAGATCTTAAGACATACTTTAAACCCATGAAATCAGCTTGATATTGCTATACAGAGGAGACTAGCAAAATATAACAGAAAACACAGAAACACCATTTTTTTTCCTTATGATTTATACAAAAGAAGCCTTCATCTCCTTCTTTTACTTAGCTCTCTGCATCTGCTTTCATATTTAGGTCTTTTATCAAACTGGAGTTCATCTACATGTCTGGTATAGGAAGTATCCAAATGTATTTTTCTCAATACTATCTACTAAATTATTAGTCCATTTCCCACTGAGTCTATGGGGAAAAAATACAGTTGATGTCTTTCAGCAAAAGACACCACAAAGTTAGCAGAATGGTTCCAGATTAGAAGAAAATATTTGAAATATCTAAATTGGACAAAGGATTTATATGGTATTCAATGAAGTACTATAAAGCATGGGATTCCCAGGTGGCATTAGCAGTAAAGAACCTGACTGACAATGCAGGAGATGTAAGAGATGTGGGTTCAGTCCTTGGGTTGGGAAGATTCCCTGGAGGAGGCAATGGCAACTCACTTCTGTATTCTTATCTGGAGAATCTCATGGACAGAGGAGCCTGGTGGGCTACAGTCCATAGGGTCACAAAGAGTTGGACATGACTGAAGCAACTTAGCTCACACACACTATAAATCATATTTTTAAACAAAAATCAGAAAACACAATAGAAAAAATGGCCTAAGAGTATGAATGGGAAATTCATTAATGGGGCAACCCAAAATACTAATAAGAATATGGAAAGATGTTCAACCTCCCTAAGGATCAGTGAGAGCAAATAAAACTAATTTGAAATAGTATTATATGGTCATTAGAATGATAAAAATTGGAGCATGAGCAATATCAAATGTTAGCAAAGATATAAGAAAATGTTAACATCCATTGTTAGTATTATGAATGTAAAGTGGGGCAGACATTCTGGAAAGCATGAAGTTGTGTACTATTAATACATAGTTTGGAGAAGGAAATGGCAACCCACTCCAGTACTCTTGCCTGGAGAATCCCATGGAGGAAGGAGCCTGGTAGGCTACAGTCCATAGGGTCACAAAGAGTCAGACACGACTGAGCAAATTCACTTCACTTCACTTCTTCAATACATAGTTTGTTAACTACTACCTTAGAGAACCAAAGGATTGATGCTTTTGAACTGTGGTGTTGGAGAAGATTCTTGAGAGTCCCTTGGACTGTAAGGAGATCCAACCAGTTCATTCTGAAGGAGATCAACCCTGGGATTTCTTTGGAAGGAATGATGCTAAAGCTGAAACTCCAGTACTTTGGCCACCTCATGTGAAGAGTTCACTCATTGGAAAAGACTTTGATGCTGGGAGGGATTGGGGGCAGGAGGAGAAGGGGATGACAGAGGATGAGATGGCTGGATGGCATCACTGACTTGATGGACGTGAATCTGAGTGAACTCCAGGAGTTGGTGATGGACAGGGAGGCCTGGCGTGCTGTGATTCATGGGGTCGCAAAGAGTCGGACACGACTGAGCGACTGAACTGAACTGAACTGAACCTTAGAGAAACAGCATGTTCATTATAGCATGACTTTTGGTAGCAAGTATTTGGAGGGATCCTAGACATTCATCAGTAGAAGAAAGGATAAGTACAATATGGCATACACAAATGATGGCATTGAGTAGTCATAAATAGTGAGCCAGATATACATGTAACAACATGGGTATGTACAAAAGAATACAATAGTTCTCAAAAAAAAGTAAGATGAGAATCACATGGCCATATCATTTATGTAAATCAGAAACACAAAGCAAAAGAACAATGTATATTTCTAAGTCAGATACATACCTAAGTAAACATATGGTTTGTATATTAGGAGGCTGAATATTAAATACAGTAGAGAAGGTGAATGTGTGTTGGGTGGGAAAAAGTGAATGAGTATGGTAAAGAAAAAATAAATCATAAACAGAAAAGGACCAAACCATTAAAATATTCTCTGTACAGAGAATGTGATTAATTCAATATTCAGCACCTGAGATCTACATACAACAGTGTTTAAAAGCCAGTGGTGTCATAGAACTAGAAAAGAATCAGCTTTAAAGAGAGAAAGAACAGACAAAAATACCACTTGTTGCAAACAGTTCATGTAAGGAAAGGAGTCAAAAAAAGAACAAAATAAATAATTATCTTTCCTTTACTGAAAGTGGTAAAAATAATTTCACTGTCTTCAATTTCTTCATATTCCTTACTTTGTACAGCTAGATTGAACGTTTTTTCCAAAGTATTCTGGCAATAACACCCCCCCAAAAAAATCTAGCTTTTTTTTCTAATTGCATACTTATTTCTGCTTTCCTTTTACTGGCAGCTTGTATCACTACTTATGCTCTGTTTACTACCTCCTATGACCAACAGAGGAGAAGGCAATGGCACCCCACTCCAGTACTCTTGCCTGGAAAATCCCATGGATGGAGGAGCCTGGTAGGCTGCAGTCCATGGGGTCGCTAAGAGTCAGACACGGCTGAGCAGCTTCACTTTCACTTTTCACTTTCATGCGTTGGAGAAGGAAATGGCAACCCACTCCAGTGTTCTTGCCTGGAGAATCCCAGGGACGGGGGAGCCTGATGGGCTGCCGTCTATGGGATCACACAGAGTCGGACACGACTGAAGCAACTTAGCAGCAGCAGCAGCATGACCAACGGATCCTTTCCTGATCTCATTGTGATCATTTGTGTGATTTAAATGGCTCATTATTATCATCAGTTAGCTTATTTTTATGATAGGCATGCCCTATCAACACAGTGAAAAGATACTCCTTAGTGAAAAGATACTTTTGTAATCTTTTCCCATATTCTCTGGCTTGTTTATTCTAAATCAGTTCATCACTGACTGTGAATATGGTTTTATATTAGAGTGTTCCAGATGTAGGACCATATTTATATGGTCTAAACTAACTCCTTTGCAGCAAAGAGGCTGTAGATGTAGACTTGGCTCAAGAAGAGAAAATAGTGAGCAGCTAGCCATTCTCTCTCATAGCTGGATCTTCTCCATTCTTGTCATTAAATCTATTTCACTCTTTCTCACATATGTAGAACACACCTGCTCTCCATCAGGGAGTGGCAGCTCCAAGTTTTATTCAGCCACTTCTTGCCATTCAAGTCCAGGATCACTAGGTGAGATGTAGTCTTCTCCATCAGATCTAAATATGGTTCCTTATGGCCCAGCATCCTATTACACTAAAAAGATACCTGTTTCTCTACATCTCATATTCAGTGGTTAAACAAGGACACTATGGTTGCACAGTGACTATTCAGTGAACACTTTCCATTTGGAAAGAGGGGCAAATGGAGGGACACAGCAGACATAGGTCCAATAGCAATCCTGAAATCCTATTAGACAGACATTTTAGGAGCCCCTCCATGTAGGTGTAGGTCCTTAAGTAGAGCCTGATTCTGCTCTTTGAGAAAATCTCCATAGTTTTTGGGTTTTTTTTTTTGCTTTCTCAAATAAATAATCCCGTCTTTAAGGAATTTCCTCCTGTTCATTAATCAACTTTGGCCACACCTGAAGTGAGTGTTAGGGAAAAGATTCTTCTTGAAATCTATACCAAGCTCTCTAAGCTGCCTCCTGCTTATGGAAAGTTAAGAAATAAGAATATTCTACATCTCAAATAATCAAAGTGATTTTATCCTGGGTGTGTGGCTTTGGCCATATAGTCTCCTCAGAAACATAGCAAGAACTTAGTATTTTTGCTTCCAGTAGTTCATTCTATGTGCCGTATCCAAAGTTATTTTTGGACACAAATCTCAAACCTATCTTTTGTCCTTTGCCTCTTTGCCCCAGTGCCTCACATTCTCAATTTAATACTGGCTATGTTGAGGCTCTCTGGAACAGCAGGTGAGAAGTTTCCCTCTTAATGAAATCTTTTCCTGACCTTCTTTATTCATCTGTGAATTTTTAGCACCTTTAACAAAACTTTCATCATTTTTTTCATATGAACTCTTACAGTTTAAGTATAGAAGCTGTGGTTATTTTTTTTTCATCCTTTCTAGGCCTCAGATATCTGAATTCTATATCTTTTCACTTCTGCTTGAAATGGCCGATTGTTTCCAGATCTTTTCTTACAATGTGCATGCGCATGTGTGGTCAGTCACTTCAGTTGTATCTGACTCTTTGCAACCCTATGGACTATAGCCCACTAGGCTCCTATGTCCATGGGGATTCTCCAGGCAAGAATACCAGAGTGGGTAGCCTATCCCTTCTCCAGGGGATCATCCTGATCCACAATAGTATAGTAGTGTTAGTCACTCAGTCGTGTCCAACTCTTTGTTACCCCATGGACTGTAACCTGCCAGGCTCCTCTACCCATGGAATTCAATCCCTGGGTCAGGATGATGCCCCGGAAAAGGAAATGGCTACCCACTCCAGTATTCTTGTCGGTAGCCATTCCCTCCTCCAGGGGATCATCCTGACCCTGGAATCAAATTCCCATTTCCTGTATGTCCTGTATTCCAAGTGGATTCTTTACCATTGAGCTACAGGGAAAGGCCTTTTTTAGAATATTGCCTTATAAAATTTCTTAAAAATAGATATCACTAACCAATACAAACTCCTCAAATTTAGATTGCCCACCTTATCCCAGTAGCTGCCTGCTCAGTCAACATATGGTATGCCTTCCAAGTTGATAACAGCTTGATTAAGCATTTTATCAGCACACGAACATTTTGTCAGCACACAAACATTTTGACCAGCCTGCTGTATCTTTCTTTGTCATTCACAGGCGAAAATACTAAGTCAAAATTACATGTTTTAGGGACTTCCCTGGTGGTCCAGTGGTTAAGACTTTGTGTTCCAATGCAGGGGGTGTAGGTTTGATCCCTGGTTGGGAAACTAAGATCTCACGTGACTGTGGTAAAAAAAAAAATCAAAACATAAAAAACTGAAGCGATATTGTAAAAATGCAATAAAGACTTTTTAAATGGTCCACATCAAAAAAAAATTGTTTTACTATATGTCTTATACTTTTGTCATAGCACAGTACCCCAATGCTAGAAAAATTTTTTTAGTTGTCAGGATATGCCATGGGCTTCCTCGTGGCTCAGTGGTAAAAAATCTGCAGCAGAAGCTGCAGGAGACATGGGCTCGATTGCTGTGTCAGGAAGATCCCCTGGAGGAGCGCATGACATACCACTACAATATTCTTGCCTGGAGAATCTCATGGACAGAGGAGCCTGGTGGGCTGCAGTCCATGGGGTCAAAAAAAGTTGCACTTAGCATGCACACACGATATGCCAAGTTATGCTTTGGTACCAAATAAACACTGAAATCTCAGTAGCTTAACAGAACAAAAGTTTGTGCTTCTCCCATCTTTGTTGTTGTTCAGTTTCTAAGTTGTGTCTGATTCTTTGTGACCCCACAGACAGCAGCATGGCAGGCTTCCCTGTCCATTACTGTCTCCTGGAGTTTGCTCAAACTCCATGGAGTCCATTGAGTCAGTGATGCCATCCAACCATCTCATCCTCTGTCATACCCTTCTCCTCCTGCCTTCAATCTTTCCCAGAACCAGGGTCTTTTCAGATGAGTTAGTTCTTCACATTAGGAGGCCAAAGTATTGGAGTTTCAGCTTCAGCATCAGTCCTTCCAATGAATATTCAGGACTGATTTCCTTTAGGATGGACTGGTTGGATCTCCTTGCTGTCCAAGAGATTCAAGAGTCTTCTACAGTTCAAAAGCATCAATTCTTCAGCACTCAGTCTTATTTATGATCCAACTCTCACAATCATACATGACTACTGGAAAAATCATAGCTTTGACTATATGGAACTTTGTTGGCAAAGTAATGTCTCTGCTTTTTAATATGCTGTTTAGGTTTGTCATGGCTTTTCTTCCAAGAAGCAAGCATCTTTTAATTTCTGCAGTTGGACAGTTCTCCTAGACTGTTCTCTGACCAGTGATTCAGGAACCCAGATTACTTCAATCTTGTGGCATATATTTGCTCAGCAGCATATCACTTTCAGTTGCCCAGATTAGAGAGAGAAAGTGAATCAAGAATCTCACTGGAGATTTTAAGTGCAGAGCTAGAAATGTCACTTTTGGAACTAATTGATTGGCCAAAGCATAACTACAAGGAAAGTTGGGAAATATTAGTGTATGATTAGTGTATGTCCTGAAAAAGGAACTAGAATGGATGAGCATCTAGCCAGTTGCTATCACAACAAACTTTGCCAAATATAACCACAAAATACATCACAATTACTTTTTTCCCCTAGGAAACAAAATCTCTTACTTCTTTTCTCTCCCCAATTCCATTTCCATCATCCACCATCCTCCTCAGAGGTAATCAGAGTTAATAAATGTTGAATATCCTTCCAGATTTTATCTATTTATTTACCTNCCCACTCCAGTGTTCTTGCCTGGAGAATCCCAGGGACGGGGGAGCCTGATGGGCTGCCGTCTATGGGATCACACAGAGTCGGACACGACTGAAGCAACTTAGCAGCAGCAGCAGCATGACCAACGGATCCTTTCCTGATCTCATTGTGATCATTTGTGTGATTTAAATGGCTCATTATTATCATCAGTTAGCTTATTTTTATGATAGGCATGCCCTATCAACACAGTGAAAAGATACTCCTTAGTGAAAAGATACTCCTTAGTGAAAAGATACTTTTGTAATCTTTTCCCATATTCTCTGGCTTGTTTATTCTAAATCAGTTCATCACTGACTGTGAATATGGTTTTATATTAGAGTGTTCCAGATGTAGGACCATATTTATATGGTCTAAACTAACTCCTTTGCAGCAAAGAGGCTGTAGATGTAGACTTGGCTCAAGAAGAGAAAATAGTGAGCAGCTAGCCATTCTCTCTCATAGCTGGATCTTCTCCATTCTTGTCATTAAATCTATTTCACTCTTTCTCACATATGTAGAACACACCTGCTCTCCATCAGGGAGTGGCAGCTCCAAGTTTTATTCAGCCACTTCTTGCCATTCAAGTCCAGGATCACTAGGTGAGATGTAGTCTTCTCCATCAGATCTAAATATGGTTCCTTATGGCCCAGCATCCTATTACACTAAAAAGATACCTGTTTCTCTACATCTCATATTCAGTGGTTGAACAAGGACACTATGGTTGCACAGTGACTATTCAGTGAACACTTTCCATTTGGAAAGAGGGGCAAATGGAGGGACACAGCAGACATAGGTCCAATAGCAATCCTGAAATCCTATTAGACAGACATTTTAGGAGCCCCTCCATGTAGGTGTAGGTCCTTAAGTAGAGCCTGATTCTGCTCTTTGAGAAAATCTCCATAGTTTTTGGTTTTTTTTTTTTGCTTTCTCAAATAAATAATCCCGTCTTTAAGGAATTTCCTCCTGTTCATTAATCAACTTTGGCCACACCTGAAGTGAGTGTTAGGGAAAAGATTCTTCTTGAAATCTATACCAAGCTCTCTAAGCTGCCTCCTGCTTATGGAAAGTTAAGAAATAAGAATATTCTACATCTCAAATAATCAAAGTGATTTTATCCTGGGTGTGTGGCTTTGGCCATATAGTCTCCTCAGAAACATAGCAAGAACTTAGTATTTTTGCTTCCAGTAGTTCACTCTATGTGCCGTATCCAAAGTTATTTTTGGACACAAATCTCAAACCTATCTTTTGTCCTTTGCCTCTTTGCCCCAGTGCCTCACATTCTCAATTTAATACTGGCTATGTTGAGGCTCTCTGGAACAGCAGGTGAGAAGTTTCCCTCTTAATGAAATCTTTTCCTGACCTTCTTTATTCATCTGTGAATTTTTAGCACCTTTAACAAAACTTTCATCATTTTTTTCATATGAACTCTTACAGTTTAAGTATAGAAGCTGTGGTTATTTTTTTTTCATCCTTTCTAGGCCTCAGATATCTGAATTCTATATCTTTTCACTTCTGCTTGAAATGGCCGATTGTTTCCAGATCTTTTCTTACAATGTGCATGCGCATGTGTGGTCAGTCACTTCAGTTGTATCTGACTCTTTGCAACCCTATGGACTATAGCCCACTAGGCTCCTATGTCCATGGGGATTCTCCAGGCAAGAATACCAGAGTGGGTAGCCTATCCCTTCTCCAGGGGATCATCCTGATCCACAATAGTATAGTAGTGTTAGTCACTCAGTCGTGTCCAACTCTTTGTTACCCCATGGACTGTAACCTGCCAGGCTCCTCTACCCATGGAATTCAATCCCTGGGTCAGGATGATGCCCCGGAAAAGGAAATGGCTACCCACTCCAGTATTCTTGTCGGTAGCCATTCCCTCCTCCAGGGGATCATCCTGACCCTGGAATCAAATTCCCATTTCCTGTATGTCCTGTATTCCAAGTGGATTCTTTACCATTGAGCTACAGGGAAAGGCCTTTTTTAGAATATTGCCTTATAAAATTTCTTAAAAATAGATATCACTAACCAATACAAACTCCTCAAATTTAGATTGCCCACCTTATCCCAGTAGCTGCCTGCTCAGTCAACATATGGTATGCCTTCCAAGTTGATAACAGCTTGATTAAGCATTTTATCAGCACACGAACATTTTGTCAGCACACAAACATTTTGACCAGCCTGCTGTATCTTTCTTTGTCATTCACAGGCGAAAATACTAAGTCAAAATTACATGTTTTAGGGACTTCCCTGGTGGTCCAGTGGTTAAGACTTTGTGTTCCAATGCAGGGGGTGTAGGTTTGATCCCTGGTTGGGAAACTAAGATCTCACGTGACTGTGGTAAAAAAAAAAATCAAAACATAAAAAACTGAAGCGATATTGTAAAAATGCAATAAAGACTTTTTAAATGGTCCACATCAAAAAAAAAATTGTTTTACTATATGTCTTATACTTTTGTCATAGCACAGTACCCCAATGCTAGAAAAATTTTTTTAGTTGTCAGGATATGCCATGGGCTTCCTCGTGGCTCAGTGGTAAAAAATCTGCAGCAGAAGCTGCAGGAGACATGGGCTCGATTGCTGTGTCAGGAAGATCCCCTGGAGGAGCGCATGACATACCACTACAATATTCTTGCCTGGAGAATCTCATGGACAGAGGAGCCTGGTGGGCTGCAGTCCATGGGGTCAAAAAAAGTTGCACTTAGCATACACACACGATATGCCAAGTTATGCTTTGGTACCAAATAAACACTGAAATCTCAGTAGCTTAACAGAACAAAAGTTTGTGCTTCTCCCATCTTTGTTGTTGTTCAGTTTCTAAGTTGTGTCTGATTCTTTGTGACCCCACAGACAGCAGCATGGCAGGCTTCCCTGTCCATTACTGTCTCCTGGAGTTTGCTCAAACTCCATGGAGTCCATTGAGTCAGTGATGCCATCCAACCATCTCATCCTCTGTCATACCCTTCTCCTCCTGCCTTCAATCTTTCCCAGAACCAGGGTCTTTTCAGATGAGTTAGTTCTTCACATTAGGAGGCCAAAGTATTGGAGTTTCAGCTTCAGCATCAGTCCTTCCAATGAATATTCAGGACTGATTTCCTTTAGGATGGACTGGTTGGATCTCCTTGCTGTCCAAGAGATTCAAGAGTCTTCTACAGTTCAAAAGCATCAATTCTTCAGCACTCAGTCTTATTTATGATCCAACTCTCACAATCATACATGACTACTGGAAAAATCATAGCTTTGACTATATGGAACTTTGTTGGCAAAGTAATGTCTCTGCTTTTTAATATGCTGTTTAGGTTTGTCATGGCTTTTCTTCCAAGAAGCAAGCATCTTTTAATTTCTGCAGTTGGACAGTTCTCCTAGACTGTTCTCTGACCAGTGATTCAGGAACCCAGATTACTTCAATCTTGTGGCATATATTTGCTCAGCAGCATATCACTTTCAGTTGCCCAGATTAGAGAGAGAAAGTGAATCAAGAATCTCACTGGAGATTTTAAGTGCAGGGCTAGAAATGTCACTTTTGGAACTAATTGATTGGCCAAAGCATAACTACAAGGAAAGTTGGGAAATATTAGTATATGTCCTGAAAAAGGAACTAGAATGGGTGAGCATCTAGCCAGTTGCTATCACAACAAACTTTGCCAAATATAACCACAAAATACATCACAATTACTTTTTTCCCCTAGGAAACAAAATCTCTTACTTCTTTTCTCTCCCCAATTCCATTTCCATCATCCACCATCCTCCTCAGAGGTAATCAGAGTTAATAAATGTTGAATATCCTTCCAGATTTTATCTATTTATTTACCTCTTCATATATCCCCATTCTGCTCCTTCTAAAGACAATGAATGTGAATATGATGGAGAAGGTCTTCAGATACTGATTGAGTCACTTTTACTAGTGGGCTGGGCTACTGTATTTTAAAGGCTTGTACAAGTCCATGGACATTCTATCTTCAGTTCCACATCATTTTTTCCATCCAACTAAGTGCAGCCAGGTCTCTAAAGTAGGTCAACTTCTAAATCATTTCCTTCTTCTAATTTCCTTCTGTCTGGTTCTCATTCACTTTCTCTCTGTCTCACTCTTTAACCTCTTCCCCATTAGTAATCCTAGACTTTATTCTTCCATGCTGCCAGCCAGGGGATGACAAAACTCTAGGGTTTGGGTTTATTATAAAATTTTAAAGGAGATAAAAATATTACTTGAACTTCTGGTCTAAGCTATAGAAGCCAACCCAGATTTATAAGAAATCTTTATTAAAGGTTATTCATTACTTGATCATTTCTGCAATTATTCCTAGACTTTATTCTTCCATGCTGCCAGCCAGGGGATGACAAAACTCTAGGGTTTGGGTTTATTATAAAATTTTAAAGGAGATAAAAATATTACTTGAACTTCTGGTCTAAGCTATAGAAGCCAACCCAGATTTATAAGAAATCTTTATTAAAGGTTATTCATTACTTGGTCATTTCTGCAATTGTTCCTTCACTATTCAGCAGCCTCCAGAGCTCCATGGAAGGAAAGGTTGTATCATGCAATGAAGAATTCAAATGTGCAGTATGGCAGCACTGGGAAGACAGTTGATTGATAGAGCAGAGCATGATTAGGGAATTTCTGACTCCATAGACACAATTCTACCAGAGACCATTACAATCCAGTCCAATCTCACAGTAAGCACTTTTTTTTTTTTTTACTAATATTGGGTGACAATAAACACATTATTCTGAAATTTGTTATCATTTAATAGATCATGCTTATCTTCAAAAAATATATCTAGATTCATATACAAAAATGAATACATATATATGCACATTTATTATATATGTATATATGTAAAGGAAACATTAATTTTCATTTTAATGGATAAATAGTATTTTCCTGTACCCTAATTTATTTAACCATTTCCCACTGCTAGACACTTGTATGTGTTTATTTGTGTGTGTATGTATACACTTGTTTATTCATTTGGATTGTGGTTTCTGGATTTAACTCCTAAAAGAAGGATTTCTAAGTGTAAATTTATGAATTTCTAATGTTTAAAAATATTGCCAAATTACCCCTCCAAACACCTGTACATTACCAGTATCTAAAAGTGATTTTTCCCCATCTGATCACCAAAATTCATGTTATCAATCTTTAAATTTTGACAATTAGATTTGTGAAAAATTTGTATTTAATAACTGTTTAAAAGTTGCATATTTTATTAATGGGGTTGAAGACATTCCTCATATCAGAATAATACAAATAGCCCTCTGGATTTCCTAATATTTTATAGATATTTTAAACATTTAAATGCTTAATCTAATATGTATTTTAGTACATGGTATGAGAAAAAATCCAACTTCCAAATGAATACCTATATTTAGTTTCAGTGACCAAATTATGATAGCCCTGATCAGTATGACTGATGGAAATTTGACGCCCTCATTGTGTGTCCCATTACTACTTATGGAAGTCACCAAAACAATCCCTACAAGCCAAACAATAAGCCAAAGCCTATGCTGCTGTTATCTCACAAAGACCACCCAGTTTTTCTTTCTTGCTCTTCCATTCTTGTGCCCAGGCCAATGTCCCTCTAGGTCACTTTGTAAAATTTTATCACTATATACTACATCATAGGAGTGTTAAGTGTCTTCTCTCCAGATTATTCCAAATTTGGCCAATTCCGGGATCAGTAGAGACGTAAGAATGTCCTCCTTCCTGACTTTAGTGTCAAACTTTGACATTTGGATACTGAGTCAAATCTGCTTGTTTCTCAATCTTTCATAGTCTTTCTTGAGTCTTTCTTGCAAGCACAGAATCTCACAGAGTCCTCATCAAAATGGTTTGATAAATTTTGTCTTTTATTTCTTTATGAATAAAAGTTCAAAGGTTTTTCCAAAGAGAGACAGATACCATACTATTGCCATCTGTGGTTCTCAATGCCTTCTTATGTATGAAATTAAATTCATAGGTAAGCTACCTAAATATAGAATTTCAAATTATATATCTTAAATTCAAGTTATAATATATAAAAACTTTATATTTTAAAAGAAGAATGGAAATACATTTATAATAAAAACATGTATTTCAGTGTGAAATGTTTGCAGAAAGTTACACTAAAAAGTTTGATGAAGAAATCTGATACTTATCTGTATGTCTAAAACCACAGTGAAACTCCAGTCAGGTCTGACACTGGTACTTTACAGTAACATTTTCTTCAATGATGTGATTTTTCAGAATAACAAGAAATTTTTAGTAAGGTGAAAAAACTGAATTTTCTGATGATTTACTTAGTGAGAAAATTCAGTTTATATAACTACTTGCAAAAAAATATGATTGTATGTAAAAACATGATTGTTTGCAAACATGATTGAATGTGTTTTTTGCATTTATACTCAGATAATTATAAATTGAATTTTTAAATATATATGTTAATGTCTGGTTGGACATTCCATATTTATGAGTCACATGATAAGTCTTCATTCTCTGGGAATGTCTCATCTGTGCAGAATATCTAGCATTGTGTTAGCCACCAGTGGTATTCCCCCTCCTCCATCACTGTAAGAATATAAAAATGTCTCATAAATTTCTAAACACTCCATCAGGGGTGGTATCACATACTTTGGAAATGACTAATCAACATCACCATTTCTTCATCACTGTCTCCACCAAACTCAAACCCAAACTCCCTCTTCCAATGTTTACAAAACAAAACTACTAGAATTAGCAATGGTATTAAATAGATGCTTTTTTTAAAATTTTTTTTATTTTTACTTTATTTTACTTTACAGTACTATATTGGTTTTGGCATACATTGACATGAATCTGCCAGGGGTGTACTTGAACTCCCAATAAATAGATGCTCTTTAAAAAGGAGGGAAGGTAGTGTTTGTGCTAACAGCTTTGGGTCCAACTTAGCTAAACAAATGTGTTTTAAAATAATATAAAAATAAAGNTTTTACTTTACAGTACTGTATTGGTTTTGGCATACATTGACATGAATCTGCCATGGGTGTACATGAACTCCCAATAAATAGATGCTTTTTAAAAAGGAGGGAAGGTAGTGTTTGTGCTAACAGCTTTGGGTCCAACTTAGCTAAACAAATGTGTTTTAAAATAATATAAAAATAAAGCAGAATACTCTTCAGTAATCAAGAGAGAAAAACAAAGATTTTTTTTTTAATCTCTTCAGGGATTTGACTATCTTGTATCTTCAGCATTTAGTACAGTGCATATAGAAAACGTGTCACAAATATTAATTGAATGAACGATGTTACTGTTATCTATCAACCTTCCCTGTAATAGGTTTTCTTTCTCTCCTGTTTTTCAGTTTTGCTAAGCAGACATTGGTTCTATAACATAGCTTCCTTTATTAAGTTCTTGTCATTCCACTGTTTTTAATTCACATTTTTCTTTAGCTGAAGTTCACATAAAGACAGCCCTCTCATATTGCACAAAAATAATCATCTTTGTCAACTCTTCCAATGAGCTAACATTCCATGATAAATTTAATTCACTGTACTATTTTAATCATTAAATTGTACTTTATGTTCATATCTTGTGAGTGTCAATGGATCACTGGTTTAATGGAGTGTAATAAATGAGTTCTTAATTGATTATTGTTCTCATTAATCACTGCATTTCCACAAAGAATATCTGCAAAACACACAGACATAATGTGATGCCCCAGAGCACAGAGTAAAGAATGGATGCCAAGCATAGAAATATAATTTTGAAAACTCAGGAAAGATAAATCCTAGAGCATCACATATTAGAATCATATTGATACTTGGAATTTTTTAACTCAGCCTGCACCATAAAGAATAATTTGGTTTTAAGAAATGTCTATAATAAAAGCCAGTTCCTCAAGGTGTAATTTCCTGATCAAAATGGGTTTTTGCCCCCACACAGCAATAATGTTTCAAGACCTACCAGGTGTTTAGACTGATAGCCACTGATATTTCAAACTGTGACTATGTACTGCACTGCTATTTCTGCAACAGATAGTGATGGCTATTTGGTATCATGCAAGCTTAAAGTACTCTGCAATATAAAGAAACAGCTTTTGGAAACAGCTACACGTTCCACTATCACTACTAAACAACCAATGACAAAGAGATATTCACCCTATCCTTCTAAAGTGTATTTCATTTGAAATGTCCTTGTAAAGGAGTAAAAAGCAAGTCCTTTTATTCCAAGCACTTGAAAAGAACACTGGAAATATTGAGAAAATTATACTCATTTCTTCTGAATAGTACATCAATTGCTTCATCTAATCTTGCTCTGCCATTTCAACACTCACAATGCTATTATGGGTATCCACTTTAAAAAGATCTTTATCAATCTGCTCTATTACTGGGGGACTCAAAGGTTAGAATGTTAAATTTAACTAACGTTGAAAGGCTAGAACAGGGCAAAAATGGGATTTAAATCCTGATACTGACCCCTAATTAGATGTTCTTTGCATTACACCCTCAGTTCAATTCAGTTCAGTTTAGTCATTCAGTCATGTCCAACTCTTTGCAACCCCATGGACTGCAGCACACCAGGCTTCCCTGTCCATCACCAACTCCCAGAGCTTGCTCAAACTCATATCCATCGAATTGGTGATCCCATCCAACCATTTCATCCTCTGTCATCGTCTTCTCTTCCTACCTTCAATCTTTCCCAGCATCAGGGTCTTTTCCGGTGTGTCAGTTCTCATCAGGTGGCCAAAGAATTGGAGCTTACCCATAGTCCTTCCAATGAATATTCAGGACTGATTTCTTTTAGGATGGACTGGTTCAATCTCCTTGCAGTCCAAGGGACTCTCAAGAGTCTTCTCCAACACCACAGTTCAAAAGCATCGATTCTTCGGCGCTCAGCTTTCTTCACAGTCCAACTTTCACATCCATACATGACCACAGGAAAAACCATAGCCTTGACTAGGCGGACCTTAGTCGGCAAAGTAATGTCTCTGCTTTTGAATATACTATCCAGGTTGGTCATAACTTTTCTTCCAAGGAGTAAGCGTCTTTTAATTTCATGGCTGCAGTCACCATCTGCAGTGATTTTGGAGCCCCAAAAAATAAAGTCTGACACTGTTTCCACTGTTTCCCCATCTATTTCCCATGAAGTGATGGGACCGGATGCCATGATCTTCGTTTTCTGAATGTTGAGCTTTAAGCCAACTTTTTCGCTCTCCTCCTTCACTTTCATCAAGAGGCTTTTTAGCTCCTCCTCACTTTCTGCCATAAGGGTGGTGTCATCAGCATATCTGAGGTTATTGATATTTCTCCCGGCAATCTTGATTCCAGCTTGTGTTTCTTCCAGTCCAGCGTTTCTCATGATGTACTCTGCATATAAGTTAAATAAGCAGGGTGACAATATACAGCCTTGACGTACTCCTTTTCCTATTTGGAACCAGTCTGTTGTTCCATGTCCAGTTCTAACTGTTGCTTCCTGACCTGCATACAGATTTCTCAAGAGGCAGGTTAGGTGGTCTGGTATTCCCATCTCTTTCAGAATTTTCCACAGTTTATTGTGATCCACACAGTCAAAGGCTTTGGCATAGTCAATAAAGCAGAAATAGATGTTTTTCTGGAACTCTCTTCTTTTTTCCATGATCCAGTGGATGTTGGCAATTTGATCTCTGGTTCCTCTGCCTTTTCTAAAACCAGCTTGAACATCTGGAAGTTCACTGTTCACGTTTTGCTGAAGCCTGGCTTGGAGAATTCTGAGCATTACTTTACTAGCATGTGAGATGAGTGCAATTGTGCGGTAGTTTGAGCATTCTTTGGCATTGCCTTTCTTTGGAATTGGAATGAAAACTGACCTTTTCCAGTCCTGTGGCCACTGCTGAGTTTTCCAAATTTGCTTGCATATTGAATGCAGCACTTACACAGCATCATCTTTCAGGATTTGAAATAGCTCAACTGGAATCCCATCACCTCCACTAGCTTTGTTTGTAGTGATGCTTTCTAAGGCCCACTTCACTTCACATTCCAGGATGTCTGGCTCTACCTCTGTGTAAAATCAAATCAAGCTCCTGTACAACTAAAACTAACAAAACAATGGAAATCAACTTGACTCCAATATAAAATAAAAATTAAATGACAAATTAAATGACCTGAGGTTTGTCTAAGGGACATCAGACAATGGTGACCCTACAGATTAGATATGTGATATGCTATGACATTAATATGACACTACCAAAGGTTTTCACTCAGTAGAATACAGAGCAACAACCCATTCAAGGTGCCTGACCTCATGTGAATGCGACTAGGTGAACAGAAGATAAAGGACCGCAGGTTAATCAGGGCAATACCCTCAATTCTGATATTGGAAATCTCCAAGGGGACAAGACACACTGAGCAGATACAGTGTCCCCAGGTACAGGATCCTGACCCATGTGCACTGGGTGAGACCCACAGTCTCCAGACCCTGTACCTGGGGTCACATCACCCTTGGTTAGGACACCAGTTTCTGCTGGTTAGGCCTCTCAGGAGTGGGTCCCTGTAACCACCTGGGATGGTATAAAGAAGTGTAAGGTCAGTCTCCTCTCCCCACACTTGCCCCAGAGAAGTCTTCATCTCTTTCCTTTGGTTCTATGTGATTTTAACTGTTTTTACAGGTGTCATGATAATGCTGGTCACACTGCCCTGGTTCTGGCAGTCTTGGTCCTTTCTTGCCCCACTGAAGTGTTGAGAAAACACACCGGATGCAGAGCTGGAAGTAGAGGGCCAGGTTTGCTGAGCAGGGACAGCCGACTGGAAAGAGATCATAGCAACAACCTCACCTGCTGCACTTTGGCCTTTTGTCTGACCCATGTGCCCTGCAATCAGTTTTCCAGGTAAACCTGCTCCCTTCCCACCACGCTTGTCCTGGTAAATTAGAATGAATACCAGGTAGCCCACCTGAGAAGTCTCCAGGAGCCCCAGGGAGGGTGAACCTTGAAGGGGTAAAGATGCAAACAGGCACATGTCTGTATAAAGTGAATACCATAAGGTATTAATTCCTAAACACAAATGAAGTTCACATGTATTCATCCCTTTTTCTTAGCTTTGTGTGTGAGGCCTCCCCGTACACATGATCCTGACCCATGCGGATGGGGTGAGGTTCACTCAGTCCCCAGGCCCCCAAACCTGGGGTCAGCACATCCCCTTGCTTAGGACACTATGGCTATGGTCAGCGGGCTCCCAGTGTGAAAGCAAGCCAGGCCCTGAGGCCTCCTGAGACCCTAGAAAGACGTGTAGTGTCCGTCTCCTCTGCTCACAGTTGTCACTGAGAAGTCAGGCCTCTCCTGTTTTCACTTCAAGTCTGTGACTTTTTGCTGGTTTGAGAGTTCATGCTAGAGTTGAACATACTACCTTGGTTGTGGCAGGCTCTGTCTTTCTTGTCCCACTGAGACGATGAGAAAACAGAAGAGCTGGGCTAAAAGACGAGGGGCAGCTCAGTTGTCTTCAGAGGAGAGTCAACTGGAAGATCACAGCAGCAAACTGGCCATTGGCCGCCCATTGGCCATTGGCCTAATCCCTGTACCCTGGAACCAATGCATCAGGTGCACATGCCTCCCTACTCAAACTGAATGTACTGGTAAATTGGAATAATGACCAAGAAGCCCACCTGAGAAGTCTCCATGAGCCCCCGGGAAAGTGGACCTGGCAAGAAGAAAGACTACGAGCCCTACTGCACCACTGACCCCTGGGAGGGCCGTGGAGCCCCACTCAGAGGAGAGCACGCTTACTCAGAGAAGGCCACCTCAGCTCCAGACCCCAGACATCTGAGCACTGATGTTCACAGGCAGGCACGGAGTTTTCCAGGACAGAGGCCAGGCCAGATCTCTACCCAGGTCTCCATGTCCTACTGCACAGAGAACACTGTCAGGTGTAAATGTTCTCGTCTTAGAAAGCATGCAGTCTCATCTAAACATAATCAGTGTAGACAGGACTTTGAAAAGTGGAAGTGTCAGTTGTTCAATCATGTCCAGTTGTTTGTACCCCATGGATTGTAGCCCTCCAGGCTCCTCTGTCCATGAGATTTCCCAGGCAAGAATACTGAAGTAAGTTGCATTTCTTTCTCCAGGGGATCTTCCTGACCCAGGGATTGAATCTAGGTCTCCTCACTGTCAATGGCACTCCACTCCAGTACTCTTGCCTGGAAAATCCCATGGACGGAGGAGCCTGGTATGCTGCAGTTCATGAGGTCACTAAGAGTCAGACACGACTGAGCGACTTCTCTTTTATTTTTCACTTTCATGCTTTGGAGAAGGAAATGGCAATCCACTCCAGTGTTCTTGCTTGGAGAATCCCAGGGACAGGGGAGCCTCGTGGGCTACCATCTATTGGGGTCGCACAGAGTCAGACACGACTGAAGCAACTTAGCAGCAGCAGCAGCTCCTCACTGCAGACAGATTCTTTAGCCTCTGAGCCACCAGGGAAGCCTTTAGCCAGGACTTAAAGTGGTCTGAACCTACCTTGTATGATAGAAGTTGGTCATGTTTAAACTAGCTTAAAGCTGCTCTCCCAGGAGGCACAGGTCACACGCATGCAGGGTCTCATCATTGGACAAGCAGCTCACCCTCGTGTGGGAACTATGGATGTACAATTCTTAAAGAAGAAATCATCACTGAGCTCCACACATCACCCACATCAGGAAACTGAAAGAACCTTTGTCATTAAACACTTCAACAGGCAAAGCAAAACTGTTACCAATATCTGGCCACATGGTGGTCAGGATCCAGGGAAAAGCCAGGGATTTCTCGAGTTCAGCCCCATGTCCTGTAAAGACAGACAGGAAGTGCCCTGATTCCATCATTCCAGGCTTCCGGCAGGAGGCAGCCACATTGGAAGCCTGCTAGAAAAGGATTTCTTTATCAGAATAAAAATGTATTGTTGAACTTGCAAGCACACTAGTTATTATTTGCCAACCTCAAATATTTTTTACAAGCTTAGTCCCCTGATCTTTGTAGATCATTGGTTCCTTTCTGTTCAGATTTTTGGGGTAGAAACAAGCCGTCATTTCAAAGTAATTTCTTAAAATTCTGTTATTTGCTGTTATATGAATGAAAGGTCACACTTGAAAAAAATACATAAGCAAATCCCTGCAAAAATCAGAGCCAGAGAAGCCATCAGCTGCATGCATTTTGCCTTCTAACAATTTCAACTTTCTCCCTGAAGAAACCTGATAAAACAGGCACCCTGATTTTTTCACTTCTCTGTTCAAACTGCTAAAATGAAATGATTTTCATATCAACAAGTAAGAACTTCTGAGTTTTGAGACGTCACACCAGGGTAACAGGTGCTGGAGAAAACAGAACACTCCTATGCTACTGGTAGGCAAACCACATCTTTAAAATAAGCTTAGTTTCAAAGTGGATTTAATTATGACACTACATAATTACATGAAGTATGAAGCAAGAGTCTAAAGGTCACAGGCAATATGTAACAACAAATTTGATACCACCTATGTGAGAGTAAAAGCTACTGGTTTTTCCAGTACTCATGTACGGATGTGAGAGTTGGACCATAAAGAAGGTTGAGCACCGAAGAATCAATGCTTTCAAACTGTGGTGCTAAAGAAGACTCTTGAGAGTCCCTTGAACTCCTAGGAGATCAAACCAGTCATTCCTAAAGGAATCAACCCTGAATATTCACTGGAAGAACTGATGCTGAACCTGAAGCTCCAATTCATTGGCCACTTGAAGCAAAGGGCCAACTTATTGGGAAAAAAACCTTGATGCTGGGAAAGATTGAAGGCAAAAGGAAAAGTGGGTGACAGAGGAAGAGATGTTTAGATGGCATCACCAACTCAATGAACAAGAGTTTGAGCAAACTCCAAGAGATAGTGAAGGACAGGGAATCCTGGTGTACTGCAGTCCACAGGGTCACAAAGAGTCAGACACAACATAGCAACTAACAACAACAATGTTGAAGTAAATGTTTCTTGTCAGATCTGCGGCTGGTATGCACAAATTGGCTTAGAATACTCTCCAACATAGAGTAAGTTGATTTAAGTAAGTAGGGCTTAATTAAATCTGGTTAAGTGTGTCACAAGTGCATGAATCAAAAGGTGATGTATTCATTCCAGGAAGAAATAGAATGTTACTTTGAACAGTCTGTAAAACTTATATGTAACCTACTCAAGATTTAAAAATAATAAAACATTTATCTGAAATTTACAGCCTTTTGGAAAGTTGTGCTCTATCTATGAAAACATTTCTTCTCTGGCTTCCTGTTAATTGAGGCTTCCCTAGTGGCTCAGATGGTAAAGAATCTGCCTGCAATGCAAGACACCCAGGTTCGGTTCTTGGGTTGGGAAGGTCCTCTGTAGAAGGGAATGGCAACCCACTCCAGTATTCTTGCCTGGAAAACTCCATGGATAGAGGAACCTGGCCGGCTACAATCCATGGGTTCACAAAGACTTGGACACAACTGAGCGACTTTCACTTTCTGTTAATAATTTTTCACAGATTTAACACTTTAACTCCTCAGTTGCTGATGTTATTACCAAAATAAACTTGTCTTCATGGTTGAGGGAGGTGGAGTTGATCCATTGTGATTGCTGTCTGGTCAAATGACTCTCCCAATTTCTAATCATGTTTCTTCATTCAAAATATTTATTTTTTATCCATCAAAGTCTACTTCTCACATCTTCATGTACACCAAATAAGAAATATCTGGTTTCCTTAAAGGAAACAATTACATTCACCATTGCAACGAAAAGAATAAAATACTTAGGAATATATCTACCTAAAGAAACTAAAGACCTATATATAGAAAACTATAAAACACTGGTGAAAGAAATCAAGGAGGACACTAATAGGTGGAGAAATATACCATGTTCATGGATTGGAAGAATGAATATAGTGAAAATGGGTATACTACCCAAAGCAATCTATAGATTGAATGCAATCTCTATCAAGCTACCAACGGTATTTTTCACAGAACTAGAACAAATAAGTTCACAATTTGTATGGAAATACAAAAAACCTCGAATAGCCAAAGCAATCTTGAGAAAGAAGAACGGAACTGGAGGAATCAGCCTGCCTGACTTCAGGCTCTACTACAAAGCCACAGTCATCAAGACAGTATGGTACTGGCATAAAGACAGAAATATAGATCAATGGAACAAAATAGAAATCCCAGAGATAAACCCACGCCACCTATGGACACCTTATCTTTGACAAAGGAGCCAAGAATATACAATGGATTAACAAGTGGTGCTGGGAAAACTGGTCAACCACTTGTAAAAGAATGAAACTAGATCACTTTCTAACAACATACACAAAAATAAACTCAAAATGGATTAAAGATCTAAACGTAAGACCAGAAACTATAAAACTCTTAGAGGAGAACGTAGGCAAAACACTCTCCAACATAAATCACAGCAGGACCCTCTATGACCCACCTTTCAGAATACTGGAAATATAAGCAAAAATAAACAAATGGGACCTAATTAAAATTAAAAGCTTCTGCACAACAAAAGAAACTATAAGCAAAGTGAAAAGACAGCCTTCAGAATGGGAGAAAATAATAGCAAATGAAGCAACTGACAAACAACTAATCTCAAAAATATACAAGCAACTCCTGCAGCTCAATTCCAGAAAAATAAATNGTGCTGGGAAAACTGGTCAACCACTTGTAAAAGAATGAAACTAGAACACTTTCTAGCACCATACACAAAAATAAACTCAAAATGGATTAAAGATCTAAATGTAAGACCAGAAACTATAAAACTCTAGAGGAAAACATAGGCAAAACACTCTCTGGCATAAATCATAGCAGCATCCTCTATGACCCACCTCCCAGAATAATGGAAATAAAAGCAAAAATAAACAAATGAGACCTAACTAAACTTAAAAGCTTTTTGCACAATGAAGGAAACTATAAGCAAGGTGAAAAGACAGCCTTCAGAATGGGAGAAAACAATAACAAATGAAGCAACTGACAAAGAATTAATCTCAAAAATATACAAGCAACTCCTGCAGTTCAATCCCAGAAAAATAAGCTACCCAACCAAAAAATGGGCCAAAGAACTAAACAGACATTTCTCCAAAGAAGACATACAAATGGCTAACAAACACATGAAAAGATGCTCAACATCACTCATTATCAGAGAAATGCAAATCAAAACCATAATGAGGTACCATCTCACACCAGTCAGAATGGCTGCTATTCAAAAGTCTACACACAATAAATGCTGGAGAGTGTGCAGAGAAAAGGGAACCCTCTTACACTGTTGGTGGGAATACAAACTAGTACAGCCACTATGGAGAACAGTGTGGAGATTCCTTAAAAAACTGAAAATAGACCTGCCATACACCCCAGCAATCCCACTGCTGGGCATATACACCGAGGAAACCAGAATTGAAAGAGATATGTATACCCCAATGTTTATCACAGCACTGTTTACAATAGCCAGGATATGGAAGCAACCTAGATGTCCATCAGCAGGCGAATGGATAAGAAAGCTGTGGTACATATACACAATGGAATATTACTTAGCTATTGAAAAGAATGCATTTGAATCAGTTCTAGTGAGGTGGATGAAACTGAAGCCTATTATACAAAGCGAAGTAAGTCAGAGAGAAAAACACCAATACAGTATATTAACTCATATATATGGAATTTAGAAAGATGATAAAGATGACCCTATATGTGAGATAGCAACAGAGACACAGATGTAAAGAACAGACTTTTGGACTCTATGGGAGAAGGCGAGGGTGGGATGATTTGAGAGAATAGCTTTGAAACATGTATATTACCATATGTGAAATAGATCACCAATCCAGGTTCAATGCATGAGACAGGGTGCTCAGGGCTGGTGCACTGGAGTGACCCTGAGGGATAGGATGGAGAGGGAGGTGGAGGGGAGGGGTTGGTCAGGATGGGGAACACATGTACATCCATGGCTGATTCATTTGAATGTAAAAAAGAAGCAAATAAGTAAGTAAATAAATCCTTAAAAGAAAATGAATTCAATAAATTTCTCATTGGCTAACTGACTTTTAATAAATTGATCTAGAAGCTCCTGCTCCCAAAGTACATTAATGTACCTTGCCTCAGATGTGTGCCAACTGGGAAGCCTGGTTCAGTCAATATTGTATTCCCTAACCATATTCAAGATGCATGACCCATGCCAGAGTGCACTCTGGGAAGACTGTTGGATCTGTGGGTAAAGATGCTCTTTGTCCCTTTTGTATATAAAGCTATAAGGACCACACAAGCCCAGACTTATCAATGGTTACATCATAGAAACAGACACTAAGAATGAAGTTAACACAGAGGAAATCAGAGCCAGAGTGTGGACAAAGACAAAATCTAATCATATAGTTGAAAACACATAACATGTTATTCCTAAAAACTGATGCCTCTAGACTTTTCAGCAAAATGTAGCAATATATTCTCTTTAAATAAACTTTTTTGAGTTAAATTTCTGCCATTTGCAGCCAAAGGTAGACTAAGAGATTATGATATAGCAATGATAAAATGTTAACGGGGTACACAAATATAAGGCGTTTTTACTGTTGCCAAACAAATGTAAGAACTTTCCTCAAAATATTCCATTTGATCTGAGTCTAGTAACTCCATCATTCTTTAATGCAACTTTCAACTCAATTCTCACTGTTCTTATGTTGGATAAACTAATATGACTATAATACAAATTTGAAATAAAATTTAAATGAAATAAACAGAATTATCCACAGTTCACTGCAGAGTCCATGGAAGAAAGGAAAAGTTATTATGAAAGAAGTGTACTTGTAACCTGTGTGTGTGTGTTAGTTGCTGAGTCATGTCCAACTCTGCAACTCCATGAACTATAGCCCTCCAGGCTCCTCTGTCCATGGGGATTCTCCAGGCAAAAACACTGGAATAGGTTGCCATTTCCTTCTCCAGGGGATCTTCCCAACTCAAGGATCAAATCTGGGTCTCCTGAATTGCAGGCAGAGTCTTTACTGTCTGAGCCACCAGCAGCCCCAGGAGGAACATTATTTTGACTGCCAAATGCAAAAGCATTAAACTCATTTTTGAAAAATTATTTGGTGATTTTGACTAATATGTACTGCTGTGTATGTCCATGAATAGAATTTAGTTTTAGGTACTTGTGTGAATTAGAGTTCAAGTTCAAGGATGACTAGTCTCTAATAACAAAAAAATACTTTTACCTCAGAGAATAAGAGTATTATTATTTAAAAGCTCTTTTTCTGAAATGATTGTATTCTTATTCTCCACAAAAGTTATTTTTGCACCTTTAACTCATCAGTCAGGAACAATGCCATCATTCCAAATTATATTAAAAGATTATTTTTATAGGAAAGCTCATGAATTTCAGTTCTTTTAATAATCTTTTTATATTCCAACTCTACTTTAAAAGAAAATTATTTTCAGGTTGTGTTTATTTCACTTAGGATGAATGATAGTATTTATTTCAGTTCCTCATTCTGTATTCAGATGTCTATTAAACAGGGGAGTTAAGATTCTCTTTTTGCTCAGATCAGTTTCTTTGGTTCTACCACTAAGAGGCTTATTTACACGACACAAAGTAATTTCTAAACATCAAATCTGATTTTCTTCCCTTCCCCACCCTCAGCAGAAATACTAGGCTGGTGAAAATACAGAGAGAGAAATGCCACTGCTGGTCATGGATCACCATAGAGAGAAAGAGGGCAGTTATGGAAGGATATCTTGGCAGAGCTCTCCCTGCTAAACACTGACATACATAGAGAATGATATGTGGAGTCACTTGGCTAAAAGTTTTCTAACCTGGGATGAGAGTAAAGAATACTAGCCTCCTCCTAAAAATACTGGAATCCCAAATCTGAAAAATTAGCTAGGAAACCACCTCTCTAAGTCCATTACTTAATCTCTCAGAATTTTAGTAAGGAAACTCAGGCTGATTATTGACCAGAGGAAAGGAAAGGGGTAGAATGTCGAGATGGAAATTTGTGTCAAAGGGAAAGAATGTTTTTCTCCAAAACCCAGAACACCAGTTAATCACCCTTCTGAGGGTGGGATTCAGATTCAAAGAATGAACTAGTAGATTGTTCTGTGAATTGTAACTATGGTTGAGTTTTAATCAAGTTGACCTCCTAGAATGGTATCCATCTTTCCTAGCCCAGATCCAATCTCACCTCCTCCCCAAATTGAGAAACCTTGAATTTCCCCAGCTCTGTGTTAGCTATTCTTTTCTGAAATATGACAGTCCTTAACCTGTTACCTCTCTCCCATGATTCCTCTTTTACTCAACTCTGTTTGTAAGCTGTGTTCATGTTCTGCCGGGGTCCAGCCCCAGCAGGATCCAGGGGTACCCTCAGGGGAGACAGCGTCGGCGAGAGAGATTTAGAGAGAGATAAAGAAATAATGTGGCAGATAAGAAAATAGAGGAGAGAAAGAGGTTGATATTCCTTGGTTTATGCAGCAAGCCAATAAAGCCCTAGCATGGGACTTGCTCTGTTCACATAGGCCACAGGTGCCCTCTTGATGGGGAAAAGGTGCAGAACACCTTCTCGAGAGGGTCTTAGAAGCCCAGGCAGGAAAGTGAGCTCAGAGAGCCTCTACGCTCCAAGGGATCAGCCTGAAAAAGAAAGGGAGAGAGAAAAAATGACATGGGTTGACCAAGCTTCGGTGAGTGAGGCCCATAACTTTATTTTCAAAAGGAACTTTTATACCTTGACTTATACATAGAGGGAAATGAAAGATGCAGTCATGCAGAGTCAGCCCAAACATTACATCTGTTTTGTCTGTATCGAAATTAGGATTTTTTTCTGCATACCTTTCCCATAAATAGTGTTGTGTACATTATCTTATGCCCTTGGAGGCCTGTGGACATTTTATGACCCTCTCCTGATAAAGGCTGCTCAACCAGAAAACTTATTTTCCCTTGAAATGTTTTTCCTTTATATTTTTAATCTATGTTAGCCTCAGAAAGTATTAAACAGAGTTACATTCTTACAGAGCAAAGGTGCAGTGAGTTACAACAAAGAAAGAACCATTTAGCTCAAAGGTATGATGTGGTTAATTCCAAGGCTACTATTTGTTTTTCTTACATTCCAACTATGTTAACTAATGCACTCCCAGGTGCACAATGGATAAGGGATATGGGAACTTGGCAGCAAGCATTGGCTCAACAGTGAAATCCTACACCAGGACTAGTCTAATAGTTTTTAACTCTTCGAAAGGCTCTATATTTTTAGAATGTTTTAGGCTTCCTATGTCTCTCACAGTTGGGAGGCTGTGAACATTCACATGCGTAGCTGCAAGAGTCTGGATAAACCTGCCAAGCAAACTAGAATGCCAACAAAGGGGGTTTGAATTGAAATATTCCTTTCATGCCCAAGAGACTTATCAACTAGAGCCCTAAGTTAATTTTTTCCAGAGAAATGTGGTCAGGGATATCCCCCTGTTAATGTCACAAGAGTTGGTGAAAGGCACAAAATAGTAAGACAGACAGATTCTGGTTTTGGGATAGATGCTAGAGCAGGTCCAGGGGGTCCCTCGAGTCCTGATCTGCCTTGCTCGTCAGGTCTCTTCCACATGACCTTGTCATGGGTGGGATCTCTCGTGCTGGCTCCCAGCAATGTCCCAGCTTTCTTGATAAATTATGAGCTCCTTTAAAGAAGGTTCTCTGCATAATTCAAGTTTTTAATCTTAGCGAAGTACCTAGCACAATGAAAGACATTGAATAAATATTTGTTAAATGGATGGCATGGAGGAATGGATGGAGAAATTGTTTAAGACCAACACTGTCAAACTTTTTCTTAAAGAGGCAGGGATAGTAAATATTTTAGACTTTATAGGCCAAGGCACAAAATTTAGAATATTATAAAGGTACTTGTATATAGAAAAATGAAAAAGTGAACCACTTAGTATATAGCCATTTTAAAAGTAAAAACCATCTTAGCTTTCAGGCTGAATAAAAGAAAATCTGGCCCATAGGCTATAATTTGCCAAACTTTTGTTTATATCATTTTGAAAAAATACCTTCATACCTTCCAGGGACGGAGCTCCCTCCCCACCTCCTTTGTCTCTTTTTTTTCGGCTTTTATATTTTTTCCCCTACCTGCTTTTGAAGTCAGTGCTCTGTTTTTCTGGGTGCCTGATGTCCTCTGCCCGCATTCAGAAGTTGTTTTGTGGAGTTTGCTCAGCCTTGAGATGTTCTTTTGATGAATCTGTGAGGGAGAAAGTGGTGTCCCCGTCCTATTCTTCCGCCATCTTGCTGCTCGATCAGAAGATTTGTTTTTAATAGACCACTTTTAACTACATGGCTTTATTCCTGAAACAGTGTGTGGCATGTAACTGGGACACATAATAAATAAATGTTTTTGGCTACCGACAACCAAACCTGATAATTCTACTTTGCTTTTCAGACCCATTTAAAACATGTTCAGCTCTATGCTTCTCTCCATATTTTCCTTGTTTGACTTTGTATTGTAGTACTTTGTAAGGTTTAGTTCATGAGATGTTTGAAGACAAAAAGTGTGTCATCTTCTGAGTATCCCCAGTAGCATGGAAAAAAACAGATACAAAAATAAAGAAGTGGTAAAAGAAGGTAGACTCAAAAAACAGTAAGTGATCAAGTTTTTGCCACCACATTTAGAGTGGTATTAGTTTTCAATAAGGCTAAGTGGTTGGTAGGAACACAATGCACACTAGAATACATTACTTATTTGTCAGAGGAATTTATACTTAAAAGTATAGCTTAAAAGGTACAAGCAAGTACAACTTTAAAGGAAAAATAACAGATTTCCACTCCTAGCCTTGATGGAATAAACTGGTAGCAGTTTTGTCTTCCAGCAGTAAGTAGAAGACTTGACAAAACAGATGCAGTAACTATTTTCAGGCCTGAGCCAGAAGTGAAGGAGGACCATGGTTCCTATGGGAAAGGATGCAAATAAAGTGGGCCCTATGATCATCCCATATTTTGACTGGATATACATTAAGGATTACAGTACACAGGAAAAACCCAAATGGAGAATAAGAGTACCACTAAATTAAGGAAATAGAGATCGAGTTCAGGGAAGCTATGACAGATGAAATGTGCTAGGCAGAGACTAGGGAGGAAGATTAAAAGGACTCCAAAAATCTACAAGGAAGCCCCTTTGAGTCTTTTCCTGAGTTTTCCTAGGGGCACACGCATAACATAAAAGCTCTCTTAGGCTAGGTAAAGAACAACTAAGGAGCTGTAAGCTGAAAAATTCCCAGAGTAGAGAGGGATGGGAAGGGTTTGAAATATAACTAGCCAAAGTAGAAAGACCTTGATGAACAAGGAGTAGAGACCTCAGAGGCTCACCCTTTAATATCAGAACTAAACTTACCTAAATTAAAACTACTCCAGCCATGAGCTATTAAAGCTTAAAAGCAAACTTCAAAGGAATCAAGCTGATCATTAAGTTTCTTGAGTGTCTATTAAATCAAAAGTAATAACTTTTAAAAAGAGAAAGCATAATCCAGATCCTCAATCATATAATTTATATTGTCCAGCATCAAAAAAAAAAATAACCACTGGAATGTGAAGAAGCAAAAAAATATGACCCACAACCAAAAGAAAAATACAGTCACTAGTAAGAAACGTACCATACAGATCAAAGCAAAATAAGCAAGGATCTGAGGGCAATCATACCCAAGACAGACACAGAGCTCCAGATGAATTTGGTGTTCCAGGAGCAGAGATCAACTGTGCTTCTCTTTCCCAGTGGTGACAGAAAAAAGTACCAAATCTGGAAAAGCTTCTGAGCATGGTGCCTGATACAGGCACAGAAGAGTGGAGAAGGCTACCTTAGTCATCTAGGCAGCCTTCCGGAGACAGGCTCACAGAGCTTTCCCCACAACTCCCAGCATCAAGGGGGCAGCTGACAACTTCCTGTGGTCAATAGTTGGAGGACTTTGAACATAGATATGAGAGCAGGCACTGAGAAAGCTTTAGAACCAAGAAATAAACAACATGTATACTATAAGAATGCCCCTGTGATCAGAAGACGTGAATCAGGTCCACTACCATCCCACACTATCTTAGAATTTAATTATGCCCTGAAATAAAAGTCTGAGAAAGGTAAGGAACTAGTTTGAGAGAACAATAAATTGAGCAAAATCTAGTTTTTAAGTTATATTCAAGGGAAGTTATGGGGGTGAGGGAGGGGCATTTCTTGCTAATCCATGTTTCACTGTATTATTGTTGTTCTTGTTTTGTCTTGGTGTTCTTGTAATTTACAATAGAGACAACGTTATCTTCTTTATAAACAAAACTGTTGTTACCTTAGTCTTGGACTGTTCCTGATCTCATGTCTGACTCCATCTCTGATGCATTTCTCATTCTACTCTCATTCTACTCTCACTGATGCACTTCAGCTTTTAGGTCACATTCCAGCCTTCACATCTGGCTTTACCTCCCTACAAGTGCCTGTTCTTGGCACTTTTCTTCCCTGTCAAAGTATGCCTGTCCTCTGCTCCCTGGGGATCCAGCTCTCTGCTTCTATATATTCCAACTGTGCCAAATAAATCTTCTGAAAGGAGTATATGGCTGCCAATACTTTAATGTTCTATCTCTCAAAGTAAAGTGTTTTCATTAGAACAAATGTCTACTTAGAAAAATATCTTAAGAGTGGAAATTTTATTTCTATTGAGAACCATTGGCCCACATGAGCTAGTCTTAATAAACTACAGGGGAAAACCAAGCCTTGAAACAGATTCAGACACATGATACCACTAAGGAACTACTAAAGCATATGAATGACAGCTGTTGCTGCTAAATCACTTCAGTCGTGTCTGACTCTGTGCGACCCCATAAATGACAGCCCACCAGGCTTCGCCATCCCTGGGATTCTGCAGGCAAGAATACTGGAGTGGGCTGCCATTTCCTTCTCCAATGCATGAAAATGAAAATTGAAAATGAGGTCACTCAGTCGTGTCCGACTCTTCGCGACCCCATGGACTTACCAGGCTTTTCCATCCATGGGATTTTCCAGGCAAGAGTACTGGAGTGGGATGCCATCACCTTCTCCAATGAATGACAGCTAACTATTGAAAATTTCAGAAACATATAAGCATATTTATCGTATAATCCAGGATACTTTTGAGAGGGACAAGAGGCTATTAATAACTTCTCTTGGAAAAAAAGTCAAACCTAGGGAGATGATCACCTATATATAAAATAATCTATTACTGCAATCAAAAAAAGAGAAAACACAAATTCTTTTAAAATATATCAAAAAAATAAAAATAAAATATATCAAATTTTATTGAATAATATGCCTAGCAAATGGAGGATAATTGAAGAGTGAAAAAAGAGAATGTAGGTAGAAGAGGAAAAAGAAAGGAGAAGTAGGGAACAAAGAGCAAAACCTGAAAGTGGGGAAGCGCACAGACATAGAAAGCAAAAGAGGGAAACTGCCAGATGGAGAAGAGAATTTTAAAGGGCCAGCTTCTGCTTATATAACCCTCATCATCACTCTTTCCCTTTTCAGTCCTCTGAAAATGACCCCTGGTGTAAAATAATCTTTTCTGTAGATATATCATTGCTGAGTTCTACCTCGAGTCTAAGCTTCTCCATCTTTGGCTTCAAAGAATATAATCAATCTGATTTCGGTGTTGACCATCTAGTGATGTCCCTGTGTAGAGTTTTCTCTTGTGTTTTTGGAAAAAAGGGTGTTTTCTATGATCAGTGTGTATCCCTCCTAAATTCTGCATTCCTTAAAGGCAAGATATGTCTTATTCAAAGCTGAGTCTCCAGGACCTAATGTGGTACATGATTTACAGCATTCAGTTGAGGAATACTCAGTAAGAAGCATGATTTCTCAGTGCTACCATATTCCAAGTACTGTTCTATGTTCATAAATGTATCCTCATCTCATTCAACCTTCAAGCTCCCTAGAGATGGCACTGGTACAGAATGTGATACTCAGGCTCAGAAGTTACATAAGTTGGTGAAGCTCACAAAATTCAGAAGTGGTCAAAAAGCTATGCAAACTCACATCTGTAAAACATTCTGAAGCTCATGCTTTCCCCACCTTACAAACTAGCAAAATAAGATGTCTGTGAAACTCAAAAAATATAAGCAAATGTATTAATTACAAACACAGAAAATAGGCAGGTAAAAAGTGAAATTTCCCCATCTTTATTACTTCATCTGTTTCCTGGAAAGACACATTATATATTTATGTACAAGATGACACTCTAATAGGTAGACAGTATCTGCTATATGAAATTGTAAAGCATCTATGAATCTACTTTATGAGTCATTTATATGATTAAGCTTTTGATAACCAAGATTTTCATGCAAGAGATTCTATCATTCTTAAGTTATTTTTATAAACATTATTTTTCTTTAAAAATAACTTAAAAACTACAAGAGCACAGTGTGCCATCATGTAGGCCTGGGGTTACACTCTGTTCCTCCCATTTCTGGGCCATGTAGTCTTTGAAACAACTTTAAGAAGACAAGTAAAGACAAGAGTTAAAAGATTGCAAAGAGTTGGGCATGGCAAGAAAGAAAACAACGTGCAAGAGGAAAAATACACTACATTACACATTGCAAACTGTACAATTAGCACTGCAGAAAATTAAAGCAATAAATGGAGGACAATATTGCATTGCTAATTCAGAACTTTGAAGAAAAGAAAGTGAATCGAAAATAATGAGAGGATTATTATGAAGAACAGAAAACAGATCTACCTTTTGAATCACATATATTACAATAGGAGGGTTAAAAAGAAAAAAAGAATTGGAACAAAAGCAGACTTAAGGACACAACTGAAGAAAAACTTCAGAGATTTAAAGATAAATCTTTAAGGAGGCAAAGAGGATGTAAATCAGGAGGAACATCATGGTCCACAGGAAAATAAAGAAAAATTCTCACACACATCGACAAACCTCCATACACCCTGGATAAAGATTTTTAATACAGGGCCCAGTGGGAGGGGGAGAACAAAACTCACAAACCTCTGAGAAAACCAGATTTTCTTCAAAGTAACAAAATTCTTGTTGGCATCAATATCTCCCTTGCCATTTTAACCCCATGAGAGAGACACATGAGTGACACTAACAATAATTTAGAGGGGAAAGTGTGTAAGCCAAGATTTTTGTAACAAGCCAATAATACAATAATAATAAAAATAATAATTATTTTAGTACAATAATAATAATTAAAAAGTCAAATATTCAAGAGATCAGAAAGTCTAGGCAAAAATCCCTTTAAAATTACTTAATAATATACTCCAGTTAACTGAGAAATTATCAAAATTAATGGAGATGCTATGGCATAAAAGAACTTAAAGGCTGAATATTAAACATAAATGTCTCAGTAAATGATGAAAATGTTACAAATGTACCTAAATCTGAAAACTGTAAAATAATTTAGTCCCAGTAAACCAAATTCAAAACAAAAGGTTTTGCCCAAGAGGTATTAAAATACATTCAACACCACTCTTCATTAAACACAAATCAAAACTACAGTGAGATACCACTTTATACCTAACAAGAGAGTTATAATTTACAAACATAAAAGAAGAAAAAGAAAGTAAGTATTGGCAAGTATACAGAGAAATTGGAATTCTTGTATGTTACCAGTGAGAACATAAAAGAGTTTAGCCTCTGTGGAAAAGATTTTGACTGCTGCTGCTAAGTCACTTCAGTCGTGTCCGACTCTGTGTGACCCCATAGACGGCATCCCACAGCCAGGCTCCTCTGTCCATGGGATTTCCCAGGCAAGAATACTGGAGTGGGTTGTCATTTCATTCTCCAGGGGATCATTCCAACCCAGTGGTTAAACCTGTATCTCCTGCATTGGCAGGCAAATTCTTTACCACCAAGTGACCAGGGAACCCCACAGCATCATAGCAGGAAGCAATAAAATCCAATTATGTCTCTTTTTGTGATATTTAGATTATTTATAAGATTCAGGTACTGTTAGCCTTAACCATACATTGTAAAGCTTTCCATAAGCTTCCCATCTGATAAATTTATTTCCCATTGATCATCATTGCCTACTACTACTACTAAGTCACTTCAGTCGTGTCCGACTCTGTGTGACCCCATAGACAGCAGCCCACCAGGCTCCCCTATCCCTGGGATTCTCCTGGCAAGAATACTGGAGTGGGTTGCCATTTCCTTCTTCAATGCATGAAAGAGAAAAGTGAAAGTGAAGTCGCTCAGTCTGTCCGACTGTTAGCGACCCCATGGACTGCAGCCCACCAGGCTACTCCATCCATTGGATTTTCCAGGCAAGAGTACTGGGGTGGGGTGCCATTGCCTTCCCCGCATCATTGCCTAGAGGGTCCTATTCACAACAGATTAAATAATTAATGATTTTTTAAAACTGAGGCAAAAGAGTTGAACAATAATCCAAAGTAGGCTTTGTCATTCTTGTTGTTAATCTTTATGAGAATAATAGAAGTAAACAAAAGCACTCTGTCCTAGATGCTATGTGATAAAAATGAATAAAACAAGTTTCTGCTGCTAATTTAGGAGAATAGAATTATGACCAGAAACATGTTTCTTGAAAACCAATGCATAGAAACAAGAGTGATTCATAAGTATTCAGAAAGTCAGTGGTGGTTTCTTAAAAATAGTTAATGCAGGTGCTGTTTCTCGGAGGATGAAAATTATTTCAACAGTTAGAAATGAAAGAGGACATTCCAAATAGGGATAAGAGGATGACCATAAAAACGAAAGCAAGAAATTATAGATTGTGTTGAAAAAGAGCAAGAAGTTGTGCATGGCTAGACTATAGGTCTGTCTCTTATACACATCTAGATGTGTATAAGAGACAGCCCTATGATCATCCCATATTTTGACTGGATATACATTAAGGATTACAGTACACAGGAAAAACCCAAATGGAGAATAAGAGTACCACTAAATTAAGGAAATAGAGATCGAGTTCAGGGAAGCTATGACAGATGAAATGTGCTAGGCAGAGACTAGGGAGGAAGATTAAAAGGACTCCAAAAATCTACAAGGAAGCCCCTTTGAGTCTTTTCCTGAGTTTTCCTAGGGGCACACGCATAACATAAAAGCTCTCTTAGGCTAGGTAAAGAACAACTAAGGAGCTGTAAGCTGAAAAATTCCCAGAGTAGAGAGGGATGGGAAGGGTTTGAAATATAACTAGCCAAAGTAGAAAGACCTTGATGAACAAGGAGTAGAGACCTCAGAGGCTCACCCTTTAATATCAGAACTAAACTTACCTAAATTAAAACTACTCCAGCCATGAGCTATTAAAGCTTAAAAGCAAACTTCAAAGGAATCAAGCTGATCATTAAGTTTCTTGAGTGTCTATTAAATCAAAAGTAATAACTTTTAAAAAGAGAAAGCATAATCCAGATCCTCAATCATATAATTTATATTGTCCAGCATCAAAAAAAAAAATAACCACTGGAATGTGAAGAAGCAAAAAAATATGACCCACAACCAAAAGAAAAATACAGTCACTAGTAAGAAACGTACCATACAGATCAAAGCAAAATAAGCAAGGATCTGAGGGCAATCATACCCAAGACAGACACAGAGCTCCAGATGAATTTGGTGTTCCAGGAGCAGAGATCAACTGTGCTTCTCTTTCCCAGTGGTGACAGAAAAAAGTACCAAATCTGGAAAAGCTTCTGAGCATGGTGCCTGATACAGGCACAGAAGAGTGGAGAAGGCTACCTTAGTCATCTAGGCAGCCTTCCGGAGACAGGCTCACAGAGCTTTCCCCACAACTCCCAGCATCAAGGGGGCAGCTGACAACTTCCTGTGGTCAATAGTTGGAGGATTTTGAACATAGATGTGAGAGCAGGCACTGAGAAAGCTTTAGAACCAAGAAATAAACAACATGTATACTATAAGAATGCCCCTGTGATCAGAAGACGTGAATCAGGTCCACTACCATCCCACACTATCTTAGAATTTAATTATGCCCTGAAATAAAAGTCTGAGAAAGGTAAGGAACTAGTTTGAGAGAACAATAAATTGAGCAAAATCTAGTTTTTAAGTTATATTCAAGGGAAGTTATGGGGGTGAGGGAGGGGCATTTCTTGCTAATCCATGTTTCACTGTATTATTGTTGTTTTTGTTTTGTCTTGGTGTTCTTGTAATTTACAATAGAGACAACGTTATCTTCTTTATAAACAAAACTGTTGTTACCTTAGTCTTGGACTGTTCCTGATCTCATGTCTGACTCCATCTCTGATGCATTTCTCATTCTACTCTCATTCTACTCTCACTGATGCACTTCAGCTTTTAGGTCACATTCCAGCCTTCACATCTGGCTTTACCTCCCTACAAGTGCCTGTTCTTGGCACTTTTCTTCCCTGTCAAAGTATGCCTGTCCTCTGCTCCCTGGGGATCCAGCTCTCTGCTTCTATATATTCCAACTGTGCCAAATAAATCTTCTGAAAGGAGTATATGGCTGCCAATACTTTAATGTTCTATCTCTCAAAGTAAAGTGTTTTCATTAGAACAAATGTCTACTTAGAAAAATATCTTAAGAGTGGAAATTTTATTTCTGTTGAGAACCATTGGCCCACATGAGCTAGTCTTAATAAACTACAGGGGAAAACCAAGCCTTGAAACAGATTCAGACACATGATACCACTAAGGAACTACTAAAGCATATGAATGACAGCTGTTGCTGCTAAATCACTTCAGTCGTGTCTGACTCTGTGCGACCCCATAAATGACAGCCCACCAGGCTTCGCCATCCCTGGGATTCTGCAGGCAAGAATACTGGAGTGGGCTGCCATTTCCTTCTCCAATGCATGAAAATGAAAATTGAAAATGAGGTCACTCAGTCGTGTCCGACTCTTCGCGACCCCATGGACTTACCAGGCTTTTCCATCCATGGGATTTTCCAGGCAAGAGTACTGGAGTGGGATGCCATCACCTTCTCCAATGAATGACAGCTAACTATTGAAAATTTCAGAAACATATAAGCATATTTATCGTATAATCCAGGATACTTTTGAGAGGGACAAGAGGCTATTAATAACTTCTCTTGGAAAAAAAGTCAAACCTAGGGAGATGATCACCTATATATAAAATAATCTATTACTGCAATCAAAAAAAGAGAAAACACAAATTCTTTTAAAATATATCAAAAAAATAAAAATAAAATATATCAAATTTTATTGAATAATATGCCTAGCAAATGGAGGATAATTGAAGAGTGAAAAAAGAGAATGTAGGTAGAAGAGGAAAAAGAAAGGAGAAGTAGGGAACAAAGAGCAAAACCTGAAAGTGGGGAAGCGCACAGACATAGAAAGCAAAAGAGGGAAACTGCCAGATGGAGAAGAGAATTTTAAAGGGCCAGCTTCTGCTTATATAACCCTCATCATCACTCTTTCCCTTTTCAGTCCTCTGAAAATGACCCCTGGTGTAAAATAATCTTTTCTGTAGATATATCATTGCTGAGTTCTACCTCGAGTCTNCTAGGGAGATGATCACCTATATATAAAATAATCTATTACTGCAATCAAAAAAAGATAAAACACAAATTCTTTTAAAATATATCAAAAAAATAAAAATAAAATATATCAAATTTTATTGAATAATATGCCTAGCAAATGGAGGATAATTGAAGAGTGAAAAAAGAGAATGTAGGTAGAAGAGGAAAAAGAAAGGAGAAGTAGGGAACAAAGAGCAAAACCTGAAAGTGGGGAAGCGCACAGACATAGAAAGCAAAAGAGGGAAACTGCCAGATGGAGAAGAGAATTTTAAAGGGCCAGCTTCTGCTTATATAACCCTCATCATCACTCTTTCCCTTTTCAGTCCTCTGAAAATGACCCCTGGTGTAAAATAATCTTTTCTGTAGATATATCATTGCTGAGTTCTACCTCGAGTCTGGTATCTTACCAACATGACAGCTTCCATTCATGACCCAATATGTGTCTTTATAAACTGTACATTTTTAAAGGCCATATTGTAGGCTTTCCCACATACCCATCCACCCAAATCATCCACACAAATTTGTTTATTTTGAAACAAATCCCACATATCAGATCATTTCTTCTGTAATTTAAGCTTGTATCTCTAAAGTATAAGGTCTTTCTTTAATAATATATCAACAATAGCATTACCANTGTTCTTCTGACCTCCAACACCCCCTGAAGGAGTTCAGGGTGGAGAGCAGAAATGAAGTACTCTGTGCTCCTAGAAAATGGGCAGGACAGATCTTCAGATTGTTAGATAGTCTCAGGAATTGATTTTATGAGCCCAATTCTTGTATCTCCTCCTCAGAAGTGCTAAAATCCTTCATGGTGACAACTGTTTCTCATGACCAGCAAAAGTTTCATGAGACCAGCAGAAACTTTCTAAAATATAAATTTGCTTGATTGTGTGTACTCTCCCTTCTCCAAAATCACATATACACTCTCCTTCCCCCATACATCTTTGGAACAGTCTCTCAGAAGTATCTAGGTTCTGTCTCTTGGACTGCAGTCATATTGCCCCAAATAAAACTTAATTCATAACTCTCACATTGTGCATTTTCTTTAAAGTCGACAGGCATTTCTGTGAGCAGAAAAACACATGATGTAAAAGTGCTTAAAGAATATGATTCAGGATGCAGCATGGTGGGTGGATTAAGGGGAAAAGAGACTCATGAGAGTAAGAAGAGTTAGAAGACATTTACAATGTTCCAGTCTACGACTGATGAAATTTGACGTCCAGCTGTGAATGGAAGTAGAAATAAAAGTGTAAATTTGTCATGCAGTGTGAACTAGAAACCAACAGAACCTGAACATGGATTGGATAATGGAGGTGTAGACAAATATTAATAAACAGGCAGGAGTTTCTAATCTAAATGCTATTTTCAGGAGTTCCGGTCAAGATGGCGGAAGAATAGGACGGGGACACCACTTTCTCCCTCACAGATTCATCAAAAGAACATCTCAAGGCTGAGCAAACTCCACAAAACAACTTCTGAATGCGGGCAGAGGACATCAGGCACCCAGAAAAACAGAGCACTGACTTCAAAAGCAGGTAGGGGAAAAAATATAAAAGCTGAAAAAAAAGAGACAAAGGAGGTGGGGAGGGAGCTCCGTCCCTGGAAGGGAAGCCCGTCCCGGGAAGGGAAGCTTAAGAAGAGAGGTTTCCAAATGCCAGGAAACACTCTCCCTGCCGAGTCTGTGGCGAGCCTTGTAAACACAGAGGGCAACATAACAGGAAGGAAAAATAAATGAACAATTAAAACCAACAGAT
>SJYX01019381.1:175018-185424 GCA_006410675.1 Oreotragus oreotragus | reverse complement strand
GGTGCTCAGGGCTGGTGCACTGGGATGACCCTGAGGGATGGGATGGGGAGAGAGGTGGGAGGGAGGGTCAGGATGGGGAACACATGTACACCCATGGCTGATTCATGTCAATATTGGCAAAACCCACTACCATATTGTAAAGTAATTAGCCTCCGATTAAAATAATAAATTTAAAAAATAATAAAATAAAATAGCTCATAAGAGGCAAAGTTGGTATTTGAACATAGCCACTAGGCTCAGAGCCCATGTCCCTACTCTGCTCCTGTTTCTGCCACTAAGTGAGAACTCAGTGGTTGGTTGTGTTTTCTTGAAATCATTAACTCAGCTTAAAATCTGCTAGGTATGGCAGGAATTTTCTTGCTGGTGCACATGAGAGAAGTTTGAGGGCTTGAACAAGGAGAAATACTTCTTGAGCAGAAATGAGAGCACTGGAAAACAATTTCAGGCCATAGGTTTGGGCATGAAGTCACTAGTTTCATGGTAAGTTCTGATATGCACAGCTTCAGATAGCTCAGGCCAAGGAGAATCTGACAAACTGCTTGCAGTGGTTATACAAACGCAGAACTGTGGTGGATGAGTCATTTTAAACAACTATGATGCAAGAAGGGCATCCTATTAGAATTAATTGTTGGCTTAAAAACTTAAAATTATAATTCCCTCCCAAGCTCAGATGTTTATTACTTTTGTAAATCTGGCTGCAAATTTATCTTAATGTTATATATCAAGATGAGTAGTAGCTCATTTTCATAAATTTTGTTATTTTCATACTTATGTTCTTGTAGAAACAATTTAAGAATGTATGAAAGTTAACTTTGATACCCCTCATACATGTTCCACTTGGGCATAAGCATGAAAGAGAACAATATCTCATAGTGATTATGGAAGTCAAAAATGAAAAAAATTATTGTGTATTATAATCAGCATGAAGAAAGGCATGCCTGACACACCTCTCCTACTCCAGCTCTGGCAACTATTACACAGGGTGATAACAGTGGAATTACCAATACAGCTTGGAAGGCTATAATTACAAATTATTCTGAAAATCAAAAATACTTCTTCCTCTGGAAATTAAAACTTAAATGTTCTGAAACATTTGAATGTTTCGAAACTTTGAATAAAGAAAACAATATCATTAAGCAACAAATTGGGGTTTAATATTTGTTTTGTTATTGGCTTATTTCAGTTTGATTTAACCAATCATGTGAATAGTGAAGAAAATAGAGGCATTTGGGGCATATTAATCCATTACCCCAGAGAAGGCAATGACACCCCACTCCAGTACTCTTGCCTGGAAAATCCCCCGGATGGAGGAGCCTGGTGGGCTGCAGTCCACGGGGTCGCTAAGAGTCGGACACGACTGAGCAACTTCACTTTCACTTTTCACTTTCATGCATTGGAGAAGGAAATGGCAACCCACTCGTGTTCTTGCCTGGAGAATCCCAGGGACGGGAGAGCCTGGTGGGTTGCCGTCTATGGAATCGCCCAGAGTTGGACACAACTGAAGCAGCTTAGCAGCAGCAGCAGCAGCAGCAGCAGCAGCAGCACAGCAGTCCATTCCCCATTGACTGCTCTTCAGTCATGCCTAACGCGGGCATCAGAGCAGTTCTGGACATCTGTGGTGACACCAAGCATGCCAGCCATCTCGGTCCTCTCTCCTCCTCACCCACTGCTTCCTGGTTCTCCTTTTTAGTTATCACTCTTCTGCCCCCTCCAGTATTCTCTGCTTCTTCCCTTCTCCCCACTCTCAGAACCTTTATCTTTCCATAGGGATGAATGCAGCTGTCTTTCCTGGGATATTTACAAGAGCGCAAAGAGAAGTTAGACATTTCAATGGCAACTCACTCCAGTACTCTTGCCTGGAGAATTTCATGGACAGAGCAGCCTGGCAGGCCACAGTTCTTAGAGTCACAAAGAGTCAGACACGACTGAGCAACTAACACATACACACACTCACACACCCCTGGCCAAATCTTTCTCCAGCTTCTCATCTATTCACATAGTTGAGCCTGTAACTAGAGCTTCTCTCTGTTATTTTCTTAACAAATAGAACTTTAGGAAATGGGGAAATTACCAATGAATATTATAGAGTAAAATATCCTCTAAAATTTGAATTTTTATAACCACCCTTTCTCAAAAATCATTCAAATTAACATTATTAAACTAAAATAAATAGAGGGCCTTTTAGGACAAAGAATAAATATAAATAAGGAAAAAAGATAAAACACAACCCCATAAGGTTCCATCTTTTTATAGATTGGACACAAATTCAGATTTACAGGAGTCAGTTCAAAGAGGAAAGTACAACTTGGTACACAATTCACAGTAAACATAAAAAGATATTATAGCAGATCCTCAGAAGAACCCCAGGTACTCTAGAGACCATGGATAAAAGACAATGTCCTCAACGTTGTTACAAGAAGCACAGTAAAAAGCTTTGCAATGCAATTCTCATACTATCTCTCAAATCAGAATTCATTAACAAGCTATTCTACAAAGTTCACAAGTACTTGTTGAACAAAATATGGGGATTCAGGTAGAGAACACACCAAAAAAAAAATGTAGACAGGATATAGAGGCTATGATTAGGAACATTCTAGTTATCTTTATAAACTCTCCTTTTACCATCAGATATTTGCTTTACCTAGACCCAGAGACCTGTGTTAGCCATGACTCTGACAGGAAACACAGAACCTCCGTCCATGATCCTTGACCAATCCCTTACTGTCCCTTGCATGTCTCCAGTGCATATAGCCTTATAGAGAACACTTCTGGGTAAATGATGTTTTCACTGCTCATTGAAATTGAGGCCCTAGATCCCTATGTCCTCTCCTATCTAGTGAGCCAGGCTGGCCACCTGTGAGCCAAACTCCAAAACTGTGCATGCCAAAATATGCTTGTTTGCACGTGTTTCTAAGTTGATTTACATATCCTTATTTTATCCCTCCAACAGATGTGAAAGCAGAATGTTTAATGTGTATCACTAATCTGTATCATTTGTTATATCTTTAAATTAGCCTTTATAAATATCAGACACTACACCACAGCACTGAAAATTAATCACTGCTCTGAACAAGAACTGAGACAATTAAACAGAGCATCAAAGCTTGCTTTGATAAAGAACAAATTTCAACTAAGAGGCTCCATTGGATCCGTAATGAGATAACTCAGATTGAGGAGACAGACCATTATAATCCCTAGAAATCCACTACTTGTAATGATAGTGACAAAAATTCCCTTTCATCATGATACATCTTAACCAAGTTCTGAATGTAAAGAGATTATATGTTAATAAAATCTTATTCAGCTATTTAGACTCTATTTGAAGATAAATATTGCTTCTCTTTTTTTCTTTCTCTCTCTCTTCTTCCCTCCCTCCTTCTTTCTACACACACACACACACACATACACACACACTGCAAAGTGTCTTTAGGGATAATCATGGAGAGTATGAGAGAATTCTCATGTCAAGGTGTCTGTCAAAACTTGAAACAAAACTAGACCTCAGACAAGGGATTTGGCCAGGTACTAAAGATGCTGGGGCCGAAGTTAGTGAAAGAAAATAATATGAGAAAGAGGCAAAAAACTATTATGAGATAAGATGATAAAAAGCTGAATAAACAAATACTAAAACAAATATCTTTAAGTGCATTTCATCTCCAGTTCATCCCACCATTCAATCTACAGCATAATCAAAGAGGCCAGAATACCTAAAAAGTAAGCAAAACAACCCAAATACTTTCATAATTCTGCAAACTACTCCAATCTGTAGGATTTTCTTTCAAAAATCTGTTTCTAGAGAAGCAAGTTTTTTCTCAGCTATTTTCTGTGTCATGCTAGTTTGACTGAACTTAGGTGATTATTTTTTTCTCTTCCTTTAGTTTTGCTAATTAGTGCTGAGCGTTGGCAGACCATACAGATAAGCTGGCAAATGACCAAAAATACGTTAATAGAGAATTGCTCATAATTCCCTTGCCGCCAGTCAGAAATAATTGGTACCTTTCTTCAAGCTTTCCTAGGAGAATGACAAATCAAGAGGAAATGCCTTTTATTTCAAAGACCTTTTATCAGCTCTGGATCGTAAAGCATGGCAATTTGTTTCTCCTTTGTTATAAAGAAACTATAACAACAACATTTTTAAAGGAATACTGATCAAAGTTAAGGAGCTTAACACCTGTCAAAACACAAATCCTAAAAAAAAAAAAAAAAAAGTCACAAATCCTTTGTCATCTAGAAAAACTGAGGACATAAGGCTGCTAAAGAGTCAGGCTCCCTCCTTCACAGAAGACACACCATCTGAGCCAACCAAACATTTTGGTATGAAGATGAAGCTGCACTCCACACACATAAATGAAACAAACAGAATAATCTATCATCATGTAGAAGGCAAGGTATAAGCTTCCTACCTGTTGGAATCAAGATTAAACAAAAGGAAAAGATAAACACATTTTTTAAGCCATTAATACAAAGAAATAACCTTCCTCTTTTTATTATCTAGGCCAAAGCTGCAATAAACCTCCATGAAACTCAGACAGGCCAAAGTAGAGTGACGAATTGGCAAAATCTGAGGAATCTGTGTGTTAATTAAAAATTTAAAAAAAAATTAGGATTGGCAACAACTAAATATGTATTATTCCTGAATTTTTTTTAACTATCACACTATTCACAACTTAATATTATCATCCACTTTTGCCAGTTCCTTATTATGGACAATATATAAAGTGGCATTTTTATTATACATTATGCTATGCAGATTTGGCCTTGCAAGCCTAGGTCTGGGGTATCTGTGATCTACTTTTGAGATTTTCCGTATGCATTATAAGAATGCATATACTTCTTGGAGAATTAAAACTACCACTTGAATTAGGTATGCATATTTGGAAATAAAGCTACACTCTCACTTTATATATTAATTCTATGATTTTAATATTAAAATTTACTCTCTTTGAAAGTGCTCATTGAAAGCTGAAATAGAATCATTTCAACATTTCAACTTCTAATGAGCTACAAAATACTGTAAATTTTAGTTTTAGAAATCACAGAATTACTATATAAAGAGGGAATGGAGTTGTATTTCCAAATATCCATGTCTTATTCAAGATACATAGTTAATTATGTAATCTTTTATGCATAGGAAAGTATTTATACATCTCAGTTGGGAAATTTAAAAGTTAGCTACTATTATTTAGAATGCCTCTTTATTGAGTGGTAAGATTTCATTTTAAAGACATCCAAAATCTTCTTTACAGAAATGAGCATATCAGTTTCCTACCCTTCCAGATGGAACACATCTGATCCTTGTTTTAAATTATACCAAATTATTTCTGTTTTATAAAAAGCTTATTATACTTTGCAGCCTGGCTATTGCTTTCTGAAACTATATTTTCCACCAAAGAGTAAAAGGATTCTTTTTTCTTTTGGTTTCAATAAGTAAAGAGAGGAGGGGAACCTCCATCCAAGCAGTTTGCACACACAGTTTTTTATTACAATATCTGATCTTGGTCACTTTTAGAGAGATTTTCTAAATTTTAGGTTTTCTTCATATATACATATTATATATCTGCATCTTCATATATACACAGATAACTTCTGAACATTATTTAGAATCCATCCAATGTTGCACATAGACAATTAATAAGGAAGCCCTACCAGGTTTNATATCTGATCTTGGTCACTTTTAGAGAGATTTTCTAAATTTTAGGTTTTCTTCATATATACATATTATATATCTGCATCTTCATATATACACAGATAACTTCTGAACATTATTTAGAATCCATCCAATGTTGCACATAGACAATTAATAAGGAAGCCCTACCAGGTTTTTAGTTGGGTGTGTGTGTGTTATAAATCTGTAAAGGAGCCCAGTTATTTAGTATCCAAGTTTGTGAAACAGATCACTTAGAAAATAATTATTCAAAGACTCACTGAAAGATTTCCCCAGTTTCTTTCAGTAGCAAATTCCCAAAGGGCTTTCATAGTGATTCAACCAGCATTTGTTGATTCTTTGCTATGTGCCAACTGTTCAGAATGAGGGGGGAGAAAAGATGAGAAAATACCAAAATACATTCTGAAATCTGATGGTTGAGACAAATCCATAAGCAAATAATAATAATGTTATAACACTATATATATATAGAGATAGACTCTTACTTCGCCCCCCAAAGAATTTAGGTCACTAAATTACACCAAGTCTTCCCAAGTGGCTGAGTGGTAAAGAATCCATCTGCCAATGCAGGGTAAGTGGGTTCAATCCCTGAGTCGGGATGATCTCCTGGAGACAGAAATGGCAACCCATTCCAATATTCTTGCCTGGAAAACTGCATGGACAGAGAGCCTGGCAGGCTATCGTCCACAGGGTTGCAAATAGTCAGACACAACTGAGCAACTGAGCACATATGCAAATTATAGCTGTGGATAAGTGCAACATTAGAAGCACAAATGACGCATAGAAGGGGAAATAACAAGTACGCTTTAACTTATAGTCGTATACATTTGAGCTTTGATGATGAATAGAAGAGGATTCTTAGAGGGAACCCACAGACTGAAATCTGCCATAATGTCCAGTCACAACTTTGAATACAATTAACATAGCTAAATTCTGAGTTAATATCTACTTATACTTGGCAGGGGCTTCCCTGGTGGTGCAGAGGTTAAAGCATCTGCCTGCAATGTGGGAGACCTGGGTTCAATCCCTGGGTCGGGAAGATACCCTGGAGAAGGAAATGGCAACCCACTCCAGTATTCTTGCCTGGAGAATCCCATGGACAGAGGAGCTTGGTGGGCTACAGTCCATGGGTCACAAAGAGTCGGACACAACTGAGCAACTTCACTTTATACTTGACAGATAACTAGTTTCTGCTATTTCTATTTTCTATCTATGGGTTCTTGATTTCATAGATGGTCAGGCAAATGTCTATTTGAAACAGCACATCAAAATACTATTTTAAGGGAAAGCTCAGGAAAAGCACCATAAACTTGCTTGTGTCTTCTGTATTTCCTCATATAATTGTTGGGAGTTTTAATCCTTTGGGAGATATTAGACTTCTAAATAAATAGTAAGATAAATCATTAGCCCTGTAAAGATTTGCTAAAATCATTGTAGTTTAAAAATATTATCTCCATAATTCAACCTATATGTAAAACTGAAAAAAAAAAAAAGGAATTTGCTTTATGCTCCATTTATAGTTTCTAAAAGGTAATTACAAGGTGCCTGGTACATAATAGAAATTTGTAGTGGACACTGCTTTTCTTCTGACTAGAATCAAAATTTCTTTTGGGGCAGCATCACTGCTGTCCTTGGTCCTGATAGCTGTAGGCATGAGCATATAAGTCAAGTCTAGCCACAGTAATATGATCAGGAATGGCCACGTGATCCAAGGCAGGCCAATCAAGACCATTAGCAAGACTGGCTAGAGCTACAAGGAAAGAGATGCTAACTGTAAAGATTATGTCTGTCTAGAGAGGCCAGTGACCATCTTCACCACTGTACTGAAAGCTCCCATTTAGAATGAAGCTGATCCAGAAGAAAGAAGAGTCAAGAAAGAGAGTAATTTCAGCTATACTTCTATAGTATAGAGCATGACGGAAGCCAGATTCTCCTCTTTAATGTCCTTATTAACAAATTGTGTGTATATATCATATATACATACATACATATGATGAATTATGGTAGCTGCAACTACCAGAATGAGCTTTAATTAACGTTGTGTCAAACAAATGTGAATTTTTATCCCCTCTTTTCCTTTCTTCCTCATTTTTGTAAAACTTAAAAGATTGCCAAAATGGGTACATTAGACCATATATTATATAACTATAGAAATCCCATGGACAAAGGAGCCTGGGAGGCTACAGTTCATGGGATCACAAAGTCTGACCAAGCAACTGAGCACAGTGCAAGGTCTATTAGATGGTATAACAACCTATTTTGTGTGAGAGAAAAAAAAAATTAAGGAATAAGTATTATTGCATCTGGGATTTCTTAATTGTTAATTTTATTTGTCATTTACAGCTAAAAGAAATCACTGTGCATCTTCAGTTTCTCTTTGAATAAAGATAAAATAAGTATCAGGAATTAAAAAAAAAAAAACCTCATTGTGGTACAAGAGAACAGACACACTTTCATGCTTCACAAGCTTAACTCTGGAAACGCACAAAAACTTCAGAGAGCATAGATTATATTGTCTTATGTCAGTATTTAATGAAAATTCTGCTGTTTGCTGAAAAACCTAATCCTAAGAAGTAATTACTCTTCTACCCTCTTGTGGCTTGAAAAGTAAATATGCCATATCCCACCTATTTCTCAGGAAGGCAGAAAATAATCTTAATGATGCTTCCTTGCTAAACATCTGATATTACCTAGATGGTACATGAAACAAGAAATGCCAAAGCGACTAAATAGGAAACAGAGCTATTGCCACAGATTATTCTAAGACGAACATACAAAACTATTTGTGTTTTTATTGACAGTTCTTTGGTTGAAAGACAATAGGGAAAATTAGGGATCAGGTTAATTTGTTGGGGAATGACTTTCGTGTTTTCAACACTTCACAGGAATAGAAATCAAAGGGAAAGTGCCTGCTTTCTGGCCCAGGTAATATTTGAAGAGTACCAGTTAAAGAAGGAAAACTGATGAAAGTATAAATCACCATTTCCAAATGGTGCCACAAAAAAAAAAAAGAAGAAGGAAAACTCTCTTTTTCAAATCCTTTCCTTCTCAACCCCCTATGAGAGTAGTTTGATGTTCCCCTTGAGACAGTATTGGGTACTTTACTAAGAACACACAATCTATTTTGTTCATATATGAGAAACAACATTTACAAACAACTGTTTGTAAATGACAAGTCATTTTTCTTCATAAGGTTTTATATGTCTTCTAGGTATAGTTACCATTTCTTGTATAGGTACCTACATGAAAAGAAAGGATTGATTTGCATCTCTAGTATTTGGCATAGGCAATCTGAGCTTTAAATGATGGTATCGGTATTCCCACAGCAAGCAAGATGTGCTTCCAAATACAATTAAACAGATATATGAACAATGCCAACTCCTTTTTTGGCTAATTTTTGCCCTCCTTTCTGGGCATTTGCTCAATATGTTTTCTTCTTTAAAAAAAAAAAAAATGCTACATTAACCACCAGCATCAGAAAAGATCATTGGCAGCCAATCTGCTGCCCAAGTTAAGGCTCTGTTCAATATTTCAGTGTTTCCAAAACTGACACACTGCTTGTTTGGCCCTGCCTGTAATCTTGTTTTCAATTTCTATCTGCCTTGGGCATCTTTCTCCTGTCACATATCCATATGCATCTAGCTGCACCACATGTAGGGCCAGATGCTAGAAATGCCATGATACCAAGGCATGTGACACAAGGATGATCTGCTCTTTCCCTTATAATTAAATGAGAAACTGCGGGTATACTGTCTCCCACCTGGCCCCGTCACAAATGGAGCCAACAGATGCCACCACATGTGATTCATGTAAGTCCAAAGGAAAAATGTAAATACGCCCCTTAGAAATTGTTTTTCATCAAGGACTGGAGCTCCATGAAGTTGGTTACCTTGTGAAGAAAAACAGGTGTTAGGGTAAAATAAAAGACATAGCAACAGCCAAGGTAACCAACAGTCTGTGGCTTCTGTCCAAAACCATGTCACACACTGGCCTCATGCTTCAACGCACCTGTCATTTCCTATTGTGAGCTTCCCAGGCGCCGGGTTGGCAACAAGCCAGGGTTAAACCCACTGGCAATTATTCACCCCATGTCCATCAGCTTGTGCTCTGAAAACCCCTCAGACCCTTCAGACTTGCCAGCAGCAGCCAGTGTTTCCTTTGATATCTGCTACCTCCCAGCAAACCGTGTTCAGAACAGACAGGCCGTCAGAGAACACTCACTTTCATCTCTGCACTCCCTTACCACTAATAAGCTTCTCTCTAATAACCATATTAAACCCAGCTATCACATATTGAAAGAAGGCTTAAAAAAAAAGTGCTGCAAACAAGTTTGTGACATAAACTACAGAAATGTCATAAACAAGTTTGTGACATAAACTACAGAAATGGATAAATGATGGGTGATGCTGGGTACAAAGGATAAGTACAACAAGAAACCTTGAATATTGCAACTTTATGCCAAATTCAGTCTGTGATTAGGCCTCTAACTTTGATTCTGTTGATTTATCTTTAATGCTATCATCTAATCTTATGAAATTATCTTTTCTTAAAGAATTGATGTAAACACCAAATAATCATGAACTATCTGGAGGGAAGATGTGGGGGGGTGGGGCTGTCTCTTATACACATCTAGATGTGTATAAGAGACAGGTGGGAGATGGCAAGGGTGGGATGATTTGAGAGAATAGCACTGAAACATGTATATTATCAGATTGCCAGTCCAGGTTCGATGCATGAGACA
>SJYX01019381.1:156852-168310 GCA_006410675.1 Oreotragus oreotragus | reverse complement strand
CTCTTGTTGACCATGATGGCTACTCCATTTCTTCTGAGGGATTCCTGCCCGCAGTAGTAGATATAATGGTCATCTGAGTTAAATTCACCCATTCCAGTCCATTTTAGTTCACTGATTCCTAGAATGTCGACGTTCACTTTTGCCTTCTCTTGTTTGACCACTTCCAATTTGCCTTGATTCATGGACCTGACATCCAGGTTCCTATGCAATACTGCTCTGACAGCATTGGACCTTGCTTCTACCAGTCACATCCACAGCTGGGTATTGTTTTTGCTTTGGCTCCATCCCTTCATTCTTTCTGGAGTTATTTCTCCACTGATCTCCAGTAGCATATTGGGCACCTACTGACCTGGGGAGTTCCTCTTTCAGTATCCTATCATTTTGCCTTTTCATACTGTTCATGGGGTTCTCAAGGCAAGATACATGTATACATTTCCTAAAAAAAAAAAAGTTGCGAATTTTCAGATGTGGTTTTATGTTTTCAGAAAATTTATGAGCATTTAATATCTCAAGTAATAATGTAATGGTTTTATAATTAGTCAGACCTACCTCCTCTCATAAATGTATGTCTGATGCCTCTGTAAATGTATATCCTCTGCTAAGGGTTCCAATGGAGTTATCAGCTTTTCTTTCCCTTACTAAGTAGTCCAAAATGAAGAAATCAAAGAAAGAAGCAGTCATAACTGACCTACACACCTTGGGAATGTACAGCACTTTTATGTCTCTTCAGATCCATTCCTTGCCTTTATCTTCAGCCTTTAGCATTTATACTGATGACCATCTGGCACATGGATCTCACAGACTGTATTTTTCAATGGCCTTAATGGTCTTCTTCCCAAACCAGCCACAAACCTTGTCATAAAGCTATGGTCCTAATAAGCTGTAAGTTCCATGAGAGCAAAAGTTACGACTTGCTATTTTTTGTAGCTCCCACAGCATTGGGCAAAATTATCAGCACATAATACGCCATTGCTGGAGAAGGGAATGGCAACGCACTCCAGTATTCTTGCCTGGAGAATATCATGGACAGAAGAGCCTGGCAGGCTACAGTCCATGGGGTCACAAAGAGTCAGACATAACTGAAGCAACTGAGTGATATACCATTGAGGCTTGGAACTCTTTGATTTGAATGCAACATATCTGAAATTCTTATCACCGCATTCTGTCCATATCCTCCCTATCTCGAAACACATCTGCACTTCATTCTTATAGAAGATACTTACTAACAAAGTCTTTTACACTTCTTCCCGTCCATCCTTGATCTCTCCACTGACAATATAATCCCCACTCAGTCCTGGACTCCTGTTGAGTCACTTCTCTTCCAACTCCATCACGATCATCAAAAGCCTCACCTTTGTACCTACTGGCAAGTTTAACTCCAAATTATTTTCCCACACACACATGCTTTTCCATTCTATTTTCTCTGCTTCTAGACTGATTGAGATGTCTATAAAAGAGGCAGAAATGGTACAGTGCAGTTCCATCTTGGGGAACTCCAAATAGACTTATTTGTTATTACTCATCAACTCTTAGCTTACTCGTAGGGATTTCTCAGAGTTTTGTCCCCTTAAGCTCCCAACTATTCAAACGCTAGAATATGGAATATGGCACAAGCTGGAATCAAGATTGCCAGGAAAAATATCAATAACCTCAGATATGCAGATGACACCACCATTATGGCAGAAAGTGAAGAACTAAAGAGGTTCTTAATGAAAGTGGAAGAGGAGAGTGAAAAAGTTGGCTTAAAGCTCAACATTGAAAACTAAGATCATGGCATCTGGTCCTATCACTTCATGGCAAATAGATGGGGAAACAGTGGAAACAGTGTCAGACTTTACTTTGAGGGGCTCCAAAATCACTGCAGATGGTGACTGCAGCCATGAAATTAAAAGACGCTTACTCCTTGAAGGAAAGTTATGACCAAACTAGATAGCATATTGAAAAGCAGAGAACTTACTTTGCCAACAAAGGTCCGTCTAGTCAAGGCTATGGTGCTTCCAGTGGTTATGTATGGATGTGAGAGTTGGCCTATAAAGAAAGCTGAGCACCAAAGAATTGATGCCTTTGAACTGTGGTGTTGGAGAAGACTCTTGAGAGTCCCTTGGACTGCAAGATCCAATCAGTCCATCCTAAAGGAGATCAGTCCTGGGTGTTCTTTGGAAGGACTGATGTCGAAGCTGAAGCACCAATATTTTGGCCACCTGATGCGAAGAGCTGACTCACTTGAAAAGACCCTGATGTTGGGAAAGATTGAACACAGGAGGGAAAGGGGACCACAGACGATGAGATGGTTAGATGGCATCATCAACTCAATGGACATGAGTTTGGGTAAACTCCGGGTGTTGTAATGGACAGGGAGGCCTGGTGTGCTACAGTTCATGGGGTCACAAAGAGTCTGAGACGACTGAGCTACTGAACTGAACTGAACTGAAAAGGTCACTTGAGTTGGATAAAGAAACATGCTTGTGTTTGATTACAGAAACAAGAGTGGGTTGATGTCAGCTTTTGACTCAAGTTCAGGGGAGTGATTCCACTGCTAATTGGCTGACTTTCAAACCACGAGACTATTATCGATTGACTGACTTTCGGTGGTGAATTCACAGAAGCAAACTATCATTAATCCGTGAGACAGGTTTAAAACCAGGACTGATGTTTACTGATTATTAAGTCAGCTTTTCCTCAGAATGTGAAGACTTTAAAGTTTTTATCATGCCTAAAAAATGTACTAGCTGTAGTAAATTTTGGTGCTGGTGATATTTTTTAATTCCATCCAATATAGCAAACCATTCCCTTGACTAAAATAAAAGACTTAAATTGGCATGGTCAATATTTTGGCCACCTGATGCGAAGAGCTGACTCACTTGAAAAGACCCTGATGTTGGGAAAGATTGAACACAGGAGGGAAAGGGGACCACAGACGATGAGATGGTTAGATGGCATCATCAACTCAATGGACATGAGTTTGGGTAAACTCCGGGTGTTGTAATGGACAGGGAGGCCTGGTGTGCTACAGTTCATGGGGTCACAAAGAGTCTGAGACGACTGAGCTACTGAACTGAACTGAACTGAAAAGGTCACTTGAGTTGGATAAAGAAACATGCTTGTGTTTGATTACAGAAACAAGAGTGGGTTGATGTCAGCTTTTGACTCAAGTTCAGGGGAGTGATTCCACTGCTAATTGGCTGACTTTCAAACCACGAGACTATTATCGATTGACTGACTTTCGGTGGTGAATTCACAGAAGCAAACTATCATTAATCCGTGAGACAGGTTTAAAACCAGGACTGATGTTTACTGATTATTAAGTCAGCTTTTCCTCAGAATGTGAAGACTTTAAAGTTTTTATCATGCCTAAAAAATGTACTAGCTGTAGTAAATTTTGGTGCTGGTGATATTTTTTAATTCCATCCAATATAGCAAACCATTCCCTTGACTAAAATAAAAGACTTAAATTGGCATGGAGATGTCTTCTGATTTGCCAAAATCTACCAGTTGGGTATTAATAGCCTAGAGCAGAATATTGAGAGGACTATGAAATCTTATCCAGGCCCAGCTGGTTAGAGTGTCATCATTCATTATTAATGTTTTTTATGGAGAGAAGAATTGAATGATCGTACAATGCCTAACCTGCCTCTTGAGAAATCTGTATGCAGGTCAGGAAGCAACAGTTAGAACTGCACATGGAACATGGATGAGATGGATGGATGGCATCACGGACTCGATGGACGTGAGTCTGAGTGAACTCCGGGAGATGGTGATGGACAGGGAGGCCTGGCGAGCTGCGATTCATGGGGTCGCAAAGAGTCGGACACAACTGAGCGACTGAACTGAACTGAACTGACAATGCCATATTGTTATGATTCTGCCCTAGACCCCAAAAACCATTCAGAATCTACAGTTGGCTGGATTGAATTTCATGGATGGTTATGGAAGAGATTAATTCTAACAAGAATAATTGAACTGGTTTTATTCCAAGCAACTGACATTTAAAAATAACAATGACTAGGATGGAATAAAGGGTATATGTGCTAAAGGCATAAGGATCGCATCAAAATTCAGTGAAATCTTAATAAATTGAGACAGAGTGAAAGAATAAACATTTCCAAAGAGGTAAAAAAGATAAGGTGGAAGATTAATGTAATTGATAAACATGTCATGCTTTAATAATTTTTACTCTGAAAAAAATGTTTAATATGAAATGTTTAACAATGAATAAAATGTTTCCTATGTTTAATTCTTTATGGGTATTAATTCAGAATTCAAAACATAACATTTTATTTTTTAATCTTATATATATCTTTTTCTTCAAAAATAAAGGGGTCTTAGACCAATAAATTAATATCCTTCACAAAAATACTATTATTGCATACAGGAGAATTCACTTTCCTCTCAGGAAATGACATTGCATTTTCCACTATTTTGAAAGTAACTCTCAAGAGATAGGACTATGATAACATTTTAATCAGGTAAAACACAAATTTGAATCAGATACTTAGTCAGAGTATAATAATATGTCACTTTTTAGTGAGGGAGTCTAGCAAACCTTTCAACATCTATATCTCAATTTATTTTTGCCATCCTCACCACTACAGAAATGGTAAATCTTAAGAAGTAATGTTATAACATTATTTTATTGAGTCCAAAATAAAAATTATTACTGCTTAATGATAAAAGGGAGAAAACAAAGATTCTAAAGAACAGATGGAATTCGTGAACTTAAGAGACTGCACAGCTCTCCAGAAGTATTTCTCATGTTTTCAAGGGCTTGTTCAATTTTAATTTCCTTTCAAATACCTAAGGGTGAGTCATATCTTAAAATTACATATCTCCAGTGTTTCCTGTCTTACAACATATTTGGTCTCTCTGCTCACTGTCATTATGTGAACCAGAACAGTGATCTTTCCAGCACAATGACAGTTCTTTATGTTCCAAATGGTTAATCCAGGGGACACTAGCAAGCACTTACCTCTATAAAATCTTCTTGGGTTTCCCTGGTGGCTCAGCTGATAAAGAATCCGCCTGCAATGCAGGAGACCTGGGTTCGATCCCTGGGTTGGGAAGATCCCCAGGAGAAGGGAACGGCTACCCACTCCAGCATNTCCAAATGGTTAATCCAGGGGACACTAGCAAGCACTTACCTCTATAAAATCTTCTTGGGTTTCCCTGGTGGCTCAGCTGATAAAGAATCCGCCTGCAATGCAGGAGACCTGGGTTCGATCCCTGGGTTGGGAAGATCCCCAGGAGAAGGGAACGGCTACCCACTCCAGCATTCTGGCCTGGAGAATTCAATGGACTGTATAGTCCACGGGGTCACAAAGAGTCATACACGACTGAGCGACTTTCACTTTCACTTTTCATTTTCACTAAATGCAGTAAGTGAAAAGTAATCAACTATATAAATATTGTATATAAAAATGTACAGTGAGCAATAAAATATATTGGATTTAGAGCCAACAAATAATGAAAATTGGAAACATAAAGGATAAAAAATGCAACATTATTCACTAAGGATATGACTGAGGAAATGTCTTAACTTCTCTGAAATGTATTCTCTATATTTCTAAAATGGTGACCTCTCTCTTCATGTGATTATTAAATGTGATAATTCTATTAGAGTACTTATTCAGTACTTGATGCATGACAAGTACTAGTAAAGGCATAGTAAGACCAGATGTGGAAACCAAGGATGACTTCCTAAACATGGTGAAATGCGAGCCAGCTCCAAAAGTAAAAAGAGAAAAACAGAATACATTCAGGAAAGGACATGAGCAGAGAAATGGAAATGGAAATTTTCAAGAAAAGCATTTCGTTATATTCATCTTCTATACTATTGTCTAATTCTCCATAAGATCATATTAACTTTCTTTTTAATAATAACACAGAAACTGAATTGAGATCTTGAACGAACAGCTCATCTTTACCTATGCTTCAGACAGACAGTATCATCTTTAAGTTATTTATTTGTTAGTTCCTTGAGACGACAAAAGGAAAAATCATGGTAAATTACAAAATACAAAACCCTTTATTTGGTGGCAAGCCTATCTTCTACTTTAAGCTAAGACAATACATTCTTGAAGTAACTGCCAAATGGATGTACTCTCTGCAAGGGCACCAGTCCTTTCATCCTCCTTCCTGTCCTTGGAGCTGTCAGTTATCATTAATGTTTCTGACTGTCTGCTTCATGCAAAGCACATGCAGATGTGGAAGGTGTTACTCTTGAGTATTTGACTTATGGATAGAGAACAATATGAAATAGAGAACAATTTTCAATATGAAAATTTCAACTGCCTGAATAAAGGTCCCCCTTTCACAAACAACTTCTATTTGTCCATCTTGGTAGGTAGAGATACCAAGTATTTATTAGAATGCATAAATGATTAAAAAGAACTGAGTCATTTAAAAAAACTGTAATTAACAAATTTTCTTTAAAAGTAGATTAATTAGACCTTCATATACTTAGTATCCTTTTAAAAAACTTCTTTTCAAAAATATCAACATATCAAAGATGAATGTAGACATCCTATGTGCAACAAAAACAGAATAGCTTCCTTAGTCTAATATGCCCTCTAAAAGTAACTAGACAATCTATCTAAAATAGTTTTGAAATATATCTGTTGGCATTGGAGAATCTTTGGGACATTCAGAACAGAGGGTCAAGATTTCAAAAAGAAGAGAAATTCTTTGAGGTGAACCCAATATTCTATGCACACATTTTCCCCTTGGGGCATTTGCTGAGTCTTAAGGAAGAGGGAAGAGGCTGAAGACAGAAGCTAAAAATTTTTGCAGAATGAAAATTCTAAACCAAAGAAGACAATGCAGCTTTTCTCATAGAACTAAGTAGATAAAAAATGCACTTTGGGCCTGCTAACGCAGCCAGAGAAGCTGAGATCATCAGCAGAAGTGAAGCATAAATACATAAGTCCAAACGCACAAAAATTTTCCCCACATAGCATTTTCTAATTTTTAAATTACACAGGGAAAAGTCAGTAAGAAGCTGAGCAAAAGTCTACAGGAAACCTCAGTGGAGCTTTCCACAGGCTCACAGTACTGGTGAAATAAAAATTAGAGTTTAGGATCTGCCAAGTAGAACAGCCTTGCATTAAATACCCTAGGCTTTCACTTAGGAACTTTTGAATTCTATCTTCTGAGATGGGCAAACATGAGATCTAGGCGTAAAAGGGTCAAAAATGTAGCCTAGGATCATTTTAATCTCTGATTAGATTAAGGTTTCTACCCTTACTCTACTAAATAATGGAATGTAGGGCAAATCACCTCTGGAGGAAGAGACCATCATCCAAAGCCCTTCCACTTTATAGATACAGATGTAGGTATAGATACAATGCCATCATTCCATTAAAAGATTATAAGGCATACCAAGCAACAGGGCCAGGTGACAAGCAGCCAATAGAAAGAGACCCACAGAAAATAATCTGAAAAAGAATAGATTTATGTACATGTATAACTGAATCATTTTGCTGTACATGTAAAACTAATACAACATTGTAAATCAACTATACTCCAATATAAAATAAAAATACAAAAAGAAAAAGATCCACAAATAAGACCCAGAGATGTGTATAAGAGACAGTCTAGGTATAGTTACCATTTCTTGTATAGGTACCTACATGAAAAGAAAGGATTGATTTGCATCTCTAGTATTTGGCATAGGCAATCTGAGCTTTAAATGATGGTATCGGTATTCCCACAGCAAGCAAGATGTGCTTCCAAATACAATTAAACAGATATATGAACAATGCCAACTCCTTTTTTGGCTAATTTTTGCCCTCCTTTCTGGGCATTTGCTCAATATGTTTTCTTCTTTAAAAAAAAAAAAAATGCTACATTAACCACCAGCATCAGAAAAGATCATTGGCAGCCAATCTGCTGCCCAAGTTAAGGCTCTGTTCAATATTTCAGTGTTTCCAAAACTGACACACTGCTTGTTTGGCCCTGCCTGTAATCTTGTTTTCAATTTCTATCTGCCTTGGGCATCTTTCTCCTGTCACATATCCATATGCATCTAGCTGCACCACATGTAGGGCCAGATGCTAGAAATGCCATGATACCAAGGCATGTGACACAAGGATGATCTGCTCTTTCCCTTATAATTAAATGAGAAACTGCGGGTATACTGTCTCCCACCTGGCCCCGTCACAAATGGAGCCAACAGATGCCACCACATGTGATTCATGTAAGTCCAAAGGAAAAATGTAAATACGCCCCTTAGAAATTGTTTTTCATCAAGGACTGGAGCTCCATGAAGTTGGTTACCTTGTGAAGAAAAACAGGTGTTAGGGTAAAATAAAAGACATAGCAACAGCCAAGGTAACCAACAGTCTGTGGCTTCTGTCCAAAACCATGTCACACACTGGCCTCATGCTTCAACGCACCTGTCATTTCCTATTGTGAGCTTCCCAGGCGCCGGGTTGGCAACAAGCCAGGGTTAAACCCACTGGCAATTATTCACCCCATGTCCATCAGCTTGTGCTCTGAAAACCCCTCAGACCCTTCAGACTTGCCAGCAGCAGCCAGTGTTTCCTTTGATATCTGCTACCTCCCAGCAAACCGTGTTCAGAACAGACAGGCCGTCAGAGAACACTCACTTTCATCTCTGCACTCCCTTACCACTAATAAGCTTCTCTCTAATAACCATATTAAACCCAGCTATCACATATTGAAAGAAGGCTTAAAAAAAAAGTGCTGCAAACAAGTTTGTGACATAAACTACAGAAATGTCATAAACAAGTTTGTGACATAAACTACAGAAATGGATAAATGATGGGTGATGCTGGGTACAAAGGATAAGTACAACAAGAAACCTTGAATATTGCAACTTTATGCCAAATTCAGTCTGTGATTAGGCCTCTAACTTTGATTCTGTTGATTTATCTTTAATGCTATCATCTAATCTTATGAAATTATCTTTTCTTAAAGAATTGATGTAAACACCAAATAATCATGAACTATCTGGAGGGAAGATGTGGGGGGGTGGGGCTGTCTCTTATACACATCTAGATGTGTATAAGAGACAGGTGGGAGATGGCAAGGGTGGGATGATTTGAGAGAATAGCACTGAAACATGTATATTATCAGATTGCCAGTCCAGGTTCGATNCCGTATTACCTCTTGTGAAATATTTGATGTTGTATAATGAAATATGTCAACACATAAAAGTTTCTTAACTCAGTGAACCAATTGTTTCCCAAAAGGCCCATGAATAATGCTATAAAACCACACATGGGTGGAAGTTCCATCTAAAATGTAAGCTAGACCAATGGAAAAATAAAATAAAATAAAATAAAAAAATAAAAGTAAAGATACATGTTTCACTCTAACCAGTGTTTCCAGACCTATTGCATTTTGTAGCTAAAGGGTGACAGTACATGCTATCCCAAAATATGTTATTTGGGCATAAGAATCATTTTGACATAAAGGCACCTGAAGAGCTAACTTCCCTTTTTTCTTGCTGAAAACAGAAGACAAAACTTTCATGTGAGAGCTGCTCTCCCTACGCCAGGAGGAAAGAAACATCCTTATCACCAAAGGCAGGAGTCAAAGCTGAAAGAATTCTATACAAATAGACCTTGTTAAAATAATTATCTCTACATATTCTTTCGATTTAGTTTAATTATTTTTCACAATTGCCTTTCTTTATTCAACCTAGTATAAAAACATTTAAGTTTTGCCTATTCTTTTGTGTCTTTGTTTCCGTACAAGGCTCCTGTGTCATGTAAAACTTATATTAAATAAATTTACTTTTCCTGTTAATCTGTCTTATCTCAATTTAATTCTCAAGCCCAGTTGGGGACCTTACATAGTAGGGACATGCCACCCCTACAAAACTGATTTTGTTTAGTACTTACTAGCAACCACTGAGAATGACTATTTTTCAGAACACACCATAGAAAATGCTACACCAGAGAAAAGCAGAGAAGTTAGTTTTGAAAATGTGTCCCCCATTTTAAGCAGAAATTCTTACTTTACAAAACAGATAGACGATGGGATTATTACTCAATTTTCATGAGCATATCAAAGAATTATATTTTTTTAAAAACTTTCCCTCTACATTTAAAATAAATTAATAAATTTTCAGTTTGTTTTGATTATATGTAGTTATTTTTAAACTATAATTGGTTTTCTTAAAAGCATCCAGGGCTTCCTTGGTGGCTCAGCGGTAAAAAGACCACCTACAATACAGGAGACATGGGTTCCATCCCTCAGTCAGGAAGATCTCCTGGAGAATGAAATGGCAACCCACTCCAGTACTCTTGCCAGGAAATCCCATGGACAGAGGAGTCTGGTGGTCTATAGTCCTTGGGGTCACAAAAGAGTCAGACATGACTTAGCAACTAAACAACAGCAACCAAAAAAAGCATCCAATGTGAAAATAATGCTTCCCATTCACACGTGATGTGGTCACAAAAAGTGAAGACTCTAGGATTCATTGACACAGTAACTGACCAGGTTTTTTCAGATATGTTAATTAAAGTAACATGCACAAACTAATCACTCAATAAATTCTTGTTGAATTGAATTTAATTGAATTAAATCACAATATCCTTATTGTGATTCTTTACCACAGTAAAGATTCAATGTAAAGACTGAACTAAAGATTCAGTAAAGATTCAATGTATTCACAGTAAAGATTCAGTGACACAGTAACTGACCAAGTCTTTTTAGATATGTTAATTAAAGTAACATGCACAAACTAATCAGTCAATAAATTCTTGTTGAATTGAATTAAATTAAATTAAATCACAATATCCTATTGTGATTCTTTACCACAGTGGTAAAGAATCTGCCTGCCAATGTAGGAGATGAGGGTTCAATCCCTGGATCAGGAAGATCCCCTGGAGAAGGAAATGACAACCCACTCCAGTATTTTTGACTCAAAAATTTCATAGACAAGGAGTCTGGTAGGTTATCGTCCATGGGGTTGTAGCGAGTCTGACACAACTGAGCAACTGAACACACATTCACACAGATACTTAGTGAGATAAAACCTAAAAACAGGGCGGCGCCATCTGCAGCAGCAGGGCGGCAGCTGCTCCTCCCCGGCGGCCGCCCCCCGCGGGTCCCTCCCTGGCTGCGGGAGAGACAGAGGTAGACGGAGGACACAGCGCCGCGCCACCCGCACCGGAGACCTTCGCCTCGCCCTGCCGGCTCCTCACCCTCTGGGAGGAACATGGGGCCCTGCTCGCCACGACCAGAGAAAAGCCTGCACAGCAACGAAAACCCAGCACAGCCAAATAAGCCGAGGAGCCCGCGTGGGGAGCCGCAGACACGGCCCAGAAAAGAAGGCCCCTGTGACTCCAGCCTCCAGAAACTCACCTGAGAGGGTGGCTCCTGAGAGAGAGAAGGGCCAGAGTGTCCCTCCTGAGACAGGGGACAGTCTGCCTGGAGACACGTCTCTTCTCTGCCCTCGATCCCGGCGGGAGCGACTCAGTCATTAATCAAC
>SJYX01019381.1:113028-148366 GCA_006410675.1 Oreotragus oreotragus | reverse complement strand
TTCACACCACTCAGAATGGCTGCGATCCAAAAGTCTGCAAGCAATAAATGCTGGAGAGGGTGTGGAGAAAAGGGAACCCTCTTACACTGTTGGTGGGAATGCAAACTAGTACAGCCACTATGGAGAACAGTGTGGAGATTTCTTAAAAAATTGCAAATAGAATTCCTTATGACCCAGCAATCCCACTGCTGGGCATACACACCGAGGAAACCAGAATAGAAAGAGATACATGTACCCCAATGTTCATCACAGCACTGTTTATAATAGCCAAGACATGGAAACAACCTAGATGTCCATCAGCAGATGAATGGATAAGAAAGCTGTGGTACATATACACAATGGAGTATTACTCAGCCATTAAAAAGAATACATTTGAATCAGTTCTAATGAGATGGATGAAACTGGAACCGATTATACAGAGTGAAGTAAGCCAGAAAGAAAAACACCAGTACAGTATACTGACACATATATATGGAATTTAGAAAGATGGTAACGAGAACCCTATTAAAAAAATAAATAAATAAAAATAAAAACAAATGAGCTACAGTCTTCTACCTACGATGTGTATTATAAACCAATTAGTACATAAGCAAGTGATAAGTAGAGAAATTCTATCAGTGTAGAAGGCAGAAACTGTGTTAACTGAAAAGCAATTTTTTCAGGTAAGGGGAGCAACAATTGTGGAAAAAAGTAAACTCTTCAGCAGGAAAGAACAATGGTCTCTACTTGTTGCTGCAAAGGCAGGCGCCCTTTCAATACTGTATTATTTCAAATAAGTGCCTGCATCCAGGATCCCTTCTCCAAAGAGGTACCTTTAATTGCTCTTCTTCCTTTACTCAGAACTCCAATTCCAGTTGTACTGTCTCCATATTAACAACACAATACTTTCATTCTATTTTGCTTGTGTATTTTTGATATCCCATGGCAGAAAGTTAAGAGGAACTAAAAAGTTTCTTGATGAAAGTGAAAGAGGAGAGTGCAAAAGTTGGCTTAAAGCTCAACATTCAGAAAACGAAGATCATGGCATCTGGTCCCATCACTTCATGGGAAATAGATGGGGAAACAGTGAAAACAGTGTCTGACTTTATTTTCTGGGGTTCCAAAATCACTGCAGATGGTGACTGCAGCCATGAAATTAAAAGACACTTGCTCCTTGGAAGAAAAGTTATGACCAACTTAGATAGCATATTGAAAAGCAGAGACATTATTTTGCCAACAAAGGTCTGCCTAGTCAAGGTTATGGTTTTTCCTGTGGTCATGTATGGATGTGAGTTGGACTGTGAAGAAAGCTGAGTGCTGAAGAATTGATGCTTTTGAACTGTGGTGTTGGAGAAGACTCTTGAGAGTCCCTTGGACTGCAAGGAGATCCAACCAGTTCATCTTAAAGGAGATCAGCCCTGGGATTTCTTTGGAAGGAATGATGCTACAGCTGAAACTCCAGTACTTTGGCCACCTCATGCGAAGAGTTGACTCATTGGAAAAGACTCTGATGCTGGGAGGGATTGCAGGNATTTCTTTGGAAGGAATGATGCTACAGCTGAAACTCCAGTACTTTGGCCACCTCATGCGAAGAGTTGACTCATTGGAAAAGACTCTGATGCTGGGAGGGATTGCAGGTAGGAGGAGAAGGGGACGACCGAGGATGAGATGGCTGGATGGCATCACGGACTCGATGGACGTGAGTCTGAGTGAACTCTGGGAGATGGTGATGGATAGGGAGGCCTGGCGTGCTGCGATTCATGGGGTCGCAAAGAGTCAGACACGACTGAGCGACTGAACTGAACTGACCCAGCATATAAGTTAAATAAGCAGAGTGACAATATATAGCCTTGACATACTACTTTCCTGATTTGGAACCAGTCTGTTGTTTCATGTCCAGCTCTAAATGTTGCTCTTGATCCACATACAGATTTCTCAGGAGGCAGGTCAGGTGGTCTGGTATTCCCATCTTTTTAAGAATGTTACACAGTTTGTTGTGATCCACACAGTCAAAGGCTTTGGTGTAGTCAATAAAGCAGAAGCAGATGTTTTTTGGAACTTTATTATTTTTAGTACACAATTTTTCCTAATAGGACATTTTCCAGGAACATAAATTTCATGTTCTATCAAAAAACTCCTACAGTTATAAATTACTCTCTTAAGAGAATGAATGAGTAGCATGTTTTGATTATACAGGTGGTTGTTAGGTTGTTTCTTTAACTCAAGGGTGTTGGGGGAGGAGAGGAGTTGGGAGTTTAGCTCTGTTATGGCTTGAATTATTTCAGTATCATCCTAACCCTTCCATTTGCTCTCAATCAGACTTGTTTCTTATTTCTGGAAAAATCACACACAACTCAGGGTTTTCATAGATATTCTCTTCCTTGTCGTTTAAATCTTAGCTCAAATGTCAGCCTCCCCGAGAAATCTTTCCTGACCACTCTCTCTAAGGCTGTACACTCTCAAACTTCTGTTCTATCACACTTCTCTTTTTCACTGCCTTCCTAACACTTAACATCTGCTGATCTGTTTTTGGCTTGTTGGACCCATGAAAGACTGGACTTCAACTGCCTTTTTGACTAGAGAGATGAAGCAGGAGCCCAGAGTGCTCACAGCTGAAGAACTGACATACTGAGAAGGCCCCACAGCCTCTAATCCACAGTCTAAGTACCTGTGTTTCAAGTCTCATTTTATACTGCTTTTCTTAACAGCTTCTCACCACAACCCTAGCCATTCACTGAAACTTTTGGAGGAACAATCTCCTAGTTTGATCTTAGGCCATACCCCACTCCTGTTAATTCTTTGATAAATCCCCAGTGTCTAGAAGACCCTGGCTTATGGGAGGCTCTGCAATAATATTTCCTGATTACATGATGTAATAGAAGAAAAATTAGTAACTGAGAAATGAAGAGTTTTTTTCTGGCCACTCAAAATAACCTTTAAATAGCTTAATCTAGTCCATTTGTCCCCCCACACCCACCCCCATGTTTCTGTGCTTAACTTCTGATTGGTTCTCAGTGTATTATATATGGATGAACACACCTACCATATTTTCAAATTCTTTTTGTTTTCTGTGTTTTCTTATGGAACATTCTTCAGCTGTTTTCCCTGTTCGCTTTCATGTTTTTATAAAATCTGTATCATCTAAAGGCAATGGTATAAAAACAATTAGAGTTGAGTCAATGGATGCCTTAGTGACTCAAAAAAGTTGAGTAAGGACTTCCCTGGTAGCTCAGATGATAAATAATCTACCTGCAATGCAGGAGATCCGGGTTCAATCCCTGGGTCAGGAAGATACCATGAAGAAGGGGATGGCAAGCCACTCCAGTATTTTTGGCTAGGAAATTCCATGGACAGAGGAGCCTAGCAGGTTATATAGTTCATGGGTTGCAAAGAGTCAGACATGACTGAGCAACTAACACACATACATGTTCTAGAAGAGACACTTGCTTCAAAACAGATAATAGATAACAAATTGAAGGATCTAAATATGCAAATTTAGAGTGTTTTCATGTTCATAGAGTCTCACGTCTATTATGGGCATAAAATAATTGAAAGTAAGTTTTAGTCCCTAGGATTATTTTTTTTTAAGTATACCATAAAATTCGTATTTTTCCTTTTTTTCCCCAAATCCAAGCTCCAGTTTCAAAGAATGATTCTCCAGAGAAAAGGATAATCTCTATTCTAGATCTGTAAAAATCAAAACACTTAAGTTGGAATTCACATTTAGATGGTTTTCCATAATAACAAAATCACTAAATACGCCATAAGCTTTTGAACCAGACAAGTAGCAATATGATAAGAATATACATTCCAATTTTTAACTAAAGTTTGTATTTAGGTTCATGTCATATAGCGACAACTACAGTGATAGGTATGGGCACTGGTTTTTTTTGTTTTGTTTTGTTTTTTCACTTGGTATTATCTTTAATTACAAAGACTTTTCCAATCACATCACATAGAGATCATTTTATCCACTGCTCTGTTTGGCTGCCAATCTCTTATCTCTCTCCTCAGCAATGGTAAGGCGAATACCCTTTCCACAGGGAAGAGAGATCCGTGGTTTGTTGCCTTTGCCAATAACAAAAATGTTAGAGAGCCGTGTGGCAAAGCTGTTGCCGTTTGCATCTTTCACATGAACTACATCAAAAGAACTTGGATGTCTCTCCTGGTTTGTAATCACACCAATTCTTCCCAGGTTAGCACCTTCAGTCACCATGCACAGGTTACCAGTGTCAAATTTGATGAAATCAGTAATCTTGCCAGTCTCCAAGTCAATCGGAATGGTATCATTCACCTTGATGAGGGGATCAGGGTAACGGATGGTACGAGCATCGTGGGTTACCAGATGAGGGATTCCTTTTGTCCCCACAAATATCTTTCTTACTTTGCACAATTTATACTTGGCCTCCTCAGGTGTAATACGATGAACAACAAAGCGACCCTTGGTGTCATAGATCAAACAAAACTTCTCTCCAGTCTTATCAATGCTGATGACATCCATAAAACCAGCAGGGTAGGTTATATCTGTGCGGACTTTGCCATTGATCTTAATGAAACGCTGCATGCAAATCTTCTTTACTTCATCTCCAGTTAGGCCATACTTAAGTCTACTCCTTAGGAAAATGATTAGGGGGAGACATTCCCTTAGCTTGTGGGGGCCGGTAGATGGATGAGGGGAAAACACACCAGTCAGTTTATCCAGCATCCAATGTTTTGGAGCTGCTACGCAATTCAGGTGCTTCTTGGGACCCCAAGCCACGGCTGCGCTAGGCACGAAAAGAGCTGGGCACTGGTTTTAGTTGTTAACATTTGTTCATTCACCTAACATCACTGAGTAACATGAGTCACGATTATAATGTTCAAATTTAATACACATGAATATTTCTGTCTAATTAATATATAGAAGTTCAGATACACAGCACTTTATTCCAGCTCAAGAGATTAAGCCCCACCAGCTCCCACAGCTGTGTTATTGTCACATTTTAATGGGGTTACAAACACATTACCCTGTCTCACAACTAGGAAGACACTTTGCTTCCTCCGAAGAGTAATTTCAAATGTAAACAATACCTTTAAAATAAAAATATTGGAACACTGAGTCTAGTGCAGCTGCAAATAAAAAAGATTAGAAAATAAAATGTTCCCACCTACAATAACAAATGAATTCACTATAGATGAAGCATTTTCTATTAAATGTTTCCATGGGACTAGGTGACTTAGCTGTCAAGAAATTTCCCATGGGGGTGCTAGGCAGAAATGAGTCCAACAGTAATGAATCTCATCCTATTTTACCTCTCTTCTAAAACCATTATATAAATTGCTTCAATTCTCTATGAAGGATAAACACAGCAGGCAAAGGGATAAAAAAGGACAGGGAGCACTTGGTGTTACCACACTGGTAGTCTCACATAAAGTTCACACCAGATTCACTACACAAATATAAGCTATTAAATAGTAGCTGTTACAATTATGTGGTTGTTATATAATGATGATGATAAGTAATATTTATTGAGCTGCTACTTCAGTATTCTTGCCTTGAGAACCCCATGAACAGTATGAAAAGGCAAAATGATAGGATTTCAAAAGAGAATCTCCCCAGGTTGTTAGGTGCCCAATATGCTACTGGAGATCAGTGGAGAAATAACTCCAGAAAGAATGAAGGGATGGAGCCAAAGCAAAAACAATACCCAGTTGTGCATGTGACTGGTGATAGAAGCAAGATTCGATGCTGTAAAGAACAATATTGCATAGGAACCTGGAATGTCAGGTCCATGAATAAAGGCAAATTGGAAGTGGTCAAACAAGAGATGGCAAGGGTGAACATCAACATTCTAGGAATCAGCGAACTAAAATGGACTGGAATGGGTGAATTTAACTCAGATGACCATTATATCTACTACTGCGGGCAGGAATCCCTCAGAAGAAATGGAGTAGCCATCATGGTCAACAAAAGAGTCCGAAATGCAGTACTTGGATGCAATCTCAAAAACGACAGAATGATCTCTGTTCGTTTCCAAGGCAAACCATTCAATATCACAGTTATCCAAGTCTATGCCCCAACCAGTAATGCTGAAGAAGCTGAAGTTGAACGGTTTTATGAAGACCTACAAGACCTTGTAGAACTAACACCCAAAAAAGATGTCCTTTTCATTATAGGGGACTGGAATGCTAAAGTAGGAAGTCAAGAAACACCTGGAGTAACAGGCAAATTTGGCCTTGGAATGCGGAATGAAGCAGGGCAAAGACTAATAGAGTTTTGCCAAGAAAATGCACTGGTCATAGCAAACACCCTCTTCCAGCAACACAAGAGAAGACTCTACACATGGACATCACCAGATGGTCAACACCGAAATCAGATTGATTATATTCTTTGCAGCCAAAGATGGAGAAGCTCTATACAGTCAACAAAAACAAGACCAGGAGCTGACTGTGGCTCAGATCATGAACTCCTTATTTCCAAATTCAGACTTAAATTGAAGAAAGTAGGGAAAACCGCTAGACCATTCAGGTATGACCTAAATCAAATCCCTTATGATTATACAGTGGAAGTGAGAAATAGATTTAAGGGCCTAGATCTGATAGACAGAGTTCCTGATGAACTATGGAATGAGGTTCGTGACATTGTACAGGAGACAGGGATCAAGACCATCCCCATGGAAAAGAAATGCAAAAAAGCAAAATGGCTGTCTGGAGAAGCCTTACAAATAGCACTGAAAAGAAGAGAGGCGAAAAGCAAAGGAGAAAAGAAAAGATATAAGCATCTGAATGCAGAGTTCCAAAGAATAGCAAGAAGAGATAAGAAAGCCTTCTTCAGCAATCAATGCAAAGAGATAGAGGAAAACAACAGAATGGGAAAGACTAGAGATCTCTTCAAGAGAATTGGAGATACCAAGGGAACATTTCATGCAAAGATGGGCTCGATAAAGGATAGAAATGGTATGGACCTAACAGAAGCAGAAGATATTAAGAAGAGGTGGCAAGAATACACAGAAGAACTGTACAGAAAAGATCTTCACGACCCAGATAATCATGAGGATGTGATCACTAATCTAGAGCCAGACATCTTGGAATGTGAAGTCAAGTGGGCCTTAGAAAGCATCACTAAGAACAAAGCTAGTGGAGGTGATGGAATTCCAGTTGAGCTGTTTCAAATCCTGGAAGATGATGCTGTGAAAGTGCTGCACTCAATATGCCAGCAAATTTGGAAAACTCAGCAGTGGCCACAGGACTGGAAAAGGTCAGTTTTCATTCCAATTCCAAAGAAAGGCAATGCCAAAGAATGCTCAAACTACCGCACAATTGCACTCATCTCACACGCTAGTAAAGTAATGCTCAAAATTCTCCAAGCCAGGCTTCAGCAATATGTGAACCGTGAACTCCCTGATGTTCAAGCTGGTTTTAGAACAGGCAGAGGAACCAGAGATCAAATTGCCAACATCCGCTGGATCATGGAAAAAGCAAGAGAGTTCCAGAAAAACATCTATTTCTGCTTTATTGACTATGCCAAAGCCTTTGACTGTGTGGATCACAATAAACTGTGGAAAATTCTGAAAGAGATGGGAATACCAGACCACCTAACCTGCCTCTTGAGAAATCTGTATGCAGGTCAGGAAGCAACAGTTAGAACTGGACATGGAACAACAGACTGGTTCCAAATAGGAAAAGGAGTACGTCAAGGCTGTATATTGTCTCCCTGCTTATTTAACTTATATGCAGAGTACATCATGAGAAACGCTGGACTGGAAGAAACACAAGCTGGAATCAAGATTGCCGGGAGAAATATCAATAACCTCAGATATGCTGATGACACCACCCTTATGGCAGAAAGTGAGGAGGAGCTAAAAAGCCTCTTGATGAAAGTGAAGGAGGAGAGCGAAAAAGTTGGCTTAAAGCTCAACATTCAGAAAACGAAGATCATGGCATCCGGTCCCATCACTTCATGGGAAATAGATGGGGAAACAGTGGAAACAGTGTCAGACTTTATTTTTTTGGGCTCCAAAATCACTGCAGATGGTGACTGCAGCCATGAAATTAAAAGACGCTTACTCCTTGGAAGAAAAGTTATGACCAACCTGGATAGTATATTCAAAAGCAGAGACATTACTTTGCCGACTAAGGTCTGCCTAGTCAAGGCTATGGTTTTTCCTGTGGTCATGTATGGATGTGAAAGTTGGACTGTGAAGAAAGCTGAGCACTGAAGAATCGATGCTTTTGAACTGTGGTGTTGGAGAAGACTCTTGAGAGTCCCTTGGACTGCAAGGAGATCCAACCAGTCCATTCTGAAGGAGATCAACCCTGGGATTTCTTTGGAAGGAATGATGCTAAAGCTGAAACTCCAGTACTTTGGCCACCTCATGCGAAGGGTTGACTCACTGGGAAAGACTCTGATGCTGGGAGGGATTGGGGGCGGGAGGAGAAGGGGACGACTGAGGATGAGATGGCTGGATGGCATCATGGACTCAATGGACGTGAGTCTGAGTGAACTCCGGGAGATGGTGATGGACAGGGAGGCTTGGCGTGCTGCGATTCATGGGGTCACAAAGAGTCGGACACGACTGAGCAACTGAACTGAACTGAACTGAAGATATACCAGGCTTTGTTCTATTAAGTCCTAAGAGCTAATGTATGTCAGCTCACTACTACAAGCTCCACTTTAACAATTAAGGAGACAAGAACTGAAGAAGTTAAGTAACTTGTCCAGGGTTACATAACCAACAAACAGCAAATCCTAAACTCCCTTCTGAAACTGAGCAGGATCCTCTGGGATTCCTTAGCACAAAAGCCTTTCTGTGTCCCCACATTTCTTTTTTGAGGGTGGGGTGCAGTGGGTCTTTTTTGCTGCCCACAGGTTTTCTCTGTTTTATAAAGAGCAGATTGCTATCTCTGAGATAGAACTCATTTCCCCTACATCGGCAGACAGATCCACTGTGTCACCAGGGAAGTCCCCCATTTCTTTATTAAAGGAGTAGGCTTCATTCAGCCTCCATGACCTTCCCTGAGTTCCAATGGGCAGGTTCAAAGGGTCACTGATTAAACAAGGGAGGGGATGGGGAAACAAGGGAGGAGCAACCAGGAAACAATAGTGCAGCCCTGGGGCAAAGTTCAAACTACTGCACAATTGCACTCATCTCACAGGCTAGCAAAGAAATGCTCAAAATTCTCCAAGCTAGGCTTTAACAGTACATGAACCAAGAACTTCCAGACATTCAAGCTTGATTTAGAAACAGCAGAGGAACCAAAGATCAAATTGCCAACATCTGTTGAGTCATAGAAAAACATGAGAGTTCTAGAAAAACACCTATTGACTAGAGCAAAGTCTTTGACTATGTGGATCACAACAAACTGGAAAATTCTTAAAGAGATGGAAATACAAGACCACCTGACTTGCCTCCTGAGAAATCTGTATGTGGGTCAAGAAGCAATAGTTAGAATTGGACATGGAACAACAGACTGGTTCCAAATTAGGAAAGGAGTATGCCAAGGCTATATATTGCCACCCTGCTTATTTAACTTATATGCAGGGTACATCAAGCAAAATGCTGGGCTGGATGAAGCACAAGCTGGAATCAAGATTGCCAGGAGAAATATCAATAACCTCAGATATGCAGATGACACCACCCTTATGGCAGAATGTAAAGAACTAAAGAGCCTCTTGATGAAAGTGAAAGAAGAGCGTGAAAAAGTTGGCTTAAAGCTCAACATTCAAAAAATGAAGATCATGGCATCTGCTCCCATCACTTCATGGCAAATAGAAAAGGAAACAATGGAAACAATGACAGACTATTTTCTTGGGCTCCAAAATCACTGCAGATGGTGACTGCACCCATGAAATTAAATGATGCTTGTTCCTTGGAAGAAAAGTTATGACCAACCTAGACAGTATATTAAAAACCAGAAACATTACCTTGTCAACAAGCAAAGGTCTATCTAGTCAAAGCTATGGTTTTTCCATTAGTCATGTATGGATGTGAGAGTTGGATCATAAAGAAAGCTGAGTGCTGAAGAATTGATGCTTTTGAACTGTGGTGTTGGAGAAGACTCTTGTGAGTCCCTTGAACTGCAAGGAGATACAACCAGTCCATCCTAAAGGAAATCAGTCCTGAATATTCATTGGAAGGACTGATGCTGAAACTGAAACTCCAATACTTTGGCCAGCTGATGTGAAGAACTGACTCATTTGAAAAGACCCTGATCCTGGGAAAGATTGAAGACAGGAGGAGAAAGGGATGACAGAGGATGAGATGGTTGGATGGCATCACCAACTAGATGGACATGAGTTTGAATAAGCTCCGGGAGTTGGTGAAGGACAGGGAAGTCTGGCTTGCTGCAGTCCATGGGGTCACAAAGAGTCGAACATGACTGAGTCGAACTGAACTGGGGCAAGGTCCTGGTTCCCCCTCAAGGGATATACATAAGAATATCTTTGAGCTGTTTGTAGATACTGACACCCCCACCAGATGGGAAAATTTAACTGGATACTACTCACAAGCATTTAGACCCTATACTAAGCATAAGTTTGATGCTGCTGACTCCCAGTTACTTCACCCCTCAACCAATCAGAAGAATGCCCATGAATTGACCATGCTTTCTTTAAATCATTACCTGCTAACCCTTCCAGGTCAGGCCCATTGTTCTGAGAGCACTAGACTGCTGTGGCCCTCTTTGCCAAGTAAAGCAATAAAATAATTCTTTTCTACTTCACTCAAAACTCTGTCTCCAAGATTTAATTTAGTGTCTGGGTACAGAGGCTGGATTTGGCATCACCATTTCAACTCCAAAGTTTGTCTTCTCTGCTATCATAATATGTAACTGCTTTGCACAGATAATCATTAAAGTCTAATAGGGGGTAAAAATATTATTTTCCTTCTAATGATGTCAGGGCATGGTTTTCCCACTTCTCCATGGATTAAATAGAAACAGGTATAATAAACATCTTTATTTAAATGCATGGTATTCATGCTCTTAGAAACACAACATTAAGGTGATCTCTAAAGTCCTTTTCAATTCTCCATTTCTTTCTGACTTTCATCCTAGGTGTGTTTTGCTATGTCTAAGTTGATTTTTTTTCAATCATACCAGAAACAGAGAGCCACTATCCTCTTCCACGATGGCTTTAACATCTATTGACAGAATAGGTTAATGTGAAAATTTGCTGCCCCCTCCAACCCTACAATATTTTCTAAAATTCCAGACATTTTAATTGTCTTGTGGTTTGAAATGAAGCACTATCTCCTTGTGTATTTCCAAAGTTCATCGGTCAAACTGTAAGGCAGATGAAATCGGGCCATTGACAGAGCCTATGAAGGACCTCTAGATGACCTTGATAGGGTACATGAGGCCACAAACAAAGGGACAAAGAGGTGGTCAACGTCATGGGCTTGTGACTACTGATTCATGGGTAGGACAAATACAAAAAGTGTTGCTTACAGAATGCTCTCAACACCTCTGTAAATAAAATTTATCTTTAATAATTACTTTAAATCCAATAAATATTCAATTGTTACAGTTGTTACTTTCTAAATGAAAATCAGTTACCCAGATTAGTGAGGTTTTGTCACTTGGTCTGATTTACCTAAAACATGCAAGACCAGAAAAGTCATGGTCAAGGAGACAAGCCCTTATAATTGCCTTCTTCTGCCTCCTTGTAGATAAAAGACCAAAAAAAAAAAAAAATCACTGATGTGGAAAATGGTCCATTTTCAAATTGAAGTGCAACATATTGTAATGTGTACAAATTTGAAATACACAGTTCAGTGGATCTTTACATGTGTATAACCCTCTTTTAATCACTGCTCTTATAATCACACTGGAGACTAGGCTATCTCCAGCACAGCAGAAGGTTCTCTGGGGCCCCTTCAGGTCAATATTCCCCTCCAAGGATAATCACTATTCTAACCTTTATCCCCATGCATCCACCATGTTTGTCTTTGAACTTTTAAAAATATGGAACCATGCAGAACTTGCCTCATGGCCAGTGACTAAGACTCTGCACTCCCAATGCTAGGTGCCTGGGTTCGATCCCTTGTCAAGGATCTAGAACCCACATGCTCCCACATGCCACAACTAAAGATCCCACATGCTGCAACGAAGACTGAAGAGTCCATGTTCTGCAACTAAGGCTCATGCAGCCAAATCAATATTTAAAAATAAAAATATGTAAACATACAGATGCAGAAAGCATTTTTTGCATCTGAGCTCTTTTACTCAACATTGTTTTTTCTTTTTTTAAGATTCAATTATGTTGTTCCTTGGTCAATAGCTCATTCTTTTTATTATTATGCAGGTATTCTATTCAATTCTGCAGAAGGATAGTTACATTGTTTCTAGTTTGGAACTATGCTGAGTAGTGGCAATATGATCATTCTCATACAAATAATTTCTATTGGGTAATGCCCAGCATTGAAATTGCTGGACCATAGTGTAGATATAAATTTGCTTTAATATATATATTGCCAAACAATTCTCCAAAGTAATTGTATCAATTTGATGCCTACCAGCAGTGGCAGTTCCAGTTGCTTCATATACTTGACTGGTACATTGATTTCAAAATTAGCTGAGGGTAAGAAACTTTCTCAAGTGTTCCTATGATCTCCAAAGTTCTAGTCATTCCAGTTATAGTCTTTATTTCCACAAATTAAAGCAAACAGAAATGTTTGTTCATGAATCTGAACACTTAAATGCAAATATTCTTTCTTCTGATCAAATCTAAACATTTTATGATGGCATCAAATGTCCACTGGAGAAAAAAATGAGGTTTCTGTTTGGTGTGTATGCAAAAGTTTTATACTTGCTTCTTTAGCAAAATTCTGTGATTCTGAGCAGGCTGGCTGACAACTGCTTTCTGCAAAAATTAATCAATTAAATGATTCTATTTTTTCCTTGGCAAACAAATTTGCCTTTAGCCAACACAGTGGAGAATGAGAACGCCTCCTTCATAAAGTGAAGCCCTGCTTTATCCTATCCATCTTCATTAGCTGTCACAAGGGCTAATGTAGGAAAGTTATTTTCAGCAATTTATTCTTGAACCAATTTGATCATGAAGTTTGTGCACAAAAGGCCCATTTGTCAAAAATAAAGGATGCACATGGTTGGGAGATAGAGGCTTTAAGAAAGTGGCATATAAAACATTCCTTGAAATTAGCACAAATATGTCTGTGCTGTCTCACATTAATTAAAAGGAAACCAACACTGCATTTCTCTAAAATTCTTATAAACTACTTTGCTTTCCCCTCATATATGTCATATAAAAATATATGTATATCATCTTGTTCAGCTTCAATTATTATTCTTTAAGTTTTCTTATGACCCTACTTCCTCAAAGTCTGATATTATTTACATCTAGACATTCTTCTAAAAGAGGCATTTTTGCCATAAAATGGTACTCAAGAGATATGTCATATAAAAATATATGTATATCATCTTGTTCAGCTTCAATTATTATTCTTTAAGTTTTCTTATGACCCTACTTCCTCAAAGTCTGATATTATTTACATCTAGACATTCTTCTAAAAGAGGCATTTTTGCCATAAAATGGTACTCAAGAGCATTCTCCTAGATGATCAAACAAGACAGTTCTTTAGAAGTTTGATGTCTCTTCATTCTCTCTTGCCATTTCTGAAGAAAATCTCTTCTTCTATAAGTACAACCACAACCTCTCTAAAAGCTTACTCTTTCCACCTGCTCTAATAAATGCTAGTCTGACCCCATGAACTTTGTAGAAGCCCCTACTGTAAGACACAGCCACAGAAACTGCTTTTCCTTAGTCCAAAGTTCTTTCATCTTTGGAAAGTTGTTTGCCAAAATGCTACAGTGAGTGAACTGATTTTGGCTCAGCATGCTGGAATCCCTAATTTTCCATCTTTTAACTCCAGGATGTTTTCATGGGCTTCTCTGCTCTGTTCTATCTTTACCTGCTTCTCTCTAATTTCCTGGCCCTCTACACTACCATCTCTTTCTACCAGCTACTTCTTATCACTCAAATATGCTAATACAAACTATTTTTCAAAACAAAACAAATCCTCTACCCCCATCACACTCTTCAGGCCCTATTCCCCCTCACCCTTCAACAGCCAATTTCTTGAAAGGGTTGCCAGGATTCTATTTTCTCACTTCCTAAGCAGCTCTCAATCCACTCAAATCTTTCTTCTGTCCCCATCACTCTATGCAAACTTTATGATGAATATTCTCATTGCTAAATCCAATTAATAATTTTTATACTTTACTCTCAAAAGAACCATTGACCATTCCCTCCCGAAAGTACTTGGTCTGCCTGGCTTTGTCCCATGACTTTCTCCTAGTTTTCCTTCTGGTTACACACCTTTTCATTTACAGCCTCTAATCACATCTTGGAATTTGGTGTCCACAGGGTTCCCTGAGCCTTCTTCTACTCTCACACTGCACCTACTCCCAGATATTCCCATCCACTCACATGAATTAAATTAGCAAGTAGAGCATGCCTCTTCTCATAGTTTATGGACACATGCAACAAGGATTGTGAGATAATATGGCTGTAAGAAAACAGAAGCCCACTGATCTTTTCAAGAAATACCCTTATATAAGTAACTTTCAAGTCTCTCTCCTGAATTCTAGACCTATAAAATCAATTTCCACATCTTCACTCAAACTCATTTTTTTCATCCCTCAACACTTGCTTCTGTTCGTGTAAAAAAATAAATAAATATAAAAAAAAATAAAAATAAAAAATAAATTTCAATCAATAGCATCACTATCCACTCAATAAATAAACTGTGATTCAAACGATCTCACTGCCTCTACTCCTTCACCCTTTCCAGTCACTCAAACTGTGTTAATTCTAAAATTAACAAGTAATATTTTACTGAGTGATTACTATGTGCCAAGTGCTGCACAAGATTTTACATGCATTACATAGTTGAATTCTTTTATTATTACCCATTTTTAGAGATGAGGGAACTTAAACTTAGAGATGTAACTAATTTGCCAAGTTATTCAGCTAAAAAATAAGAAGCCAAAATTCAGAATACCATGCATGCTAAGTTGCTTCAGTCATGTTTGATTCCTTGTTACCCTATGGACTATAGTCCACCAAGCTCCTCTGTCCATGGGATTCTCCAGGCAAGAATACTGGCGTGGGTTCCTGCCCCCTCCAGGGAATCTTCCCTACCCAGGGATCAAAACCCATGTTTCTTAAGTCTCCTGTGTCTCCTGCATTGGCAGGCATCTCTTCACCACTAGCACCACCTGGGAAGCCCCTCTATTCTATTGTGCATGTGTGCTAAGTCGCTTTAATCATGTCTCACTCTTTGCAACCCTACAGACTGTAGCCGACCAGGCTCCTGTATCCATGGGGATTCTCCAGGCTATTATGCTGTACAGTCTCCTAAACATTTTTCAAATCCACACACCTACATCCCTAAAATAAGATATTGTCAAATTCATTCATATTCTTGTTCTCTCTCTTTTACTACCTTGCTTGGATTCCTAAAGCAGACTTTTAATATATCACCTTAAATTTATTCTTCTTCTATTTCCACACCAAAAGGTAACTGTCAAAACATAAATCTAATCAAGTTATTCCTCATTTAAAAATCTTCTAATTTTTTTTATTGTCCTTAATGGAAAAATTCAAATTACTTACCATAGTTCACAAAACCTTCTGTGATTGGACCTCTTCAATACATCTCTTACCACTCTGCTTACAGTATCCACCGGCTGTACCTAACAGTTTCATGTACCCTGTGCATTCTAACCGCAAGACCATCAGACTATTTTCTCTGTACAAAACAATCCGCCACACTACCCTGTTGTCTCCTGGCTAGATCCTACACTTCCTTGAGATTGTCACTTCCCCCATCCTCAGTAGACAGGTCAGGCTCCTCAGCTGTTTTCCCACTGTGCCTTATACTTCCCTTATCACTTTAATTATTTATTACAATTGTTTTCTCTTCTTCACTTTGGACTTCCCTGTGGCTCAGACGATAAAGTGTCTGTCTACAATGCGGTAGACCCGGGTTCGATCCCTGGGTTGGGAAGATCCCTTGGCGAAGGAGCCTGGTAGACTACAGTCCATGGGTTGCAAAGAGTCGGACACGACTGAGTGACTTCTCGCTTCCTTGAGATTGTCACTGCCCCCATCCTCAGCAGACAGGTCAGCCTCCTCAGCTGTTTCCCCACTGTACCTTATACTTCCTTTATCACTTTATATATTTGTTTTCTCTTCTTCATTTTAAACTCTTTGAGGACAGAGGTAATGGTGCCCATTTTCCATCACATTTCATCATATTTAGGCTCCTAGCACAGTGCCCAATACAGAGTATCTATCCAATAAATATGCATTGGATAAATTAAAAACCCATTAATTCATTGCTATCATTCCATATTATCCCTCCAGAAGCTTACACTCCCCCAAAATTATTTGTTTGCCTCCAGCAGCAAGTTCTAACACTTAATTTTCCAAATATCCATGCACTGTGCAAGATACTGAAAGAGGTACACAGATGACCGAAACAGAGTTGCTGCTAACAAGGAGTTTACAGTTTGGTCAGCTATTTCAGAAAAGTCCCCAAAAATGGGGGTGGGGTGAGGGGGGGAGAGAGATAAAATATGATTAATTCCAGCAAGATTATGGGTAGTCTCATCTGAAATGAAGCTTTAAGATGGATAGAATATCAATAAATGGGGATGGAAGTAGGGCTCCTAAAGGTAGACAGAGTCTTAGGAGACAGCAAAGCTAGAAAATAAGAACTATGGAAACTAGAATAGCAAGGACTGTGAGGAATATGAGTGATCTAGTTTGTCTGGAGCTTAGGGAATGACAACTGGGAGGAGATAAACCAGAAGGATATTTTGGAGTCATATCACGAAAGGCACTGACACCAAGAGAAGAACTATATACATATGCAATAGTCAGTGGGGAACCAACAAACAGTATCAGCAAAAGAGCAGGATTGGAGCTGGGTTTTATGAATATTTTCTCCCACAGTGTGCAGAATAGATTAAGGCAGGAAGACACTGGTGGTGGGAAAATTCCCACACTTCATCAAGTTCAAAAGATCAATGGTAAAAAGTGCCATTGTGTTTAGCATTGAAAACAGAAGGCAAATTATCAAGATGGAGAATCTGTTAAGAAATTGAAAGTGAAAATGTGGCCTCCATTCTTGAGGAGCTTCTATTGTAGCAAAAGCAGAGAGTATGATAAAGCATTGAAGTATGATGTGGGAAACACAGAATGGAAGAACAAACAAGAGTCTAAAACTTGGCACTAGGGCAAGAAGAAAGAAAAATCTTTCCCCAAAATAACTGAACTGAAAAATAATAAGCAATTCTTATATAAATCAGTCTGAAACACACAATCCGCATGATCCAAAAAGTCCCAGAAAACTTAAAAGAAAGGACAAAAGAGACACTGTAGAGTTGAATATTATAAAACTTGGCAAATAATTTAATGTGATGAGGGAGAGGGCAAAGTGACTAAGAGTTTATCCACAGGACCAGGCAGACAGGGATGTCAAGAATAGATGCCACTTGGGAAAGGACATGAGTGTCGTCTGTAGAGCTTGCACTTCAACTTTTCACTCAGACACACAGGTGAAAGTGTGTAGCAGAAAAATGGAAACACAGATTAGGAATTTCGTATCATGCTATTTTTAAAAATCAAGTCTTAAATGTTGTTGCTTATTAACTGGATACAAACTCACAGAAAAATCTGTATAATAACACATGCTCCACTCCCTAAACCCAAGAGAAATAACAGATCTTGTAAAACTAGATGTTGATGAGAGCAGGAAATTTCATGTTTTACTCTTGATGTATTTATGTTGTTTGAATTTTATAATAGTCATGTGCTCAAGTATTATGTAATTTTTAAATCTTTGATTTAAAATATTTGGTATTGGGACATAGATCATGATATCACCGGCATAAGAATCATATAGAAGATGCAGGGGAGGATACAGCTAGATGAAGCCACAACTATAAGAAGGTAAAAGAAGTGGTTTAAAGATTAAGTTTGGAAATATAGGCTCAGAGTGAGAAAAAGACAAGACCAAGGAAAGAAGAAGATATCTGTCCCAAAACTGAAGATTCTTTATTTATCAGAAACTTACAAAGAACTTTATAGTAAAAACCTTATCTTTCTAAGAAAGTTGAAAATATATATAAAAGTTCTCATTTGGAGATGTGGAAACTGAGGCTCAGCGAGGTTAAAATTTAAGATTTCATAGTTAGTTTAGTTGAAGAGTGCAAGTTCAAAGCCAGTTTCAAATTCAGAAAATTTACTTGAAGTTCTGGCCACTTGTTTTTACTTGGAAACAATGATTAAAGTATCAAAAATTATAAAGAAAGAGCAAAAATGATAAGTAAGAGAAGGAGATTAAATTGACTGTTTATAGAAGATTAAGGCTAAAGCATATTTGGGACTAGAATATTTGAGACTAGCATTTCTGAGACCAGCATTTCAGTGAGTGAAAGGAAAGAAATTCAAATACAAAAAATTAACATGTAAATAAGGCCTTGGCAGTTATAGGAGTAAGAGTAATTCTTTCAATGTGGTATTAAGGAAAGTTTATGTTCGAAGAATTAAGAGGACACAATTAATGAAGAGATGCGGGTCATGTTATGGATGAAAGCTCTAAGCTTGGAATATTTTGCAACCTGAGAGAAAGAAGTAAAAAAAAGAGAAAGACAATGAACCTCAGTGGAATGAACTAAAAGCTTCTATTGATGGCTTCAAAAAGGAGTGGCTAGTAAAAAAGAGAACCGAAAAGCAAAGGAGAAAAGGAAAGATATAAGCATCTGAATGCAGAGTTCCAAAGAATACCAAGGAGAGATAAAAATGCCTTCCTCAGTGATCAGTGCAAAGAAATAGAGGAAAAGAACAGAATGGGAAAGACTAGAGATCTCTTCAAGAAAATTAGAGATACCAAGGGAACATTTCATGCAAAGATGGGCTCGATAAAGGACAGAAATGGTATGGACCTAACAGAAGCAGAAGACATTAAGAAGAGGTGGCAAGAATACACAGAAGAACTGTACAAAAAAGATCTTCATGAACAAGATAATCACAATGGTGTGATCACTCACCTAGAACCAGACAATCTAGAATCTGAAGTCGAATGGGCCTTAGAAAGCATCACTACATCACTACGAACAAAGCTAGTGGAGGTGATGGAATTTCAGTTGAGCTGTTTCAAATCCTGGAAGATGATGCTGTGAAAGTGCTGCACCCAATATGCCAGCAAATTTGGGAAACTCAGCAGTGGCCACAGGACTGGAAAAGGTCAGTTTTCATTCCAATTCCAAAGAAAGGCAATGCCAAAGAATGCTCAAACTACCANTGTGTGTGTGTGTGTGTGTGTGTGTGTGTGTGTGTAAAACAGTAGATTAGCAGAGTTAAAATCATCAGCGATCCTGAGAACAATTTATATGTGTTAAATTTGAAGGCAGCATGGATTGAAAAGAAATATCAAGAGTTAATCACGCTCTAAAATACAATACCCACACACACACAATTCAGATGTCCAAGGACAGCTAATCCTAGTAAAAATAATAGCACAATTCACAAAGACAGCAAGTCAAGCCCCAGCTTGAAACCAGATATTTTGAAGACAAAGTTTAATGTTACATGGCAAAACTCTTAAAAAAAATTTTTTTTCTAAGTCAATGGATCTTAATTACATCCAAGTGAGGATGCCAAGGAGAGGATACATGTGGCCACTTATTCATGGATGAGGCAATGGCAGATAAGCTAAGTAGTTCATTTGTCTTGGTTGGCCCAGAAGATGTTAGGAAGATACTCATTTGAACCTGACAGGCAGGTGGTAGGAGATCAGATAGCAGTCAATGAACAAGATGTTCTGAGCCCGATTGATAACGTAGATATTGACAAGTCACAGGAATCAGGGTACTTGCCTGCACTCCTTCAAAGCATTCAAGGGTGAGAACTGGGTCCTGGTGGACAAAATGCTTCACCTGCATCATAAGCAACAAGCTGCTGGGCCACAAGACCCCTCAGTGACCAGTCTGAGCTGCTTTCATAAAAGGTACTGACTCATAAAGTTAGGGTGGATTTGTTCCACAAATCCCAGCACACGAGAAACTACTCAGGCCATGTCGTGAAGGCTAAATGGAGCAAATTAAGGACAAATAGTCAGAAATAAGTCTTTAACAGCAGTTAGGAATTCTTAAGGAAAGTTAAGGGCTTCCCCAGTGGCTCAGAGGTAAAGACTCTGTCTGCAATGCAGGAGTCACAGGCTTGATCCCTGGGTCAGAAAGATCCCCTGGAGGAGGGCATGGCAACCCACTCCAGTATTCTTGCCTGTAGAAGCCTATGGACAGAGGAGCCTGGTGGGCTATAGTCCATAGGTGTCAAAGAGTCAGACACAACTGAAGCAATTTAGCACACACATACGCACACAAGGAAACTTAAGGAATTCATTAACCCCAAAGATATAAGCTTGGAGAAGGCAGTGGTAACCCACTCCAGTGTTCTTGCCTGGAGAATGTCAGGGACGGGGAAGCCTGGTGGGCTGCCGTCTATGGGGTCGCACAGAGTCGGACACGACTGAAGCGACTNATTTAGCACACACATACGCACACAAGGAAACTTAAGGAATTCATTAACCCCAAAGATATAAGCTTGGAGAAGGCAGTGGTAACCCACTCCAGTGTTCTTGCCTGGAGAATGTCAGGGACGGGGAAGCCTGGTGGGCTGCCGTCTATGGGGTCGCACAGAGTCGGACACGACTGAAGCGACTTAGCAGCAGCAGCAGCAACAAAGATATAAGCTAAAAATATAAACAGATTCCCCAAAAGTTTAGATCAATTCAGAGGAAGGCTTTCAGGGGCAATGACTTGGCACCCTAGAGCAAAAGGTCTTTGAAAGTGCCCTTGCTGAAGGGATAAAGAGGTGCTCCACTGTATTTTCTGGTACCCCACGGGTGGGTCTCTTTGGTATCTTCCATTTATCACCCTTACTCTCAGGCTTGGCTTTTCGGCCTCATGCATTCCGAAAGCCTGGTGGACAGTCACTGCGATACATCATTCCTGTTTCAGTCTTGTCCTGTCTTCTTTCAGCATGGTCAGGATACAACAGATTCCACAGGAGGAAGGAACAGACGTCATATCTGCCCAGGGCCAGGAAGAGGGTGAGCTCACACTCCACCTTCGGCTTCCACACATGCTAGGCTTTATCAAGGGATCAGGTCCTGCCAAAGCCTCATCCCACCTCCCTCCATCCCTACAGGCCTGCCTCTCCCCATGGAAGATAAACTCTCTACCACAGGACCCAGGGGACACTGCAGAATGAAGCCATTTCTGCAAACAGTAATCCAGGTATAGATTCTCCTTTCCATCCAACACCCCAAATAAGGCTTTGTGACCCCTGGAATGTGAGACAATATATAAAATATGCCAAAGAGAGCATCATTATGGTGTTTATTATGACCTAAAAGAAAAAAGGATCTGGAATGTGGAGGATAAGAACACAAAGACAACACTGCAGAATGGTGAGCATGTGCTTCAGACTGTCCTTATTTCAAAAAAATATATATATATATATCACTTGTTAGATATACTTGTTATATACAGGTCATGTGCCTTAGCAAATTCCATCACAAAGATCACCTGAATGTCAGAAAGTGAAGGCCACAGTCAAAGAGTTACTTCCGAAAATGGAGGGGTTGGCCCTGGACACAAATAACATGATAATATGACCCTGGGAAGGAAATGTGTTCTGAGTTATACCAGGGCCCGACAAGGCCTCTCCCGCAGGCTCTTCCTAAATAGGAACTTGGCAGTGGGATTAGCGAGGGCTGGAGGGGACATCCTTGGCTACAGAGGTGAGGCCCTTTAGGGTCTTGAGGAAATTTGGACAGAAGTTCTTTCTCCCTGCTGGTAATAACACTGAAGGATCAGCGTCACATCCATTTTATTAATTTTTTTGACAGGCAGATCTAGTTTCCACGCAGGCACCACAAAATCAAAACATACGCACGTCAAGTGCCCCATGGGGTGTGGGGCCCTGCTAAGGCCGTGTTCCATCAACACCAGGAAGCAGAGCCCAAGTCCCCAGACCATGTGTGCTGGTCCTGTGGGTAAATCCCTGCTGGAAGAAACCACCAGAGCTTTGTTGGACAAGCCAGAGGAGCTCGCTTGGTGACAGTCCTTTATCCTGGTCTGGGCTCCTTGTGTTGAATGTAAGAGGCCTGGGAGACACTAGGCTACATCTGGCTTTGAGGCTTGTCTCTGAGTCCAGCCACAAAGACCTCCCTGCTGCCTCTATTTGCCTGCATTCAGTTGTATGCAGGCGGGGACTGGCAGCCTGGATTAAAGGAGCCATTTAAGGAAAAGCAATGTTCTTATTTGTGAGCTGGGTCTGAGCCAGGATTCTGCAGAGTTGAGGTCTCTGGGCACATAGTAAAATAAAGGATATTTTCATCAAGGCATCTGTCACTAAAGTGATTGAAAGGACTCCAGGATGATTTGTTCTTTTCTGTAACGTTAACTATAAATTGGCTAAATAACGTAAATGAGTTGGGCAGAGAGGGTGAGGTCTGAGATGAAAATCCTATTCTAAGTCAAACAACTTATGGATGCTGAGGGTAGCCCTGACAGGGAGTTAGCTCATCACCTGCATCCCCATCCTCCCTACCCACCCCTGTCTCTGCATCCAGGGTCACTGCCGACTGCTGGTGGTGGAGGCAGCAACGGCAGCAAAAGGCTGGAGAGTTCACACCTTCGATTTCAGAGTTTCTGGCCCTTTTGCAGGATCTGCTAGTGACTGACTCACTTCCTACCTCAACCATTAGCAATTCAGGAAGTGGAATGTAAATAAACGAATAACAGGGAGAGGAATATAAGGCTAGATCTTGAGCTAATGGCCACCAATGCCAAATCAAGGAGGCCCAGTCTAGACAGGATTTACTGTGCTGGTTGGCTACCTTGTCTATCTAGGCTAAGCAATCCAAGGATAAGGATCACCAAGAGCTCTCAAAGCCCACTTAGCAGAGTCCTGGGTCCTCAACCCGATGTCCTAGAAACACTCCTGGCCTGGCCTGTGGACAGAGTTGGGTCTTCCTTTGTCTGAGTTAGTCCAGCGGTCTGGGGCCACTTTGGAGACTTTGGAGAGGCTGCCCAGTCACCCTAGGGGGTGAATTGCTGACCGCCCGATGAGTATATCCAGACCGCCCATCTCACGGTGTAAAGAGCCCTGTGGCCCAGGATTCAGTTCCTCCCTTGACTCTTCATTCAAACAACCATGGCATGTCGGCCCTGCTGGCCTCCTTGATTGTGCAGAAATAAATAAATGAATTATGTTGTTGGGGTTTGGGCTTCAGCACAAACACATGGTCTGCATTTATCCGCACAGTGAGAGGTCCAGCAGCCACTTGATGTAAAAGAGCAAAATGATAATTCTTTTCTTTAGGCGCTCTGGTGCCATATGGAATGTATATAAATCATATTTTTGTTTTAACAGCGGAGGCTTTGTTGATAGATAAACATGTGGTTTATCTAAAAAAAGAGAGAGGATCGTGCTTTGAACAATCATTTAATGGCCATGGATGTGCCAAATAAAAATAAAAACATAATTTTGAAAGAAGCTGGCCTTGTGCCCAAATCTGTAACAAGGAATTTCTCCTTAACCAGAGTGGTTAAAGCCTGTCGATCTGTTTTGAGTTTAAGTTGTGCTCTCTACTCAACCCCACGACAAATTGAATCCGGGGCTAATGCGCTCTAATCGGACGAGACGTTACCTTTATGAATGACCTCATGGAGAAGAGGTTGGCTAGCATGGTGGAGAGCCCTTGAGCCAGGCAGCTCTGGGCAATGAACCCCAGCTTCAGTTCTGCGAGGCAGATTGCATCATCCCCCTCTTTCCAATTCCAGCTCGGGATGTTTAGCAGATGGGCCTGCGGAAACAAAAACAGGTATGAGACCTCACTTTGCTAAATGTTCAATTGTTTAAAGTCTCCTCCGGGAAATGCAGCATTTCCCAACTGCTCAGGGTCATCCAGACTCCGCCCTCCTTTCCCGTGCCTGGGTCTGGCTTTCCTGCTTTATTCAGCCCTTCTGTGCATTAGATCTCAGTCTCCCTGCAACTCTGCTTCTGCACCTACCAAGTCCAAGTTTTCCCCTTGGGTTTGTCTCTGAGCCAAACAGAGTCCAGAGAGAATTTCCTCTTGTGACAGACATGTCAACCTGTGCTACTAGAATGTCTGGCTAGGTTGTTCTAAATTGGCTCTCCGAAAAACCTTAAGACTGTCAGACGCCTGTATAGTTTAGATTTCTTTTTTATCTGCCTTCCCAGATCTCTGGCTCTATGGCTCCTGAGTCTGAGTGGGCATCCAAATCAACTGAAGGATTTATAAACTGCCACGCTTGCCCCCACAGGTTCTGACTCTTTGGGGGTGGGGTAAGGTTGGGGAATTTTCATTTCTCACAGGTTCGAGATAATGCTGAGTTAGGAACCATTTTTTGAGAAGCACTGCCCTAAATTATCAGGCATGTCACAGTGGAGACATGTTACAATCTCTTGCAGATGGACTGATCTATTCAGCAGTGAGGTCAGATCCTGAAACGAGGACCCAGTGGCATAATCATCCAATTATTTTTAAGTGGCATGAAGCAGAGAGTCAGAGATAATACACTAGATGAAAGAATTAAGCCTCAAAAGTTCTCCAGAGTTGGAAAATGGGCCAAAGAAACAACCAGAAAAGATTCAAAAGGCCTTAATGTCAAGTACAGCACTTAGGTTTAAGAAAATCAATTATATAAATCCAAAATGAGAAGCCCTTATTTGGCAACAGATATGAGGGGATAGGGAAAAAAAAGTGTTTGGGTAAACTAAAAATCTCCCAAACAGGCCAATCTGTGACAGATTACAGAAAAATCCAACGGTAGTTGGTCAGAAACCGTCTCCAGATCATGGGACATACGAATGTTCTCTTCTGCTGTGAACTGGCCAGGCTACTTCCCCAGCGCTTGATCCAGCTGTCAGATTAAAACAGTCAGATTTAAAAAGAGAAGTTGACAACTGAATAACTCCCAGGCTGAAGAATGACAGGCTTTAAGACGAGGCATGGTTTCTAAAAAAACATCTTTTGAAGAACAGCTAAGGGAGCCAGCAACATTCAGCTGGAGGAAGCGCCACACCTCCAGGAAGACAGGATGGTTACCTGTACATAGCTCAGGTGCTGCTGTGATCAGGAGAGACCAGGCCTGTCTTGCTTTGGTCCAAGGGCCAGAATTAGGAATGGCTGACTGGTGTCTATTATAAGAAAGAAGTTTTTTGGCTTGTTTCAGAAAGGAAGTTTTTAAGGATGTGATTTGCCTAATAATTGGAGAAAGTTACCTCCAAAATTGCAAGGTCTTTGTCCCTAAAACTCAGTATGCATTTCTCCAAGACTCAGTAGATAGACTTATGCTCTGCACAGGAGGCTGAGTCAGGCCCTTCTAGGCTTCTAGTAATGCCAAGACTCTATGGCCCTGAAATGACTATTTCTCTCCAGGTATCAGCAAACACAAGGAGCACAAAGGAGGAGTCCCTTCACTTTCAGGGCAATGTACTATAGGCGTGCTACTAGAAAGAGAAGATTCTACTGTGGAGCCACGACCAAGTCCAGTGGCTCCAAGCTTGGCTTTCAGAAATGCCACTCTTGTGAAATTCCCTCTTACAAAATCCTGTTCTGTAACAATCTTGTGAATCCTAATCCAGCAGTGTTTACTCCTGGGAAAGCTGAATGTATCCTCCGCAATGAAGGCAATTAAAATAGTCCCATGTGTGGGCTATAGCAGATGGGAATTTCTGTCAAGCTAAGTATCAGAGACCTTCCCGCATCCCAGACTCAATTCCATTAATTACCCTGCCCTTTATCCCATTTCTCTCCCTATCCTTCACTGGCTTAAGAAGCCCATTTTTCCCCTTTACGTCCCTGGCATCATAGAGAATACATCAGGCTAAGTGGGAAAACACTCATCTGCATGAGCATCATCTGAGAAGAATGAGGAGAAATTAAATCTAAGTCATGAACAAATAAATCATCAAGTGTGAAAGATGTGGGTGGTCCAAGCCCCAGACAGACACCATGCAACCTTCATGGCACCTTCAAACAAATAAAACAATCTTTTTAAGATGGTCTCTCATATCCCCATGTGCCAGTTTTAGGATTTTAGGTCTTGGGTCCCTCATGTACCCATCTGGTACTGAGTTCATGTATGGATGTGAGAGTTGGACTGTGAAGAAGACTGAACGCTGAAGAATTGATGCTTTTGAACTGTGGTATTGGAGAAGACTCTTGAGAGTCCCTTGGACCGCAAGGAGATCCAACCAGTCCATTCTGAAGGAGATCAGCCCTGGGATTTCTTTGGAAGGAATGATGCTAAAGCTGAAATTCCAGTACTTTGGCCACCTCATGCGAAGAGTTGACTCATTGGAAAAGACTCTGATGCTGGGAGGGACTGGGGGCAGGAGGAGAAGGGGACGACAGAGGATGAGATGGCTGGATGGCATCACTGACTCGATGGATGTGAGTCTGAGTGAACTCTGGGAGTTGGTGACAGACAGGGACCCCTGGTGTGCTGCAATTCATGGGGTCACAAAGAGTCTGACATGAGTGAGCGACTGAATTGAACTGAATACAGAGTTAGTGGCTTAAGGAATTGGTAGATTTAAAATGATCCCTGTGAGAAATATGAAAGAAAGTTAACAATAATGTGTGATAGAAAAGTTGCTGAGTGGTAGAATGAATCTGAAGATAGTATGAATTTTATAAGTACACTGATCCAGATTCTTAACTTCATTTGGCAATATGCAATAGTCTAATATTCTAAAGAGTAGTCTGGAGGAATTTAAAAGTCCATCACTACAAAAGAGGTGGTAAAGCCAGAAATTTGGTATGGATCGAAAGTTTATCAGTCCTTAAATCAAGTCCTAGTTCTGTAACCTACTATCTCTGTAGTGTTGAGAATTTTACTTCATATCTAAGCCTCAAATTTTTAGTCAGAGAAATCAAAATAATAATAGTGCCTATCTTTATCATTTGTTATGAGAAATGAGTGTTTACATGACACAGTATTTAGTGCTCAATATTATAGTCAAAATTAAGCACAGGGAGAATTGAGACAAGTATATCAAAGGACTACAAGAAGATGAGCTAGTTAATGATGAATGATGAAACAGAAGAGGAAAAAGATGACGTCATGGTTAGAAAAAGAAATTTCAAAATTTACAATCTTGCAGGCAAAGCAGTTTTGACTGATGAAATGTAAGTTCAAACTAGGTAACTAAGAAATTTTTTTTAAATGGAGGCCATTGGAACTGAGGTATCTGAGAATCTGGAAAGTGAGTATAAAGATATTCCCAAGGAAGATGCTTCAGGCCAGGTAATGAGAATGACAGAGATACGTGATGCAGTAAATCAATAAGAATAGTAGGAGAATGTCTATATGTTGTTTACAGGAGACTGACACAAGGAATAAGAGAAAAATTGATGTAAAGGAATCTCAAAACAAGAAGTTATTAATGGAGAGAAAAGAATATATAAACTGTCTTTCTGGAAATAGAACATGAGAAAAGAATCGTCAAGAATTAAAGCATTCTGAGATTTAACCCTACCTGCAGGTAGCAATTTAGCTTGCTACACACAGCTTTCATGGGTGCTGGCAGAAGAAACAATATTCCTTTATATCTATCCAAGTTCAAGTGAAGTTGCTCAGTCGTGTCTGACTCTTTGCAACTCCATGGACTGTAACCTACCTCGCTCCTCCATCCATGGAATTTTCCAGGCAAGAGTACTGGAGTGGATTGCCATTTCCTTCTCCAGAGGATCTTCACAACCCAGGGATCAAACCCAGGTCTCCTGCATTGTAGGCAGACGCTTAACCATCAGAGCCACAGGGGAGGTCCTGAATGTACATAGATACAGATNCCTCCATCCATGGAATTTTCCAGGCAAGAGTACTGGAGTGGATTGCCATTTCCTTCTCCAGAGGATCTTCACAACCCAGGGATCAAACCCAGGTCTCCTGCATTGTAGGCAGACGCTTAACCATCAGAGCCACAGGGGAGGTCCTGAATGTACATAGATACAGATATCTAAAGATATATGGATAGTTTTGTGGCAGTAGTAGTAGCCAGAATATTGTCATTTTCTTGTGCCATTTCAGGACATGCAATTCCTTCATGAGTATATGAAAAGGGTAACACCTGCACACTCAGCAGTTTGGAAACACAGAAGAGGAGGAAACCTGAGCTTTGGGAACCTGATTCTTTTATAATGGGTGCTAAACATGCTTGTCCTTTGCTCTGAAGGCAGACACTATCTTCCAAGGCAGTTTGCTATACAAATATCCTTGAAAAGATCGTCTAGAACAAAGGCAGCCAGTGCCTCTACTCACAAGATATGCAGAAATGCAAGAGACCCATGGAGAATTGTCTCTTAACAAGTATCTTCATTGGGAAAAGATAGAAAGGAAGTATTACCAGGCAAGAAAACTAAAAAAATCAATGCAAGGAGATAAAAGTAGGTCACCATACTTACATAACTTTAGCCTCATTTCACAATTCCTTCTCCTAGGGATTTTTTTTTTTTTTTNCATTGGGAAAAGATAGAAAGGAAGTATTACCAGGCAAGAAAACTAAAAAAATCAATGCAAGGAGATAAAAGTAGGTCACCATACTTACATAACTTTAGCCTCATTTCACAATTCCTTCTCCTAGGGGTTTTTTTTTTTTTTTTCTTTAAGCTAGTATGTTAGAGCTTGGGACTTACCCAGCTTCTTAGAGACTTCCCTCTCCTGGGCCCCATACTCATATTCACCTATGAGACTCATTGTTTCTCAGACTCCCTGTTGGTTTATTCAGTAACTATCATAAAGCATGTTGCTTCTAACTGAAGGAAAGGTATTTGCTACTTACAGAATTTGGAATTATTATATCATTCCTGTCTACTATCTGTTCATTTGTGTACAAATTACTCCCAGCTCTTAGCTCACATACTTCCAAAACTTCCAAAGCTGACATGGAAGTTCTGTTTTTCTGAGAGTTAATACAAAAGACTAGGACTGAGTTGTATATGTTTCTTTATAAAGTTGGAGACTAGGGATACTGGAAATTTAGAAAAAGAAAGCGTTACTATAAATTTAAAAACTCACATATTAAAGCAACCCACCAGCATCTTCTTTGATCATATAAAACATTTAAAATAATTCCACAGCAACCGAACATACTCATAAATAATTTTACCCATGTGATACCATGAGCTTTGTAAAACACAACAGTTTTTCACTGCGTAATATGAGAAAATCCCTGAGAAAGAAAAGGTTTGGTCCCAAATTCATATCTAATCTGCTTTGTGAAAACCATCTGGGTTTTCATGATCTTTTGCTGCTAAGCACTGACTCGGCTCAAAGTCTGAAAGACTAAAATTGTTTTACTTTTCATTTGGAATAAACTGTCAGATCCTGTTTATCTTTCTTACCCTTCCAGAAAGAGGCTAAGAGTAAAAATTAAACTTTATTATTTCCTTTAGGCAACGACAGTTTCCTTTTTAATACAGGTAATAATAATGGTCACTATCCCATAGCCCGACATAGTATGCCAGAGAAAAACCAGACCCTGACAGTAGTTAAAGTAGTAAAAACAGATTTTTATTCAGGACTATTTCAATAGGAAAAAAATATCACAGTATAGGACTGGGCTGAATTCTGAATATAAGTTAAAAAAAGAGAGAGAGAGAATTTATAGCCAAGGAGAAAAGTAGAAGGGTCAGTTCAGTTCAGTTCAGTTCAGTCGCTCAGTCGTGTCCGACTCTTTGCGACCCCATGAATCGCAGCACGCCAGGCCTCCCTGTCCATCACCATCTCCCGGAGTTCACTCAAACTCACGTCCATCGAGTCCGTGATGCCATCCAGCCATCTCATCCTCGGTCGTCCCCTTCTCCTCCTGCCCCCAATCCCTCCCAGCATCAGAGTCTTTTCCAATGAGTCAACTCTTCGCATGAGGTGGCCAAAGTACTGGAGTTTCAGCTTTAGCATCATTCCTTCCAAAGAAATCCCAGGGTTGATCTCCTTCAGAATGGACTGGTTGGATCTCCTTGCAGTCCAAGGGACTCTCAAGAGTCTTCTCCAACACCACAGTTCAAAAGCATCGATTCTTCGGCGCTCAGCTTTCTTCACAGTCCAACTTTCACATCCATACATGACCACAGGAAAAACCATAGCCTTGACTAGGCGGACCTTAGTCGGCAAAGTAATGTCTCTGCTTTTGAATATACTATCCAGGTTGGTCATAACTTTTCTTCCAAGGAGTAAGCGTCTTTTAATTTCATGGCTGCAGTCACCATCTGCAGTGATTTTGGAGCCCAAAAAAATAAAGTCTGACACTGTTTCCACTGTTTCCCCATCTATTTCCCATGAAGTGATGGGACCGGATGCCATGATCTTCGTTTTCTGAATGTTGAGCTTTAAGCCAACTTTTTCGCTCTCCTCCTTCACTTTCATCAAGAGGCTTTTTAGCTCCTCCTCACTTTCTGCCATAAGGGTGGTGTCATCAGCATATCTGAGGTTATTGATATTTCTCCCGGCAATCTTGATTCCAGCTTGTGTTTCTTCCAGTCCAGCGTTTCTCATGATGTACTCTGCATATAAGTTAAATAAGCAGGGAGACAATATACAGCCTTGACGTACTCCTTTTCCTATTTGGAACCAGTCTGTTGTTCCATGTGCAGTTCTAACTGTTGCTTCCTGACCTGCATACAAATTTCTCAAGAGGCAGGTTAGGTGGTCTGGTATTCCCATCTCTTTCAGAATTTTCCACAGTTTATTGTGATCCACACAGTCAAAGGCTTTGGCATAGTCAATAAAGCAGAAATAGATGTTTTTCTGGAACTCTTGCTTTTTCCATGATCCAGCGGATGTTGGCAATTTGATCTCTGGTTCCGGGTCAGTAGATGGAAAATTAACTTGGAGGGTAGCATAATTCTTGCTACACCAATCTAACAGGATTCTTGCTGAAGGCAGGTAAGGGTGATCAGATATCACCAGGGAGATGGTGGGTGATAAGGAATTTGGTCACATGTCAAGAGTATCCCTGTGTTTAGCCAGTGGAGTTCCCGGCTATACTGACTATAGACAGGATTCTTACCAAAGCTAGACAAACTAGACTCTACAAGAATGGAGACAGAAGCCCAAGGGTCCAGTTTAGTCAAGCAGAGGATTCAGAAGAGCCTGACTATAATGTTTGGTCAAGGAGAGAATCTGTCACAGGCATTCATATAAGCCACACAATAATACCTTAAGACATATTCTGTTATTTTCCCATTTTAAAGATGTGGACACTGAGACACAGAGAGATTACCAACTTGCCCAATTTCCTATGGCTGCTGCTGCTGCTGCTAAGTTGCTTTCAGTCGCATCTGACTCTGTGCGACCCCATAGACGGCAGCCCACCAGGCTCCCCTGTTCCCGGGATTCTCCAGGCAAGAACACTGGACTGGGTTGCCCTTTCCTTCTCCAATGTATGAAAATGAAAAGTGAAAGTGAAGTCGCTCAGTCGTGTCTGACTCTTGGCGACCCCATGGACTGCAGCCCACCAGGCTGCTCTGTTCATGGGATTTTCCAGGCAAGAGTACTAGTTTTCCAGGCAAGAGTACTAGAGNGATTCTCCAGGCAAGAACACTGGACTGGGTTGCCCTTTCCTTCTCCAATGTATGAAAATGAAAAGTGAAAGTGAAGTCGCTCAGTCGTGTCTGACTCTTGGCGACCCCATGGACTGCAGCCCACCAGGCTGCTCTGTTCATGGGATTTTCCAGGCAAGAGTACTAGTTTTCCAGGCAAGAGTACTAGAGTGGGGTGCCATTGCCTTCTCCATTCCTATGGCTAGTAGGAGGTAAAGCCAGGATTTTTTTTTAATTGAAGTATAATCGAACCACAATATTATAAGGTGTACAACATAGTGATTCAATATTTTTATAGATTATGCAGATATTATAATAGTATAATATTACAAAGTTATTTTATAGATTATGTACCATATAAAATTAGGGATTGCCAAGTGGCACTAGTGATAAAGAACCCACCTGCAATGCATGAGACCTAAGAGATGTGGATTCGATCCCTGGCTCGGGAAGATCCCCTGGAGGAGGGGCTGGCAACCCAGTATTCTTGCCTGGATAATCACATGGACAGAGGAGCCTGGCAGGCTACCGTCCATGGAGTCACAAAAAGTTGGACAGGACCGAAGCAACTGAGCACAAACGCATGTACCATGCAAAGTTATTACAATGTTCTATACTTGCTGGTCTGTATATTACATCCCCGTAACTTATTTACTCTATAACTCGTCATTTGACCTCTTAATCCCTTTTACCTATTTCACCCACCTCATCTATCCCTCTCCCCTCTGGCAACCACTAGTTTTTTCTCTGTATCTATTCACGTTTCTGCTTTTAAAAGGAATATTTGAACCCAGGCAGTCTAGTTCTAGAGTCTGTGTGCCTTGCAAGGACACTACTACTAACAGTGGCATTTACTGAGCACTAACCGGGGAAGGCAATGGCACCCACTCCAGCACTCTTGCCTGGAAGATCCCATGGGCGGAGGAGCCTGGTGGGCTGCAGTCCATGGGGTCGCGAAGAGTCGGACACGACTGCGCTACTTCCCTTTCACTTTTCACTTTCATGCGTTGGAGAAGGAAATGGCAACCCACTCCAGTGTTCCTGCCAGGAGAATCCCAGGGACGGGGGAGCCTGGTGGGCTGCCATCTATGGAGTCGCACAGAGTCGGACACGACTGATGCGACTTAGCACCAGCAGCAACCATGTTCCAGTAACAGGGCTAATTGCTTTGCATGCTTTAGGCTTTGCACGTTTCAGGCTTTCACAGAAGCCTGAAAACAACTCCATGAATTTGCCTTCATTATTATCCTCATATTACATATGACAAAACTGAGGCTTCAGGAGATCAACACAGGTCATATAGCTAGTAACTAGCAACAGTCACATGACTAGTAGTAACAAAGGTGGGATTTAAACACAAAGTTTTCTTATTCCAGAGCCCATATTCCTAACCCTCTTTCTGATTTTTTTTTTTCAGTTTTTAAATATGTATAAAGCTCCTACTAGGCAACATGCAAGGTACTAGGGCTATAAGAGCAAGAGAGACCAACCTTCCTGCCTTCACAGAGCTTAGTCTATGAGAAAGATAAGCAACCTATGACAATTGCAACCTAGAAGAATAGATACTGAATAGGATTAGTTACAGGTGCTGTGAGAGTAAACAGGAGGTCCCTAACATCGGTTTGAAAGACTAAAGAAGGCATCCCAGAAGTCACAGAAGGTGTGGACAGCAAGCAACTTCTAAGCACAAGTCTGTATCACTGTGAAACACAGAAGGGGCAGGGGTTAGCCAGGTGGCCAAATTAAAGGATATGTGTTCCAAGCTGAGGAAAGGGCCTGGGTGAGCACTCCAAGGTCACTGTGAAAAGAGCACAGCGTGTGCAGGGAGATGACAGGGGATGGGAGCATGAAGGGTCTTGTCGGCCATTCACACTTAATTCTAAAAGCAGCAAGAAACCAATGAAAATTTCAAAAAGGAAAATAACAAGTTCACTTTGCATACTGGGATGACCTCTCAGACTGCATCATGAGAACAAGTGTCTGGAAGAGAAGCTAGACTGATGGAAGGCCAATTATGAGATGGTCAGGAACACAGGCAAGTGGCAGTTACAAGAACGAGATGTAGGTGGATTTGAAAGTGATTTCCAAAGTAGTGTGAAATTTCCACGACTTGGTAATTGGTAGAGCCGTCAGAGGAGGAATCTTCAGAAGACAAGTGGTTTCTAGCTAAGAAATCTACTCAAAAAGGAAGGCAGTATAAGAGAAACAGCAGCTTTAAGAGGGAAAATAATTATTTCTGTCTGAGAAATGCTGAGCTATGGTGCTCAGGGGACATCTAGATAAATAAGTTTACCTGGTCAGTAAGATTGGGGCTCAGGAAATTCTGAAGATAAAGATGTGGGAACCATCCTCATACAAATAAGAGTTAAGGCACCAGGTTTTGTGACATCACACAGAGAAAGTATGCAGAGTAGGGAAGAAAGTAAGAATGGGAAACCAGTCTTTAATCTCAAAAATATACAAGCAACTCCTGCAGCTCAATTCCAGAAAAATAAATGACCCAATCAAAAAANGAGGGAGGTTCAGGATGGGGAACACATGTACACCTGCAGCAGATTCATGTTGATGTATGGCAAAACCAATGCAATACTTAAAGTAATTATCTTCCAATTAAAATAAATAAATTTATATTTTAAAAAGGTAAAAAAAATAATAATAATAAAGGTTAAAAAATGTTTCAAAAAATGACTAGCCTTGAGATGTGAGGAAAGCCAGGTGTGGGCATCATGGGAGTCAGGAGAAAAGATTTCAAGAAGGAAGGAGTGACCATCATATCAAATGCTGCTGAAACAACAAGAAGACTGAAATTACATCCAGTGCGTTCACCAACAGAATAGATTTTTGTACCTTACAAGAATCTGCTAGAAGACAATTGCATTCCTGTCTTTTATAGAGCTTTGAAGAGGCTTTCCAGGTGGCTTAGTAGGTAAGGAATCTGCCTGTGATGCAGGAGACACAGGAGACATGGGTTCGATCCCAGGGTCAAGAAGATCCCCTGGAGGAAGAAACGGCCACCCACTCTGGTATTTTTACCTGGAGAATATTATGGACAGAGGAGCCTGGCAGGCTGCAATCCAAAGGGTCACAAAAAGCTGGACAAGACTGACTGTTAGCTTAATTTGTGTATTTGTATAGAGCTTTGACTGGAATGCTAAAGTAGGAAGTCAAGAAACACCTGGAGTAACAGGCAAATTTGGCCTTGGAATGCGGAATGAAGCAGGGCAAAGACTAATAGAGTTTTGCCAAGAAAATGCACTGGTCATAGCAAACACCCTCTTCCAACAACACAAGAGAAGACTCTACACATGGACATCACCAGATGGTCAACACTGAAATCAGATTCATTATATTCTTTGCAGCCAAAGATGGAGAAGCTCTATACAGTCAACAAAAACAAGACCAGGAGCTGACTGTGGCTCCGATCATGAACTCCTTATTTCCAAATTCAGGCTTAAATTGAAGAAAGTAGGGAAAACCGCTAGACCATTCAGGTATGACCTAAATCAAATCCCTTATGATTATACAGTGGAAGTGAGAAATAGATTTAAGGGCCTAGATCTGATAGACAGAGTTCCTGATGAACTATGGAATGAGGTTCGTGACATTGTACAGGAGACAGGGATCAAGACCATCCCCATGGAAAAGAAATGCAAAAAAGCAAAATGGCTGTCTGGAGAAGCCTTACAAATAGCACTGAAAAGAAGAGAGGC
>SJYX01019381.1:64888-79713 GCA_006410675.1 Oreotragus oreotragus | reverse complement strand
TATAAATATTCTCAGATAATTAAAGAAAAACATGACTATAATAAAAAGAGAAATGGAAATTATTTTTAAAAGCTAAATAGAACTTCTAAAGATAAAAAATACAATTTATTTTTTAAAAGTTCATTGAATGTGATTAACAGCAGATTAGATATTTCAGGAGAAAAGATCAGTGAACTTGAGGACCTAAAAATAGAACCTATTCAAAATGAAGCACAAAGTAAAACATTGATTTTTTAATTAACAAAACCTCAGTGAACTGTGGACAATAAAAAGCAATCTAACATGAATGCAGTTAGAGACCCAGGGGAAAAAGAGAAGAGAGGAACAGAAGAAATATTTATAAATGAATGTAATAATTGTAAACCTTTTTCTAATCTTGATGAAAACTATAAATCTCAGATCCAAGAAACTCAATAAACCATAAGCAGGTTAAAAACAAAGAAAATCACATCAAGGCACATTATAATCAAATTGCTGAAAATCAAGAATTAAAAAAGACTTTTAAAAGCAAACAGAAAGGAAAAACAGGTATACCTTAAATATATATATATTTATTTGCACTTATTTATATATATTTATTTAGAGTAATTAAAATAATATTGGATTGTTTTCCTTTAGCTCTTTTTTCAGCTTTATTGAGAGATAATTGACATATAACATAATGTAAATTTTAGGTATACATGTGATGATTTAATAAATATATTGAGAAATGATTACCACAATAAGGTTAGTTAGCACTTTCATCACGTCACATAGTTACCATTTTTTGTGTGTATGGTGTATGTAATTCTTATTTGACAATTATACCTCAATAAGGGCTTCCCTGGTGCTCAATGATAAAAGAATCTGCCTGCCAGTGTAGAAGACACAGAAGATGCTAGTTTGATCCGTGGGTCACAAAGATCTTCTGGAGGAAGAAATGACAACCCACTCCAGTACTCTTGCCTGGAAAATCCCATGGACAGAGGAGCCTGTTAGGCTAGAGTCCATGGGGTTGCAAAAGAGCTGGACATAAATTAGCAACTAAACAACAACAACAAAAGCCTCAACAGAGTGGGAAGAGGACAAAAAACAGCAGATGGGTCACACACACGATGTAGAAGCAAACATAAGAGCAAAAGTGGACTTTTCATCAGAAAATGCGAGAGAGAAGACATGCAATAATGTGCTTAAACTGATGGAAACACACACACAAATGGGCCATTAACCATTCTATATCTACTGAGGATATTCTTCAAAAATGGAGAAACAAAAACATTCCATTCATTTCATTTCCACTTTGATTTTCATGTAAACAAAAGCTGAAAAAAATCACTGTCAGCTCTGAACTTCAAGAAGGATTCAGGTAGTAGGAAAATAATACCCTACAGAAACATAGAAATACAAAGAGCAAAAAAGCATGCTGGATACGGTAAGATGTGAGTAAAAATAAAATTTTTTTCTCACTTTTTAACTGAGATATAACTGACAAACAATACTGTATAAGCTGAAGGGTATATATGTTGATTTGATATATTTGTATACCATACTGCAATATATTTTTCTCATTTTTTAATTATTTAGATTATTGGCTTTAGTAGCCATAAAAATGACAAGGTATTTGGGGATTTATAATACATGTAGAAGAGAAATGTAACAAAGCAATAACACAAAGGATGGGAGAGTGTAAATGGAATTTTATCTTTGTAAGACTCTTACATTATATGTGACATGATATAATATTATTTGAAGGCTAAGGGCATGAGTGCCTGCTAAGTCACTTCAGTTATGCCCGACTCCTTGCAACCCTATGGACTGTAGCCCACCAGGCTCCTCTATCCATGAGATTCTCCAGACAAGAATACTGGAGTGGGTTGCTATGCCCTCCTCCAGGGGATCTTCCTGACCTAGGGATCAAACCAGCATCTCTTAAGTATCCTGCACTGGCAGGCAAATTCTTTACCACTGAACCACTTGGGAAGCCCTTTGAAGACAAAGTGTGATAAGTTAAAGGTATATACTATAAATCTTAGTAACCTGTAAAAAAAAAAAAATGAATGAAGAGATATAGCTAATAAGCCAACAGTTGAGATAAAATGGAAAGCTAAAAAAATAGTCACTTAATCCAAAAGAAGTTAAGAAAAGAAAAGAAGGAGGAAAAAGTAGAGAGAGCAAATATAAAAAAGTAACAAAACTATAAAACAAATTTATAAATTTACAAATTTGTAAAACAAAATTATAAAAAATAATAAATGTACATGGTTAAGTATTTCATTTAAAGCAGAGATTGTCTGGCAAGATTTCTTATAAGCAATATTCCATTTTATATTATCTATAATAAACTCACTTTAAATACATAGATGCAGGTTAAAAGTAAAAGAATCATAAGTGATATAATATTTTACCATAATAATGAGAAAATTAGAGTGACTTCGTTAACATCAGCAAATTAGGCTTTAGGACACAAAATGTTACCAATGGTAAAGTGGGTTGTTTCGTAATGATTAAAGGGTTGATTTGTCAAAGAAGACATAGTAATCCTAAATGTGTCTGTGTGTAATTATAGAGGTTTAAAATACATAGACTAAAACTGACAGAACAGAAAATAAGATAAACAAATCACTAACTACAATTGAAAAATGTCAACATTCCTGTCTCATAATTGATAAAACAAGTAGAAAATGAGCAAAATACAAAAGACTTTAACAAGACTATCAATAAAGTTTTCCTCATTGACAATTATGGAACAGGTGGCTCAGTGGTAAAGACTCTGCTCACTAGTGCAGGAGCTGCAGAAGACTTGGGTTCAAACCCTGGGTAGGAAAGAGCCCCTGAAACAGGAATTGGCAACTCACTCCAGTATTTTCACCATGATAATCCCAAGGACAGAGGAGCCTGGCAGGCTACAGTCCATGGGGTTGCAAAGAGTCAGATACAACTGAGCACATGCACAGCCAAAATCTTCAGAGCAGATATTGTCTTAAAGTACATATAGAAATTTACCAAATAGCCATAGTCAGGTCACAAAACAGATCTCCATAAATTTAAAAGGCAATAAAAAATATGCTTTGTGACCATAGCAGAATTAAATACCTTTAAAATAGTGCATAAAAACACCCCAAAAACTACAAATTTATTTTTTTTTAAAATAACACAGGTGATATTATACTTAATGATGGAAGACAGAAAGTTTTTCCCAACTAAGATCAGAAACAAGACAAGGATTCCCACTTTCATCATTTCTATTCAACATTGCACTGAAAGTTTTAACCAGATCAATTTTCCCCAAAACAAAAGTAGAAATTAAAGGCATCCAATTTGGAAATTAAATTGTCTCTATTATAGATGACATGAATTGACATATAGAAAATCTTAAAGAATCTGGAAAAATCTATTAAAGTTAATAAGCAAATTCATTCGAGTTGCAGGACATAGATAAACATGTAAAAATCAGTTGTATTTCTATAGTAACAAAATTAGCAAAAAAAAATAATAAGAAAGCAATTCAATTTACAATAGCATCAAAACAATTTAAATGACTTGGAATAAATTTAACCAAAAAGTTGCAAGGCTTGTACCCTGGAAACTATTGCTTAAAGATTAATGCTTATAACATTGCTTAAAGACCTGGAAGAAGACCTAAATAAATGGAAAGATGTCAATATTCAAGGAATGGAAATCAATTTAGTTAAGATGGCAATACTCCCCAAAGCAATCTAAAAGAGTCAATGCAATCTCCGTTGAAATATCAGTGGCCTTTTTTAAGCAGATGGAAAATTAGATCCTAAAATTCATATGCGATTTCAAGGGACCCATAAGGCCAAAAAGAATCTTGAAAAAGAATAATAAAGTTAGAGCACTAAGACTTATGGATTCAAAATGTACCACAAAGCTTCAGTAATTAAGAGAAAGACAGTGGCACAAGGATACACGTACAGACCAATGGAGTAGAACTGGGAGTCTAGAAATAAATCCATACACCTATGGCCAACTAATTTTCAACAGGAGTGCCAAGACTATGCAATGAGGACAAGAAGAACATGTGGTAAATCTTTCATAAACATAGATTGGCAATGGATTCTTACATATGACACTAAAAGCCAAAGAAAAAAATGATCAATTACACTTCAACAAAATTTAAAACTCTTGTGCATTCAAAGACACTATCAAGAAAGTGAAAAAATGACCCAAAAATGGGGAAAAATACTTGCAAATCATATATCTCATACGCACTCAGTCTCAAGAATATTTAAAGGACTCTTACAGCTCAACAACAAAAAGACAAAAAACTCAATTTATGTATGGCAAAGCCAATACAGTATTGTAAAGTAAAATAAAGTAAAATTAAAAAAATAATAATAAAATAAATACATAAAAATTTTAAAAATGAGCAAAATACTTGAATAGATACTTTTACCAAGGTGATAAATAAATGGCCAACAAGCACATGAAAAGATGTTCAATATCATTAGCCATTAGGGGAATGCAAGTTAAAACCATAATGAGATACCCCTGCTTATCCACTATATATATCTTATAATGGCCATAGGCAAAAAAAAAAAAAAAAATAGAAAATAAATGTTGGCAAGATGTGAAGACATTGCATACACTACTCAGTAGAAATGCAAAAAAGTGCAGCCACTGTGGAAAACAGTTTTATGGGTTCTCAAAAAGTTAAACATAGAATTGTCATAGTCCCAGCATAGCTAAGTACATGTCCACAAGAACTGAAAACAAATATTCAAAAAAAAAAAAAAAAGAAAAGAAAACTTGCCCACAAAGAGCCAAAAGTTAGAAGCATACACCCTTCAACTGATGAACAGAAAAACAAAACTGTATTCTCACAGTGGAATATTTTTCAGCCATAAGAAGAAATGAAGTACTGAACAATGATGCAACATGGATGAAGAGACCAATCACTGAGCTAAGTGAAAGAAACCAGACATAAGCGGTTGCATGATTCAATTTTCATATGAAATATCCAGGACAGGAACATCCATAGAGACAGGAAAGAACAGAGGATCCTAGGTGCCAGGAATTTAGAATGACTGCTTTAAGGAGACCTTTCCTTTAAGGATGATCAAAATGGTTTGGAACTAGAAGCCCCGTGATGTTTCCACAAAATTCTGAATGTACTAAATGTCAGTGAATTGTACGTTAAAACTGATTGGCTTTATGTTGTATAGCTTTTACTTCAATAATAAATCAAAAAAAAAAAAAAAGAAGAAGAAGAAAGGTAGAAAATCCTCACTTGTTTGGAAATTAAACATAACGTCTCTAAATAGCCCTGAGTCAAAGAATTAAAAGAAAGATTAGAAAATATTTTAACTGAGTGATAACAAAAACACAGCATATCAGAATTCATGAGATGCATGTCTAGAAGTGCTTATAATTTTAAATGCTTGTATTAAGAAAGAATAAAAGCCTAAGCCAATGATCTAAGCTTCTAATAGGGCTTTAATAGAGCTTCCCTGAAAGCTCAGTTGGTAAAGATTCTACCTACAGTGCAGGAGACACCGGTTTGATTTCTAGGTTGGGAAGATCCCCGGGAGAAGGAAATGGCAAACCACTCTAGTATTCTTCCCTGGAGAATTCCATGGATAGAGGAGCCTGGCAGGCTACAGTCCATGGGGTCTCAAGAATCAGACACAGTTTAGGGACAAAATCACCATCACCACCACCAAGATTAGCATGAATATCTTTGCACTAATGAATTTGACTATTTAGATGAAACGGACACATTTTTTTAAAGACATTGGAAGATATTTTGCAAAACTGGTACAACAATACTTCTCAACCCACATACTTTTCAGAACTTTCCTGTCCCCCATCAAGAGGTGGAGTCAATCCTGAACCTTGGCAGATCTTTGCAACTGCTTTTACTAACAGAATAAAACAGAAGTAGTTCTATGTAACTTTAGAAGGTAAGTCATAAAAGGTAAATAAAGATTCAACCTGACTCCATCAAAATATTAAAGTTCTGTTCTTTAAAATCCAACATTAATAAAATAAAAAGACAAGCCACAAACTGGGACAATATTCACAGTACATAATATTTGATAAAGGATTGGTGTCAGAGTATTTAGAACTTTTTACAACCCAGTAAGAAGACAATAAACCCAACCTAAAAATGGGCAAAAGACTTGCACAGACACTACATAAAACTAGATATACAAATGACCGATAAGCGCATGCATCCATGCATATAAAAAGATATCATATTATTCCACTTATATGAAATTCTAGAACAGATAAAACTAATCTATAATTTTAGAAAACAGATGAGTTGTTTCCTGAGGCCAGGAGTTTCAAAGGCAATTGACTGCAAAGTTACATGAGTAAACTTTAACAATTTGAACACTTTTTCTATCTTAAATGCAAATAATTATACACTTAAAAATGAGGCTCTATTGTTCTATTGTTATGTTTAGTTTACCTCAAGAAAGTTATTGGATTGTTTATACCATCAAAGTAGTTTAAAAGATAAATTTAGGGATTTAATACTTAACTTTTAAAATCTAATGAACTATTATAATGTTAACAGCATTTACTACATATGAATAAAACTTCAAAAATATCTTAGGTATTTTTTTGTCAGTGCAAGATCTGTATTTTCCCATAAAAGTGAAACAAAATAATTATCTACAAAGAAATTTAAAATCTTACCTGTGTGTTTATATGTCCCTGATTCCTTTACAAAAAAAACTGGGCATGTGACCTAAATAAGAATCTGGGGAGAAAGAATAACTTCTCCGCATTGAGCCATGAAACACACTTGGGGTCTTCTCCTGACTGTAGTACCTTAGATCCCAGAGTAAATGAGCAGACGGCAGGCAGGTTGGTTTATCCCCAGGCTCATGCGTCACAGACTGCCAATACTACATAAGATCATAAGATCTATTCTTCTTGCTTCTTCCACTTTCTTAAAATTTTCCTTGTGGTGCTAACCATGAAACAAGCTGGGCTTACATCAAACCCAGAAGTGAGAGGGAACTGTGCAATGACTTAAGAATAGCATCTTCTGAATAGATGATTCCTTACATTACTAAGTAAAGAGACTTGCCAAAAATGGATAACATTAAATATGGTTTTATTTGAATACTGAAAGATCAATGTATTACACTGTAGTAATAATAATAATAGCTAACTCTAAAATCATTCTTATCTTGAGAAAGACACTATTCTATGTGTATTAGCTCATGTTAATTCTCAACAGAAGCACAGAAGGCAGGTACACTCTTCTTATCCCCATTTTATAAATAAGCAAACTAAAGCACTGAAAGTCAAATAACTTGCTCAAGTTTATACAGCTAATAAATAGCATAGCTGGGATTTAAGCCCAGATAGTGGAGAAGGCGATGGCACCCCACTCCAGTACTCTTGCCTGGAAAATCCCATGGACAGAGAAGCCTGGTAGGCTGCATCCAACTCGCTAAGAGTTGGATACAACTGAGCGACTTCACTTTCACTTTTCTCTTTCATGCATTGGAGAAGGAAATGGCAACCCACTCCAGTGTTCTTGCCTGGAGAATCCCAGGGACGGGGAGCCTGGTGGGCTTCTATCTATGGGGTCACACAGAGTCGGACGCGACTGAAGTGACTTAGCAGCAGCAGCAGTGTGGCCCTTAACCACTATACTATACCATCTCTTGATATTTATCATACTAGCATCTGACATTTACTAAAATCAAGGATCTAGATTCTGACCTGTGTGATTCTATGATGAGTTCTAGATTATTCTCCTGGCCTATTCCATGTATTCAGGTATGTATAAACAATTATATCTTAATCTATTTCTATATACACATGTACATTTTGACTATATGTATCTATATAGCATACAGATAGTTCTATATATAATATACATGGGCTTCCTTGGTGGCTCAGACGGTAAAGAATCTGTCTGCAGTATGGGAGACCTGAGTTAGATCCTGGATTGGGAAGATCCCCTGGAGAAGGGAATGGCAACCCACTCCAGTAATATTGCCTGGAGAATTCCATGGACAGAGGAGTCCATACGGTCACAAAGAGTTGGACACGACTGAGTGACTAACACACACACATTATATCTGTCTCTTATACACATCTAGATGTGTATAAGAGACAGCTGTAGTAGTCNCTGGAGAAGGGAATGGCAACCCACTCCAGTAATATTGCCTGGAGAATTCCATGGACAGAGGAGTCCATACGGTCACAAAGAGTTGGACACGACTGAGTGACTAACACACACACATTATATATATATATATATATAGCATACATACATATATATATAATAGAGAGAGATATCAGCCAGAGACCTAAGAACATAGGAAGAAAGCAAGATAAACAGTAATAGCCAATGATCGTACAATTTACAATGGAGTTTATGCCACACATACTAAAAGATTTGTCTTCTCTCATCTTCTGTAGCAATTTCTTTGTACAACACTCACGGAATTTAGTATTGAAGTTATCTGTGCATTTTTCTTAATGGCTCTATTCTGTTTTAAACTGCAGCCACATCTAAGACATGTAATCTAGTTCATTAACTTTCATGTACAGCTGTTAATAAACGTTTGTTGAGGTTTCCTCTGATATTCATAGATCTGACGCAGCAGAAAGATATCTGAAAACAAAACTCACTACCAATAGTAGTCAGAACAGGAAGGAAAATATGCGTATACATAGGAGTCTGAGAACACTATTTTAATGCTATTATAACATTTATGTCATGATCATACAATAGCAGAAAGAGCCAAATCAGATCTTGATTTCCTCCTGCCTCTGTCACAAGTTGCATGACTTTGGTGGACTTATTCTCTCTGAATCTCAGTATTTTCATCTAGCAAACTTGGTTTGACAGGTTTAAATAAAGAATATAAAAATCTTAACTTCATACATAAAAGTCTATGCTAGTAGTACCAATCATAGAATAAAGATGTGATAAATTCCTCCCTCCTACATATCACTTCTTCACTTTATCCCTCCAGAAGAGACATCACAAATTAAATGCAGGTAAAAGAATAAAAAGACCTGAGCATACCGGACAGTGTGAGTGCCACATAGGAACAGAGATTAAATGTTGCCATTTATTCCCATGATGAAAGCAAAACAGAGCTCTAGAATTTTATGTGGAATTTCTCCACCTTTAGTGTTAATAGTGCGGGCAAAATTATTAAAACACTGTATTCACCAATAAGGGCCTTCCTGGTGACTCAGTGGTAAAGAATCTGCCTGCATATACAGGAGGCACAGGTTCAATCCCTGCAAAAGGAAGGTCCCTTGGAGAAGGATATGGCAACCCACTCCAGTATTCTTGCCTGGGAAATCTCATGGACAAAGGAACCTGGCAGGCTACAGCCCACAGGGTCACAAAAGATTTTGAAACAACCTAGCAACTAAACAACAGTTCAGTTCAGTTCAGTTCAGTCACTCAGTCATGTCCAACTCTCTGCTACCCCATGAATCGCAGCATGCCAGGCCTCCCTGTTCATCACCAACTCCCGGAGTTCACTCAGACTCACGTCCATCGAATCAGTGATGCCATCCAGCCATCTCATCTTCTGTTGTTCTCTTCTCCTCCTGCTCCCAATCCCTCCCAGCATCAGAGTCTTTTCCAATGAGTCAACCCTTCTCAGGAGGTGGCCAAAGTACTGGAGTTTCAGCTTTAGCATCATTCCTTCCAAAGAAATCCCAGGGTTGATCTCCTTCAGAATGGACTGGTTGGATCTCCTTGCAGTCCAAGGACTCTCAAGAGTCTTCTCCAACATCACAGTTCAAAAGCATCAGTTCTTTGGCGCTCAACCTTCTTCACAGTCCAACTCTCACATCCATACGTGACCACTGGAAAAACCGTAGCCTTGACTAAACTAAACAACAGCAACAAAAATTCACTGATACTGTGAGGTCAGTTAAATTTATCTGCTGTCCTATGCCATGCAGTAGACCACAGACTTGCTACCTTTACTCATCCAAAGAGACCAAAAATGCTAACATCTGCAAGATAATTGAATTTAGCATGCATGAAACATAAACACTTCATATCTCTGTGTGCACACATACACTCATGCACATTTTGTAAAGTACACATGGTTCTTGGGGTGTATGGCCAGAAACCACCTGCTTCACTTTATTTCTCTTCTAACTGATTATTTCCCAATACGATGATATGACTTTAGCTAATCCCTGCAGGGAGAATTATTATTAAATTTCCCCTCCATTTAGTTAGATAACAACTCTTGAACACACAAGGTCAGAGTCATTCTGCCTTAGCCACTCGCCTATGTTTTTAATAACTGCCTTTGCATCCAGCTGGTCTGAATCTTAGCCCTCTTCCACACACGTATGCTTTGCCATTTTTTTTCTGGCTCCTTTCTTCCTGAGAGTTGAAGTAACAAGATAAGTGGCAATTTTTTAAAGGCTAATTAAGAGCCTTTCTGCATATGTCCTAGTTAATTAGCTTTTGTCAACCTTGATTATACTCAAATTTTTAAAATTAACTTATATTTATTCTGCTCATATGCATAATGTGAAATAACAGAGGACAGCTATTGTTCCACGCTTTTCCAGTGAACGACCACTATATTATAATAAAGGAATTATCAAAATAATATAAACGCTAACCCAGAGCATTTTTAATGTGAATATATTTCATACTGATGAACTCCTATTATTGCTGTGCATGTTTAAGGGCAGAAAGTTAATTTTTCTCTGGCATAATCGCTTCTGGTGACTGCTTTGGGATTCCTTAATATGAAGATGCCCAACGCGGAAGGACCTTTCTCTGCCCTGTCCTGGTGCTTCTCAGACTTTGGCGTGTCTAAGACTCCCCTGCAGAGCTTGCTGTGTGTGTGTTAGTTGCTCAGTCACATCTGACTCTTTGCGACCCCAGTAGCCCACAGGCTCCTCTGTCCATGGGGACTCTCCAGACAAGAATACTGGAGTGGGTTTCCACGCCCTCCTCCAGGGGACCTTCCCAACCCAGGGAGAGATCCCAGGTCTCCCACACTGCAGGCAGACGCTTTAGCATCTAAGCCACCAGGGAAGCCCATAGAGTTCATTGACAATTCAGATTTCCTTTGCGCACTTCTGTGGCTCTTATCCTGAGGGTCCCTTATCCTCTCTAACCCTCGGTATTCTCTTTTATAAAATGGGAGTGACTTCCACATTAAAAGTATTCGAGAGTTTAATATAGAATAGTACTCAATATAGAGCATCTACATAGTCCCAGGTTTCCCTGGTGACTCAGTGGTAGAGAATTGGCCTGCCAGTGTAGGAGATGATGGTTCAGTCCCTGAGTGAGGAAGATCCCCTGGAGGAGGGCACGGCAACCCACTCCAGTATCCTTGCCTGGGAAATCCCATGGAGAGAGGAGCCTGGCAGGCTATAGCCCATGCGGTCGCAAAATAGTCTGGACACGATTCTGCAACAAAATAACAATGACAACATAGTCCAAAGATTCTGATTCAATAAGTCCCCTCTCCCGGGTAATCCTGCTGCAGGTAGTCTGAGAACGGAGATATTTTGAGAAAAACTCTTCCCTTGTCTCTAGACTGTGACCACTTGGCGTGGCCCTGTCCCGGGTTAAGCTCATTAATAGTTCCTGGGAAGGAGAAATAGAATCTAGGTAATAAAATAAAATCTAACCTTTTTTTGCTTTGTACTTAGTCTGTCTGCGCTTGCTCCCAGACCGCGTGCTGACGGCTTGTATCCGGCCCTTCACACCAGAGTTCCTACTGCCAACGGCAAGACCTCAGCCAGTACTGTGGCTACGAGGGCCACGTGCAGGCGCAGCAGTTGAAGGTGGCGGTGGGGACGGGCCGTGCGTGAGCAGGCTGCGGGGCGCTGTGATCCCGAGTGGTGTGCAGGGAGACTGCGTGAGCAGCACAGGTGCGCCTGCACGACCTGCGAAAACTCCACCCCTCCCCGCCCACCAGATCCCTCTAAGGCGGCCCTGATTGCCCGAGAGCTTGGACAGCAGAGTTCCAGCTGCGACCGCTCCATTCTCTGATCAAAGCTTTCCTTTGTTTCTCAACCAAAAACTCAATCTATGGACCCACACAACACCGTGCTGAAGGAAGGACCCCGGATAGGGATGGACTCTGGAGGGTAGGTAACAGTTCTACCTCAGAATTACCTGTTGAGCTTTCCGAAGTATTAATCCTTGGGCTTCATTCTCAGAAATTCTAACCCTGTATGTGTGATAAGGAGCTCAAGCATTCTGAAAGGTTTGAAAAGTTGTCTCCAGTGCTAGCAGAATCAAGAATCATTACTTCCCAGCAGTGATCTCCAAATACTTTTCTCCAGGTCCACAGTAGAAAAAAATTCACAAGGTATCTGTAGTATATATAAGCAAGTTTTACTGAATGATGTATTATTTATTTTAAATATACACAAAAATGGAAGTTTTAAAAAGGATATGAAATAAAAATATTTTAAACTTTGTTTTTATTTACTAATGGCATTGAAACTCTTTAACCATCAGTTAAAAAATATTTTTAACAGAATTCCAGAACCTTAGTTCTTAATTGTTTGCTAACTTCAATAGCTTCATCCCACTAGCTATGATTCACGTCATAATATATACTCTTATATGTCAGAATAGCTGAATGCACAGTAGACACTTGATATATAACCATGTGCCTGAAAAACATACATCATTAGTAACAGTGGATTTATATTCCTATTTCAAAGAGTTTTCTTGATAATTCCAATTTTTTTCACTTACTGCTTACTAGACCTACTAGATCTGGCTAGGGTGTCACTGGTTTAAATCTTGCAGTGTGACTGATGAAGTTTGTATTTGGCGTCAAAGAAGTATTGATGCTGACGTTTTCTTCTTGTTTGCTGTGTTTGTATTATTAGTATTATTTCTAAACAGCAAGTTTTTTGCAGGAATCCTTTGAGGCTATTGCAATGCCTACTAGGGGGTCTTAAGGCTCTACTGAATATTCATAGTCTTGAACTACTATAGGTCACACTTGGCTTCAGATTTGTTCAGAAGAATATAGGCTAAGAATACAGACTGCCAGAAGTCAGAGCTAAGCATTCCTCTTCTGCCAGAGTCCTTCAACACTTCTTGCCATTGTCCAGGGAGTGAACTCTGCCCTTCCTTTATGACAGCTCAGGTTCAAGGTTATCAAATCCATATTGGCTTGTTTCAGGATCTATCCTGGTAACCAGTATCTCTTGAAGCAACTCCATAGGCATAGCTTCTGGGGTTCTTATGGGACATAATCAGCTCTAGGATCACCACTCTCACCCAGAAGCCATGACGTCCCCATTAGGAACTTACAGTTCCCCTGGTCCAGTTGTAAATGACTTTTACTTAGTCATTTTTATCAGTAAGTGGTGTTGCCTAGCAACCTATTTGATTCACTGCCTTTAACAGGACTCTAAGCAAGGAGCTGAAAAGCTAACAAAAGGGCAAGTTCTTGTGCAGAAGGAGAAAAGGTTTCCTAACCTTTTATTCACACCTTGTGGATATCCAGTTTTGAGGTAGTTAGTCTAAATAAAACCAGGAGATGTCTCTTTAAATTCATTTATCTGAGTACACATGGCATAAATCAAAGTGAAGTTTTCTAAAGGCCAACAAATGAGATTGCTTCTGTTATCTCTGCCTTGGGGGCACTCAAATAACTCACATACAATACACAACATGGGAACACGTGGTGCTTAGATGGACTGAGGATGGTGTAATTCCCATAGGAAACACTGTATTTGTTATATTTTAATAGATTTCACTTTGGGAGCAGTTTTAGGTTCACAGCAAAATTGAGAGGAAGGTGGGAAGGGATAAATCAGGATACTGGGACATATACACACTACTGTATATAAAATAGATAACTAATAAGGATCTACTGTATAGCACGGGGAGTGCAATACTCTGTAATGGCCTATATGGGAAAATAATCTAAAAAAGAGTGGATATATGCATATGTATAACTGATTCTCTTTGCTGTTCACCTGACACTAACACAACATTGTAAATCAACTATACTCCAATAAAAATGTGAAAAAATAAACAAGCAAAAAAAAAAATACTGAGAGGAAGGTACATAGATTTCCCATATACCTTCTGCCCCGACACAAGCATAGCCTCCCCCAATACAGGCTTTCCCACCAGAGGTGGTGAATTTGTTACAACTGATGAATCTACAATGACATCTTCCAGTTCCCCAAAGTCTGTAGCTTACATTAGTTAACTCTTGATATGCCTGCTATGGGTTTGGAGTAGCCATCATGGTCAACAAAAGAGTCCGAAATGCAGTAATTGGATGCAATCTCAAAAACAACAGAATGTTCTCTGTTCGTCTCCAAGGCAAACCATTCAATATCACATTTATCCAAGTCTATGCCCCAACCAGTAACACTGAAGAAGCTGAAGTTGAACGGTTCTATGAAGACCTACAAGACCTTTTAAAACTAACACCCCAAAAAGATATCCTTTTCATTATAGGGGACTGGAATGCAAAAGTAGGAAGTCAAGAAACACCTGGAGTAACAGGAAAATTTGGCCTTGGAATGCAGAATGAAGCAAAGACTAATAGAGTTTTGCCAACAAAATGCACTGGTCATAGCAAACATCATCTTCCAACAACACAAGAGAAGACTCTACACATGGACATCACCAGATGGTCAACACCAAAATCAGTTCTTTGCAGCCAAAGATGGAGAAGCTCTATACAGTCAACAAAAACAAGACCAGGAGCTGACTGTGGCTCAGATCATGAACTCCTTATTGCCAAATTCAGACTTAAATTGAAGAAAGTAGGGAAAACCACTAGACCATTCAGGTATGACCTAGATCAAATCCCTTATGATTATACAGTGAAAGTGAGAAATAGATTTAAGAGCCTAGATCT
>SJYX01019381.1:48662-61965 GCA_006410675.1 Oreotragus oreotragus | reverse complement strand
TACAAGTGGTTGACCAGTTTTCCCAGCACCACTTGTTAAAGAGATTGTCTTTACTCCATTGTATATTCTTGCCTCCTTTGTCAAAGATAAGGTATCCATATGTGTGTGGATTTATCTCTGGGCTTTCTATTTTGTTCCATTGATCTATATTTCTGTCTTTGTGCCAGTACCACACTGTCTTGATGACTGTGGCTTTGTAGTAGAGCCTGAAGTCAGGTAAGTTGATTCCTCCAGTTCCATTCTTCTTTCTCAAAATTGCTTTGGCTATTCGAGGTTTTTTGTGTTTCCATACAAATCTTGAAATAGATTTTAAATAGATACACGATATAGATAGTTGTGGATGGATAGATGGATAAATAGATATAATATAAACAGATAGATAGATGCTCACATTTTGTTTCTAAACTCCATTAAGTTGCCTCTTACACTCACTGAGCTATATCACCTCTTGGAAGACACTGCTCTTAGCTCTACATGATTTGAGCTCTGCTTGGTCCAACAGCCTCATCCAGTCACTCTTGCCCTTTATCTCTGAGCACTGCCCTTAGTGGGCTTCCCAGGTGGTTTAGTGGTAAAGAACTTGCCTGCCCATGCAAGGGATACGGGTTCAATCCCTGGGCCAGGAAGATCCCCTGGAGTAGGAAATGGCAACCTGCTCCAATATTCTTTGCTGGAGAATCTCATGGACAGAGGAGCCTGGTACATTCCATGGGGTTGCAAAAGAGTCGGACACAACTGAGCAACACAGTGCACACACACACCACCCTTAGTACCTTTTGGTATTTTCTCTTTTTAAGTTCTTCTAATACAGTGCGAAGAGTTGACTCGTTGGAAAAGACTGATGCTGGGAGGGATTGGGGGCAGGAGGAGAAGGGGACGACAGAGGATGAGATGGCTGGATGGCCTCACTGACTCGATGGACATGAGTCTGAGTGAACTCCTGGAGTTAATGATGAACAGGGAGGCCTGGTGTGCTGTGATTCACGGGGTCGCAAAGAGTCAGACATGACTGAGCGACTGAACTGAACTGAACTAAATGCAGTGCTTCTCAAACTGTAACCTCTGTAGGTAACCTGGAGATTTTGATACACAGATTTTGATTGAGACTTAAGAAAGGCCCAATAAACTTCTGGTGATGCTGACATGGCAGGGGCCAGGACCACGTTTTGAGAAGAAAAGCTCCAGCCCAATGATTTGCATGCCTGGGTCCACATCAGAATCCCTGGGGAGCTTGTTAATCACCTGATACTCATGTTCTACCTCCAGCAAGGCCGTCCTTTTTCTCCTCTGAAAACCTCTTCATACAGATTTCCTCTTCCTCTAAGGCATTTCACCCAACACTGCCACAACACCCTTTCAAAGTGAAAGTGAAAGTGTTAGGTGCTCAGCAGTGTCCCCATGGACTGTAGCCTGCCAAGCTCCTCTGTCCTTGGAATTCTCCAGGCAAGAATACTGAAGTGGTTACCATTCCCTTCTGCAGGGCATCTTCCTGACCCAGGGATCAAACCTGGGTCTTCCACATTGCAAGTAGAGTCTCTATCATCTGAGCCACCAGGGAAGCCTACTCTTTCAAACCTCAGGTTAAATGTCACTTCTTCAGACACTCTCCGCTTGGCAAGGACTCCTGTTTTATTCCATTTGGGCTGCTGTAACAAAACACCATAGACTAGGTAGCTTATAAACCACAGAAACATACTTCTCATAGTTCTGGAGGCTGGGAAGTCTGAGATCAGGTTGCCAGTTCAGTGCCAGGTGAGAGTCCACTTCACTGTAACCTCGCACGGTGGAAGAGGCTAGGGAGCTCCATCAGGTCTCTTTTTTGTAACAGCACTGATCACATTCAAGAGGCCCCTGCCTTCATGACCTAATCACCTCCCAAAGACCCACTTCCAACACCATCACCTAGGGCTTTAGGTTCTAACATATATGAATAGTTAAATGTCATCTTTGAGACCCCATGGACTGTAGCCTTTTTCCAGGCAAGAGTACTGGAGTGGATTGTCATTTCCTTCTCCAGGGATCTTCCTGACCCAGGGATCAAACACAGGTCTCCCACATTTCAGGCAGACACTTTAACCTCTGAGCCACCAGGGAAGACTAGTATATGGATTACAGGGAGACAAAAACATTGGGTCTACAGCAGGTCATCTATCATAGTCTCCCTTAGCACCTAATCTTTAACACATGAAGCTCATCAGCATTCCAGTTAAATAACAAAATGTGATAATCTCTCTTTGCTTTCTGCTCAAATTTCGTTTATAGCTGGATAAATGCCTGCCAACTTTTTCCACCTCTGTATCCCCACTGTCTAGCACTGTGCACACATGATATGTTCCGAACTCATATTAAGTAAATGAATCAGTCTTTTTTTAATATACACCTGAGTTTGCCAGCGTAATGCCAAGAAAACTAAAGAAACGTGATTCCTATGTTTATAAACTATATGAGGAATATATATTTTTATTTAATCTCAAAGATGACATTTAACAACATTACTACTATAATCAAACGTCACGTATTAAGCACCTATTTTATCAGTCAGTAGATGATGGTTATAAAGATAGACAGGACCCCAGACTTAACAGAGCTTGTAGTCTTCTGCGTGCTTAGTCCATCAGTCATGTTCAACTCTTTTTGATCCTTTGGACTATAGCCAGCCAGGCTCTTCTCTCCATGGGATTTTTCAGGCAGGAATATTGGAGCAGATTGCTGTTTCCTCCTCCAGGGGATCTTCCTTACCCAGAAGATCAAACCCATGTCTCCTGTGTCTCTCGCATTGCAGGAGGATTCTTTACCTGCTGAGCCATAAAGGAAGCCCCCTATAGTCTTGTAGGGAATATAGATATTCAAGGGTTTAGGGTCCAAGCCAGTGCAGGAGACTTACATCAAGCATTCTCTTCTTTCCCATAGTGGGGAGGAGGCTGAAAATGAGAAACATCATACACAGATTTAAGCTGAATCCTATAACTAATAGTATGCATTAATCAAATAATATTGAATGGATTAAATGGGCTTTTTAAAACTTCATTTTATATTGGAGTATAGCCATTGACAATGTTGTGATAGTTCCAGGTGAACAGCAAAGAGACTCAGCCATTCATATACATGCCATCCACTTTCCCCCAAACACCCCTCCTTATGAAGCATGTAGTGAGGGCCCTAAAGCAAGTCTAGGGGAATATATTTGGACTGAGACCTGAATGACAGTTGATGCAGACGAAGGATGAAAGGTATAGAGGTTTCAGACAGAGGGAACAGCCTGTTTTAAGCAGGCTGTTACAGCAGTAACAGCAATCTGCTCCTCCTTATGGCAGGAGCCTAAGGAAAAGGGCCTGAACAGAGTCCAGTGAAGCTGGAGCAGATGTGTGAAGTTAAGCTGGAGAAAGAATCAGGAAACAGGTCAGGAAGGAGCTTGGAGAGAATTCTGAACTTTGAGTTCAATGCCAAGTCCCTAAGGAGTTTTAAGCAGGGAATAATACGTTCTGATGGCAAAGCTGGAAGATCATCCTGGCTCCAGTAACTGTAATTTTATCAGGATAAACCAGATAAGCCTTTCCTCCTCTTAATGATTATTATTTCATTTTTACCTATTTATTCTTCTGCAGTTTTCTCAACCATAAAATATCTCTGCCCTTTGTACATTTCCTGGTGATTTATCCTGAACCTTATATAGCTTGGCTAGAGGCATTCTGATACTTATGGTCTTCAGATTTTCCCTGAATCTAATCAAAAAACCATAATTCAATCTTTGTTTTTCAATAGAGTATACCATCTTAAAATATTATTCTACCCATTTTGGTAGCAATATTTTAATTAAATATTAAAGTTGCAGAAATTAAAGCTATGTGTCTATTTCAAAAGACACAGAAAATTTATCTTAGTGTCTGGGAAGCATTATAAAATGAGTAGGAGGTTTGAAGAGAGAAAATATTGGTACCACGTTTCAGGTGTTTTAGGTCATCAGTGCTGAGTAGCACCTCCTCCTCAGAGTGAGAACAGGTACTTTGATTAAATCTAGATTTAAAAATATAAATCAAAATGAAGAAAACCTATTTCTCAGCAGCACAATTATTTTTTATGTAATTCTTATTGCAGTATAGTTACTTTACAATGTTGTTGTAGCTTCTACTGTACAGCAAAATGAATCAGCCATACATATGTGTATATATATCCCCCATTTTTCGACTTCTTTCCCATTTAGCCACAGAGCATTAGTGCTATACATATACACTGTTGATACTGTATATAACATAGATAACTAATGAGAAACAATTTACAAGATGGAAACAAAGCAGAGAAAATCCAAAGCAGTTGGTCAGTGGCCTCTGGTTGCCATCCTCTTTCCTGGCTGAGGAGCAGCACAATTCTCTGTAAGAATTTTTTTTTTTTTTTTTTTTTTGAGAGAGAGAGAGAACATTTATTTAACTATTCTAGTGGGTCAAGTTGGGCACAGAGACTCTGCCCCAGAAGCATGTTGTGGACATGCAGCTCCCCTTTTGCTGTATCTGTTTTGCACTAAACCAGTAGTTTTAAGTTCTATCTAGCTCCATTGATCCCTTCTTATGTTAATATTAGATAGCATCCTTTTAACCTTCAAAAATTAGATTATTAGAATAATATTTCCTAGTCACACACATTTTAAGCAATTCAATATAATTTCCTAAATGTACTATAAATAGGATTGCCAGAGTGACAATATCTAGCACATACTTAACATTAAAAATTTAATCTGTAGCTTATCTAAAATTTAAATTTAACTTGGTGCCTATATTTTTATTTGTTAAACATGGCAAGCCTAATTAGGAAAAAATAATATCTGAATAGTATTTAGTGTAACTGCTTAGCCTTGACTACACTATAACACTTAAGGAGGTTGTTAGATGCTTATTGACAATGTTGGAATCACCAGATTGCGATAGCTATCAATGCAGACTAATATTGGTAGGTTTCATTGGCCTCTCAAATGCCATAAGCAGTATAGCTGTTAGTGATGTGATTATCAGAAATGACAAACATTCTTAGAAAAATTTAAATCTAAGCCGCCAAGTTCTTTTGATTTGAATAGTAGTTGCATTCCTGAAAGACTTCGTGTATATTAAAATCATGCCATACAGCATACATACACACATACACACATTAAGGTAAGTTCTAGTCTCAGATAACTAGAGCTTCTCATGTACACGTATGTCCAGCAGGACATTCAAGAATCATGGAAGACATGATGCAATTCTCTGTTGTGTGGGACTTCGCTACTTATTGTAGGAATCTTCTCTGGCTCCAGCTCATCAAAACCAGTGGTACCCTCCCTCTATGGAAACAGTCTAAGAACACTTCCACTGATTTCCCCTAATTGATGGTAGCAGTCTCACTGAAGCTACTAATTTAAACCATGCATAAAAGGAAAATTAGGGGAGTTTTTCTAGAACAAATGAGGGAAGAATTTGGAGAAAGAACACAGATAAACTGTTGGGATTTCATCAATTCCTTCTCTTGGGACATCATGAAACCACTGGTTAGCCTACAAAATCTTTAGTAAAATATCCATTTCCGTATTTCTGAGAGTTTGAAGTGAGGAGGAAGAAAGAGGCTCTGAGAACTATATTCTCTCTTTCTCTTCTAGGACCTATGCTATGGGGACAGGGAAGAGGGATGGGAAACAGAGTTGTTAGGGAGGCTGCATGGGTACCAAGTTGCTTCAGTCATGTCCGACTCTTTGCCTATGGACCGTAGCCCTCCAAGTTTCTCTGTCCATGGGATTCTCCAGGCAAGAATACCTGAGTGGGTTGCCATACCCTCCTCCAGGAGATCTTCCTGACCCAGGGATCGAACCCGCATCTCTTGTGTCTCCTGCCTTGGCAGGTGGGTTCTTTACCACTATCGCTACCTGGGAAGCCCACCGGCACTCTACTTTCAGGATTAGAAAGGGCTTCCCCCAACGCCTTGTTCTGGTTCTGCCAGCTAAGGCTGAAAGCCTCTGCCAGTGCAGTGGTCACTGCGTAATCACTGTGCCTGGTTTCCTTGGAATGATGTAAAACTTCACTCTGGCCCCCTCTATCAAGCAAGCCCCTTTTAGAAATGACGGTGGTGTCTCCCATGGACTTTCCAATGATGCAGTGCCCAGCCCCTTGTCTAGTCCACAGCCCAGAGCTTCTGTCCCTCCTGTAATCTCTGGGTTCCTTCATTGGAATCCTCTTCCACACTATCCAAGGATCTTGGATAATTGGACCTGTTAGCAATTGCTTCCCCCACCCCACGTCCACTTTCTAGATGCATTGTAATACAGTTACTTCAGGAAGCATATGTTAATCCATTGGCCTCCTTGTGTTAGAAATCTCCAGGCCCCAGTGAGCATCTGTCACAAGTTCACGCATACCCCAGATCTCAGAGTACTTATGTCAAGCATCCTTTCTTTTCCATAGTGGGGAGGAAGCTGAAAATGACAAGTATCACACACTGGCCTAAGCCAGTTTGGATCTTCATAGAGGATATCTGTAGTGTCCCATGGTTAGAGGTGAGTAAAGACTGAATGGGTCCTTCCCCTCAACCTTGGTACAACATGGTATACTACAATAAATTTGCTAGCCATACAGGAAAATGTTATGGAAGGCAGTAAAACAGTCTTACAATTTATACTGTAAGTCTAATCAAATTTCAGCTTTCTGTCCAACCATGTGGATGCAAGGATATTCAGTTAGCCTTCTGGTCAGGGTCAAGTAACAAAATCTTCCATTATGAAATTGAAAACAGTCTCTCAATTTCCTTGGAATCCTAAACCTAGGGAGCCATTCCAAATAGTGAAGGCTTTTGAATTCCATGAGTAGTTATACCTTATTCATAGAAGGGAGAAAATTGGCTGTACAATATTACTGGTCTATCCACACATCATGAGCACCACTGATTCCAATAATGAAAATTTTCTAATATTCATTATGCTAAGTTACAAAGTTAAGTGAAGCCAATGTGCCTTCTGAGAGTGGGTTCCTGGTTAGTCAGTCATTCAAACATTAACCAACTACTTAGGAAGTGTGCATGTCCAATTAGAGGTCTTCAAATACTAACTAATTACCCATAGGGTTGGTAGATTAAAACTAATTAGCATGCATATATCACACTCTCTGTGATGAAGTATATTAAAGTAAATTTAGATAATCAGACATCCTGGTTGACATATTTTACACCTGTTGTCTGGAGATAATTATAGTATCCCCTTTTACTTTCAAAAGTGTCTCAGGCTGGGCAAAAACTCTACTCACCCTATAATACAAGGGAATTCCTTGTTTCACAGCACATCCTTCAAGAACTCTCTCTCCATACTACTCTGAAGACATTCAAGTTGTGCCTACAGGTCCTACCGCACATTAAGCATTCTTTAAATAACAACTGCTAGCCTATCCTGCTTGGAGGATACCCCCAACAGATATGAGGAGCTCTAGAGAACCCCATTCCTTGCCTTTGGAGGGAAGAAATCATCACCCCTAAGAAGGAAACAAAAGTAAACCACTCCTAACATTTAGTCCATCTCTTCCATGCTTTTCTTAATTTGAGTTGGGATACCTGGGCAAGACTGATAGATAGTGAACTGCTGGTTATACACTGTCACCTGGTGGTAAGTCCTGCAGGCAGGATTTGCTGGCACTCTTTGGGAATATGTGGTACTTCCCATCTTTCATCATCAGCTTTGGACATCCCAGGTTTTAGCCAGCAGTTCTATAACTCCTGCTCTTTCTTTAAATTCTAGGTTCTGTCACCCCTTCCTTGGTATCCTCCAAGAATGTTAAAAACAAAACTTGAATGCAGAAGGATCTGAGGAAACAGGAAAAACCTTACTCTACTTGCATACCCATGGCCTCCAAAATTCAAGTGAAGACATTTCAACTTGGTAGAAGGCAGCTCATTTTATTCCCAGGTTTCTGGTGTCTGTACAGGGAGGGAGGCAGCCTGCAGCAACTGAGAGGTCCTCTCTCTCAAAAACACTGATCAGAAAGCAGATTTGAATCCACTCTTGGTCTTACCATGTGACTGGGTTCCTTTGCTCTCTTCCTTTGAATATCTCAGCTGTGGGGGAGTGATGATACTGGAAATGGAAGTTGTGGGGAGACAACTTCACATTGGCCGCTGGAATTTGGGCTTTAAGTTCATATTTGAAGGTCACTTGGACCCTCACAATGGGTCTCAATTTTCCTGCATTTTTACACAGTTTGTCATTGTAGTTCTTCATTTTTTTAATGGTATCTTTATTTTTTAATGGTATCTTTATATATTTTTAATTAATGTATTTTAATTGAAGGCTAATTACTTTACAGTATTGTGGTGGTTCTTGCCATACATTGACATGAATCAGCCATGGGTGTACACGTGTCCCCCATCCTAAACCCCCCTCCCACCTCCCTCCCCGTCCCATCCCTCAGAGTTGTCCCAGTGCACTGGCTTTGAGTGCCCTGTTTCATGCATCGAACTTGGGCTGGTGATCTGTTTCACATATGGTAATATACATGTTTCAATGTTATTCCCTCAAATCATCCCATCCTCACCTTCTCCCGCAGAGTCCAAAAGTCTGTTCTTTATATCTGTGTCTCTTTAGCTGTCTCGCATATAGGGTCATCGTTACCATCTTTCTAAATTCCATATATATTCATTAATATATTGTATGGGTGTTTTTCTTTCTTACTTCATTCTGTATAATAGGCTCTAGGTTCATCCACCTCATATGAACTGATTCAAATGCATTCTTTTTAATAGCTGAGTAATATTCCATCATTTAAATGTACCACAGCTTTCTTATCTATTCGTCTGCTGATGGACATCTAGGTTGCTTCCATGTCCTGGCTATTGTAAACAGTGATGGGATGAACACTGGAGATACACATGTCTCTTTCAATTCTGGTTTCCTCAATGGGATTGCTGGGTCATATGGCAGTTCTATTTCCAGCTTTTTAAGGAACCTCCACACTGTTCTCCATAGTGGCTGTACTAGTTTGCATTCCCACCAACAGTGTAAGAGAGTTCCCTTTTCTCCACACCCTCTCCAGCGTTTATTGTTTGTAGACCTTTTGATAGCAGCGATTCTGACCNGCCTCTTCTCTTTATCTTTTCAGTCTAGTAATGTAGCTTCCTGCTGCTAATAACCCCTGGGTTATTTCCTCGCTGCTCCTGTGGTTTTTTAAGGGTCCCTTCACCTCTGTAACCACTTTCTTGTTTCACATTCCATTTGTGGTAAATACTTAAGTGGCTTCTATCTTCCCGATAAGAATGGCTATACAAAAAGCTGTGTTTGTAAATTCTACAGTTTTCTTCTAAACTATCCAAACGAATCAAATGAAAAACTGTTGAATCCAGTGTGAAAATTTAGGAAACCAGTGATACAAGCTCAACAACAAAAATAAAGTTTATATATCAATAATATTAAATCATAAAATGTAATGGAAACATTTATTCCATTCAGAATCATAGCAATTAAGCTCATTAATACCTGAGAATAACACTCAAAAGAAATATGTAAAGCCTACATAAAGCAAACTATCAAACTTTATTGCAAGGCAGAAAGGTAGATCTAAATATAAAGATACATCATGTTCCTGAATGTGAAACTTCAGTAGTATAAAGGTATCATTCTTCTCCAATTAATCAATACATCTGGGCAATCCTAATAGAATAGTTTGTGGGACTTAAAAATCAGATTTAAAAGTTCATGGTGACAAGGCACAAGATTGCCAAAAATATTTGGAAAGAGAACAACGAGAGAGGATCAATCCTCAGTACTGTTAAGACATACGATAAAGCTATGGGTTTTAAAACAGTGTAGCAATGCCAGTGGGGAGAAAATAGTCTAGAAAATTGTGTGTGTATGTGTGTGACTAAGAATTTCTAAATCAATAATTGAATTTGAAACAAATAACTCCTCTAGGAAAAATAAAATTAGATCCCTGTATCAGAACTTATACAAAAGTTAATTTTGTCTTGTCTAAAAAGTAAACTATGAAAAGAACAAAATATAAAGAATTATTTTTATTTCAGTAGGAAAGATATTCTGAATTGACATATAAAGTCCAGAAGCCATGAGAAAAGACTGACCAATACATGATACATACATATATAAGGTTTTAAATTCTGTATTAGTAAAAGATACATATATTAAAGAGAAGCAAGAGACTTAGAGAAAATATTTATAACATATATAACAAATAATTGCTATTACAATATTTAAAAGATTCTTGCAAATCAATAAGAAAAAATCAACAATCCAACAAGAAAATGGGCAAAAGATATAAATTATCAGAACACAAAAGCACAAATAGTCAGTGAGCATAAGAAATTATTCTCTGCTTCTTGAGTAATTAGGGAAATATATACTTAGGCACCCATAAATCTTTATTTATTTCCCTAAATGTTTCCTAACAAACATTTAAAAGATTGGTAACTGGAATTTGTGGAGAAGATGTAAGAAAACATGCGTTATTATTATATATTGTTGATGGGAGTAAAAATTGGTAGTTCTTTTAAAAGATAATTAGTGTTTACCTCATTTGTGAACTGGCATAAATATCCTTAATTTATAGGATGGGGTGAGATTAAATGAGACAATATTTGGACACTGCTTTAGCCCACTTCCCTTATGACCAATTAACAAACTGGGTTTATTAATTTGTTCATTCAAGGTAAGGGACAATAGCCTTCCTAAGTCACAGCTGTCTCACTCCTTGCCCCCAACTGGAGTTTCACTGATAGCCTACGGCTTCCCAGTACCTAGCTCAGTGCTTGGCATGTAGAGGTGATTAATAGTGATAATGTACAAGAATAATAATAGCTACTATTATTATTGAGACTCTAACATGCCCCTACCAGTCACTGTACTAGGCACTTTACATATTTACACACACACACACACACACACACACACAAATAGTTGTGTGAAATCTTTCTTCATACCCTACAGAAGGGGGTTTGTGACAGTCTGTGTGTTGTTCACCAGGTCTTTCCCACTCTCCGTGATAGTAAAGCAATTCCTGGTCCCTTGTGGTTGAGTGGGTCAGTGACTGATTCTGGCCAGTATGTTATGAGCAAAAATGATAAAAATGCTCCTCTAGATCTCTTTTTCCCTCTCACATAGCAATGGGAAATGTTCCAAATACTGGCTGCTCTGTGGTTCTGGAGGACAGCCCATGTGGTATAGAGAATTCAGCCAGCAATGACGGACATGTAGCTTAAGAAGGAAACAAACTTTTGTCGTTTCAGGCTACTGAGATATGGGGGCTCTTACCCCCAAATGGTATAATGTAATCTATCATGACAGTATTATTATTTCAAATATATACAGATAAGAAAATTGAGTTTCAAAAATATCTGACAGAAATATAAAGAAAATGTCCAAGGTCATGTAATTAGTTAATAATAGAATCTAGATTATAATTAGTATATATCTAACTCCCAAGCACTTGACTTTAACCCTTAATCTATAGAGGTTCTCAATGACTGCTGAATGGATATATGAATGAATAAATGAGTAAAAAGGAAATTTATTTTATAAACTTGGATATACATACTATTTTAGTATTACACTCTGGATATATTCTGCACGCATCATCACTGCCCAGGTCTGATTCTAAACACAGCTACTATCAAGCAAACAATCTCTCTGTATTCCACTTGATCTAGGGAACCAGGGAGATGGAGGGAGAAAAGAAAAAACAGAGAAAGTATATCAGACATCTTCCTTTCTGACTTCCCCCCAGAGTAAGCCTCGACTTTGACAGCCCCAGCCTGATGCAGAAATGCTCCAGTAGTACCAACACAATTCTCATGAGATTAATCTATGTGCTATAGTAATCACTATCACAAGAAACTTGGAGAAACATGCTCTCCTTGTGGTTACCAAAAACAAAAGCTGTGATATCAGGGAATAATAGTCTTATAATATGTGCAGATAATTCACAATACCAGCAACCACACAGGGCACTAAAAATCATCTGTATTTGGTAAACAATCAGAATGTAAGGCTCTTTTCAGCTTTGTGTGCCCTGTTTCATGCATCGAACTTGGGCTGGTGATCTGTTTCACATATGGTAATATACATGTTTCAATGTTATTCCCTCAAATCATCCCATCCTCACCTTCTCCCGCAGAGTCCAAAAGTCTGTTCTTTATATCTGTGTCTCTTTAGCTGTCTCGCATATAGGGTCATCGTTACCATCTTTCTAAATTCCATATATATTCATTAATATATTGTATGGGTGTTTTTCTTTCTTACTTCATTCTGTATAATAGGCTCTAGGTTCATCCACCTCATATGAACTGATTCAAATGCATTCTTTTTAATAGCTGAGTAATATTCCATCGTTTAAATGTACCACAGCTTTCTTATCCATTCGTCTGCTGATGGACATCTAGGTTGCTTCCATGTCCTGGCTATTGTAAACAGTGGTGGGATGAACACTGGGGATACACATGTCTCTTTCAATTCTGGTTTCGTCAATGGGATTGCTGGGTCATATGGCAGTTCTATTTCCAGCTTTTTAAGGAACCTCCACACTGTTCTCCATAGTGGCTGTACTAGTTTGCATTCCCACCAACAGTGTAAGAGAGTTCCCTTTTCTCCACACCCTCTCCAGCGTTTATTGTTTGTAGACCTTTTGATAGCAGCGATTCTGACCAGCATGAGATGGTACCTTATTGTGGTTTTGAGTTGCATTTCTCTGATAATGAGTGATGTTGGGCATCTTTTCAAGTGTTTGTTAGCCATCTGTATGTCTTCTTTGGAGAAATGTCTGTTTAGTTCTTTGGCCCATTTTTTGATTGGGTCATTTATTTTTGTGGTATTGAGCTGCCTGAGCTGCTTGTATATTTTTGAGATTAATTCTTTGTCAGTTGCTTCATTTGCTATTATTTTCTCCCATTCTGAAGGCTGTCTTTTCATTTTGCTTACAGTCTCTTTCATTGTGCAAAAGCTTTTAATTAGGTCCCATTTGTTTATTTTTGCTTTTATTTCCATTATTCTGAGAGGTGGGTCATAGAGGATCTTGCTGTGATTTATGTCAGAGAGGGTTTTGCCTATGTTTTCCTCTAGGGGTTTTATAGTTTCTTGTCTTACATTTATATCTTTCATTGATTTTGAGTTTATTTTTGTGTATGGTGTTAGAAAGCTTTCTAGTTTTAATCTTTTACAGGTGGTTGACCAGTTTTCCCAGCACCACTTGTTAAAGAGATTGTCTTTTCTCCATTGTATATTCTTGCCTCCTTTGTCAAAAATAAGGTGTGCATAGGTGTGTGGATTTACCTCTGGGATTTCTATTTTGTTCCACTGATCTAT
>SJYX01019381.1:30112-44716 GCA_006410675.1 Oreotragus oreotragus | reverse complement strand
AAAAGACTCTGATGCTGGGAGGGATTGGGGGTGGGAGGAGAAGGGGACGACCGAGGATGAGATGGCTGGATGGCATCATGGACTCGATGGACGTGAGTCTGAGTGAACTCCGGGAGATGGTGATGGACAGGGAGGCCTGGCGTGCTGTGATTCATGGGGTCGCAAAGAGTCGGACATGACTGAGCGACTGAACTGATATATATATATATATAGTTTATAAAACATACTTAAAATTAGATATGAAATACTATAGATTTAAGATATAGTATTAAGCAGAAAGCACAGCTGTGATTTCACTGTGGTTTCAAGTAGAAAAACAAGCTTAAATGTAGAAAAAAAAAGCTATAACAAATAGTTTAGCACTATAAGAGTTAAGACTATAAAAGGTATTTTCTGTTATTCTAAAGTCTCATCTTACCAACAGAGGATTTCATTAAAAGATTTCTTGAATTCTATCTATTATTTATAAAGACAGGTTTTTATTTCACTTTAAGGCAGAAATGATGTGTTAATATATCATAGGATCACATGCTTATTAAATCAACACTTTACCCGGCTACAAGAGAAGCTTTCATTTGAAAGCTCAGCAACCTCCATGTCTTGGGTCAACAGCTAATAAGTGGTCTGGTGGCGCTAAGTCATGAGGAGGAGTGAGTCTAGGTCCCCTTCCAATGACCTGAAAGTCTGGACTCATCGGTATCAGAGAGCCTGGAGCAGCCTCTTCCCGATTGTGTGACTGTGTGATTGTCTGTTTGCTTCCCCTGACAGTACTGGACTCACCGACCTCTTGCTGACATTTTCTGGGAAAATTCTATTGCTGATCTGCTCTGCTGGCAGAACAGATCTGAGTAGCCTAACAGCAATGGGACTCAGGAGAAAAGAACTTAGCCAAGCCTCAATTGAGTTATAATTAAAATGGGACTGAATATAACTGACACAGTTATATAAATAAATGTGCATTTTAGTGTTTTTTTCTGGCCAATAAAATGTATTATTAAGGATAAATACTACTATTAGTATAAAAACAGTAGCAATAATAAAGAAAATGTGCTCAGTCATGTCCAAATCTCTGCAACCCTATGGACTATAGCCTGGCAGGCTCCCCTGTCCAGGGAATTTCCCAAGCAAGAATACTGGAGTGGGTTGTCATTTCCTCCTCCAGGGGATCTTCCCAACCCAGGGACTGAACTCACGTCTCTTGCAACTCCTGCATTGCAGGTGGATTCTTTGCTGTCTGAGCCATCAATTCTGATACTAATATAGCCCCTGACTAAAAATTGCTATGTTTTAATGAATCCAATAGTATTGATGAATGGCTTTTACCAGCAGGTGTTTATTTATATATCTTTCTCCCTCCCTCCTTCCCTTCCTCCCCGTGTTTGAAGAACTGGGGATCTTTCTACGCATCTTCTCATATCTTCTGCCACCCAAACACACACACACACACACACCCTGATTCCTCCTATAAGACCTCAAACAGTGATGGTGAAGAACACTCTAGAACTAGACTACCCAGGTTTCCATCTTGGCCCCACCACACTCTAACAATATGATTATGGGAAAGGTAATGGCCTTCTGGGTGTCTCTCTTTCTACAACTTTAAGATTACAGAACTGATTTCACGCGGTTATTATGATCACTAAGTGGCCAGCACGGAGGAGCACTCAGAACAGCGTGGGCAAGTAGCATGTGGTCGGTCACCACAGTTTTGTATCTTCATCAGGATGCGGATCGTCAAAGATGCACGCACCCCTCTGTTCACAGCAGCACTATTCACAACAGCCAAGACATGAAAACAGCCTGATCCACAGGTGGATGGCTAAAGAAGATGTGATACATGCATCCAAAGCAATACTACTCAACCATGCTGCTGAGTCACTCCAGTCGTGTCCGACCCTGCGCGACCCCAGAGACGGCAGCCCACCAGGCTCCCCCGTCCCTGGCATTCTCCAGGCAAGAACACTGGAGTGGGTTGCCGTTTCCTTCTCCAATGCAGGAAAGTGGAAAGTGAGAGTGAAGTNCACTATTTGAAGGAAAAGGCAGAGACTGGGGTAATGTTTCCACCAGCTGCTGCTGCTGCTAAGTTGCTTCAGTCGTGTCCGACTCTGTGTGATCCCAAAGACGGCAGCCCATCAGGCTCCATCATCCCTGGGATTCTCCGGGCAAGAACACTGGAGTGGGTTGCCATTTCCTTCTCCAATGCATGAAAGTGAAAAGTGAAAGTGAAGTCGCTCAGTCGTGTCCAACTCTTAGCGACCCCATTGACTGCAGCCTACCAGGCTCCTCCATCCATGGGATTTTCCACGCAAGAATACTGGAGTGGGGTGCCACTGTCTTCTCCATTCCACAAGCTAAGGAACAACAAATATTGTGCCAGTTGACGACCAGATGAGAGAAAGACATGAAATATATTCTTCTTCATAGTTATTAGGAAGAACTAACCCTGCCAACATCTGATCTCCAATTTCTACTTTCAGAACTCTGACACGATAAATTGCTGCTATTTTAAGCCACCAGGCAGTGGTATTTTGCAGGAGCAGCCCTAGGAAACTCATACAGATATTATTATATAAAATTTCAGGCCATGTTGGTTTTATAATCATAATTGAGAAGGAAAAGGGACAGAATCTTACCAGTCCTAACACTGAAAAGACAAAACACTTATTAGAGTCTTTCATCTTGAAAATACCGTGTACACTTCCAAGGACAGCTCTGTACATATCAATTGCAAACATTTTTAATTTACTCAAATTGCCTGTCTTTACCACAAGGAAAACACAGCTGGCATCCTCAGAAACTATGATAGAGTGAAAGTAATTGGGTAAAGAATTCTAAGTAATGGATTTTTTTATGCCCCTTTAAAGAAAAATTTACATCTTAGTTAAGATTTCCATGCTTATTGAGTGTATCTTTAAATTAGATACAAAATTCTAACAGAAAAAGAAATATGTTTATGTTACCTTCTAGAGAGAGGTAGGAAAAAAAGAGAAACAATTCATATAGATTACCCAGGATTACTTCCTGTCCTATCCCTCTGAATCCAAGCAGGACCTTGGGAGGGATCTTGCAGTTTTACAAAAGCCCATAGGCTTTCTCCAAGTCCCAGAGAGTAGGCTCAAACAGTTAATGATTAGGACAAGAGTCACAGGACTCCTGGGGCTTCCCAGTTGGTGCTAATGGTAAAGAATCTGCCTGCCAATGCAGGAGACACAAGAGACATGGGTTCAATCCCTGAGTCAAGAAGATCCCCTGGGGGAGGGCACGGAAACCCACTCTAGTACTCTTGCCTGGAGAATGCCATGGACAGAGGAGCCATTTTGAGCATTTACTCTACTGCCTCATTAGCTACAGTCTTAGCAGAGAGTCAGACTTGACTGAAGAGACTCAGCACACACACAGGAACACACTCCTGGTTTCTCCAGAATGGATATAGAAACAATTGATGGACATATCTGAGCTGTTCTGCAGAAACTAACACCCCCTCCAGTAGAGGATGGTGACTATATGCTGATCCCAGACTGGCTGAATCCAGAAGGTTGATGATGGAGATTCCCTAAACATCACCCTGTTACTTCACCACCAACCAATCCAAAGAAAGTCTACCAGCTGATCACCATCCTGCAATCCTCTCCCCTAGTGTAGTCTTTAAAAACCCTCACCTGAAAATGAGTTTAGGTCTTTTGAGCTCGAGCTGCCCTGTTCTTGCTTGGTGTACTGAAATAAACTCTTACTTTGCAGCAGATACCCACTGTTGGAGTGTGGCTTTCTGTCCTACGGGCACAGAAAAGTGAAAGGAGGGTCTTTTATTATTCATAACAAGTCCCCTTTCAACCACACCTGAGTTTTTGTTAATGAAGTGACTTTTGGAAAAACCTCTATGAATTGGCAGTACTGGTTGCCAGGAATCCAACCTAGTGATTTGAGAGTTGGAATTTTCAGCCCCACCACCTAAGCCCTGGGGAAGGGACAGGGTCTGGAGATTGACTTAATCATGAATGGCCAATGGAAGAAAAGTTATGACCAACCTAGCTAGCATATTCAAAAGCAGAGACATTACTTTGCCGACTAAGGTCTGTCTAGTTAAGGCTATGGTTTTTCCATTGGTCATGTATGGATGTGAGAGTTGGACTGTGAAGGAGGCTGAGCACCGAATAATTGATGCTTTTGAACTGTGGTGTTGGAGAAGACTCTTGAGAGTTCCTTGGACTGCAAGGAGATCCAACCAGTCCATTCTGAAGGAGATCAGCCCTGGGATTTCTTTGGAAGGAATGATGCTAAAGCTGAAACTCCAGTACTTTGGCCACCTCATGTGAAGAGTTGACTCATTGGAAAAGACTCTGATGCTGGGAGGGATTGGGGGCAGGAGGGGAAGGGGACGACAGAGGATGAGATGGCTGGATGGCATCACGGACTCGATGGACGTGAGTCCGAGTGAACTCCGGGAGTTGGCGATGGACAGGGAGGCCTGGCGTGCTGCCATTCATGGGGTCGCAGAGAGTCGGACACGACTGAGCGACTGAACCAAACTAAACTGAAAGGAATCATTATAGAAACACTAGACAAAGGGATTCAGAGAGTTTCAGGTTGCTAAGAGGGTGGTGTGCTCCGAGAGAGCTCTGTGCACCTTCCCCAAGACCTTGCCCTGCACATCTCTTCATTGCAGCTGTTCCTAAGTTGTACCCTTTGTAATAAACCAGTAATCTAGTGAGTAAACTATTTTCCTGAGTTCTGTGAGCCATGTTTAATTATCAGATCTGAGGGGAAGGTCATGGGAATTTCTGATTTAGAGTCAATGAGAAGCATATGTGACAACCCGGACTTGGAACTGAGGTCTGAAGTCGGGGGAGGCAGTTTCATGATACTGAGTCTTTAACCTGTGGGGTCTGCACTAAGGACAGGCAGCAGGTGTCAGAAATTAATTAAACTGTAGGACACCCAGTTGGTGTCTTCAGAGAATTGGAGAAAAGGTTGGTGTGGGTATATCCCACACACATTTGGTGTCAGAAGTATTGTGAGAGAAGAGGAAACAAAAGGTTTTATTTTAGGGCTCTCACAATTCTACATAGAAAAGCCCAGGTGGCTCAGTGGTAAATCATCTATCTGCCCAGCAGGAGACACAGGTTTGATCTCTGAGTTGGGAAAATCCCCTGGATATGGAAATGGAAACCCACTCCAGTATTCTTGCCTGGAGAATTACACGCACAGAGGAGCCTGGCAGGCTTTGTGACACAGGGGTCACAAAGAGTGGGACAGGATTTAGCGACTAAACAACAATAATTTTGCATAAAGTGTAACTGAACAGTCAGCAGTTTTGAGATCAACAGCAAATTCAGTTCTGTACTTCACAGAATAGTACCAGCCCTATAAGAAAGGAAAAACAGTCTGAAAGAACTGTTATGTAGAAAGATGCAGAAAGAACTGGTAGTTACAGAGATTAAACTTGGGCGAGCCATCCTTTCCTGCATCCCTTGCAGAGAAGCCAATCAGATTGAAAATGATTGATTAGTGAGAAGCTAATTTGTGCAAAAAGTTCTTTACCATATTTACCAAGCAGAGAATATGTTTAATTGGTATGGGCAGATACAGCATGCCTCTGAAATAGAAGTTCTGATCACTCATTTCAAATAATTGGCTATAAATGGAAGCTTGTTTCTTAAGTAACGTTAAAGATCAATTAAAAAAAAAAACAGTAAATTGTAACTCATACAGATCTGAAAGTGAGTGCATATTAAAGCTTTTCCTAACTCATTAATGGCTAAAATTCTATAATCTGTTCAAAGGAGAATTCAAAGAACAGACACATTTATAGATAAGGCATGTTGAAATGAATGTGGAAAAAAAGGCAAAACTAGCTTAGTTCCTCAATGAAAGGAAGAAAGTGAATTGAATTTCTATAGGCAGATCTTGGAGAAGGAAATGGTAATCCGTGGCAATATTCTCACCTGAGAAATCCAACGGACAGAACGGACTGGCAGGCTATATAGCCCATGGGATCACAAAAAGTTGGACACAACTGAGCCACTGAGCACAGAACAGAGCTTGTATGTCTACAGACAAGAACCATTTTTTGTTGTATCGTTATCTACAAATGTGGGAATTGTGAAATATTCCCCACAAAATCACTGTCAGATAACCTGGAAGGATGTGCTATAGACAATGTGTAGTTACCCACCGTAACACACATTTCCCCCTACTATCCTAATATTTGGAGATCTGTTTGAAAGAATTAGAAAATACACACAAAGCATGTCAATTCATTACTCTTCAAGCATTGTTTGAACAAGATTGCCAACATTTTAAATCTGCAACAATGAAAAGAATCATCCAAAGCAATAACAACCTCTGTCATTGGTGGCAATTTGGCCTTCCCAGTTCTCAGAGCTGCACAGAGGTGGGCCACACTAGGAGTGTTCACCCTAAGAATAATTCCTACCAAGGTGATAATTCTCTCTTCCCAGGGAGTTCAGTGCTCTATCCCTTTTCATAATTATCCCTGATAATATGTTGTTTAGTCACTAAGTCGTGTCTGATTCTTTTGCGACCCATGGGCTACAGCCTGCCAGGCTCCTCTGTCCATGGGATTTCCCAGGCAAGGATACTGGAGTGGGTTGTCATTTCCTTCTTCAGAGACCCTTCCTAACCCAGAGATTGTACACATATCTCCTGTATTAGCAGGTGGATTCTTTTATTTTTAAATTTTTTAATTGAAGGATAAATGCTTTACAGAATTTTGTTGTTTTCTATCAAACTTCAACATGAATCAGCCGTAGGTATACATATGTCCCCTCCCTCAGGAGCCTCGCTCCCATCTCCCTCTCCATTCCACCCCTCTAATTTGATACAGAGCCCCTGTTTGAGTTCCCTGAGATATACAGCACATTCCCATTGCCTATCTATTTTACATATGGTAATTTAAGTTTCCATGTTACTCTCTCCATACCTCTCACCCTCTCCTCCCATCTTCCCATGTCCATAAGTCTGTTCTCTGTGTCTGTTTCTCCATTGCTGTCCTGCACGTAAATTCTTATACCATCTTTCTAGATTCTGTATATATGCATTAGTATACAATATTTATCTTTTTCTTTCTGGCTTACTTCATTCTGTATAATAGGCTCTAGGTTCATCCACCTTATTAGAACTGACTCAAAGGCATTCCTTTTTGTGTCTGAGTAATATTCCATTGTGTATATGTACCACAACTTCTTTATCCATTCATCTGTCGATGGACATCTAGGTTCCAATTATTGCAAATGAACATTGGGGTACATGTGTATTTTTCAATTTTGGTTTCCTCAGGGTATATACCTAGGATTGGGATTACTAGGTCATATGGTGGTTTTATTGCTAGTTTTTTAAGGAATCACCTACCATCTTCCATAGTGGCTATATCAATTTACATTCCCACCAACAGTGCAAGAGCATTCCCTTTTCTCCACACCTTCTCCAGCATTTACTGTTCGTAGACTTTTTGATAATGGCCATTCTGACTGGTGTGAGGTGAAATCTTATTGTCATTTTGATGTTCATTTCTCTAATAATGAGCAATATTGAGCATTTTTTCATGTGTTTTTTAGCCATCTGTATGTCTTCTTTGGAGAAATGTCTGTTTAGGTCTTTTTCTCACTTTTTGATTGGATTGTTTGTTTTTCTGGTATTGAGTTGAACGAGCTGCTTGTATATTTTGGAAATTAATCCTTTGTCAGTTGTTTCATTTGCTCTTATTTTCTCCCATTCTGAGGGGTGTCTTTTCATCTTGCTTATTGTTTCCTTTGCTGTGCAAAAGCTTTTTAATTTAATCCAGCCCCACTTGTTTACTTTTGTTTTTATTTCCATTACTCTAGGAGGTGGGTCATAGAGGATCCTGCTTTGATTTATGTCATTGAGTGTTCTGCCTAGATTTTCCTCTAGGGTTCTATAGTTTCTGGTCTTACATTTAGGCCTTTGATCCATTTTGAGTTTATCTCTGTGTATGGTGTTGGGAAGTGTTCTAATTTCATTCTTTTACATGCAGCTGTCCAGTTCTCTGGAGAAGGCAATGGCACCCCACTCCAGTACTCTTGCCTGGAAACTCCCATGGACGGAGGAGCCTGGTAGGCTGCAGTCCATGGGGTCGCTGAGTTGGACACGACTGAGCGACTTCACTTTCACTTTTCACTTTCATGTACTGGAGAAGAAAATGGCAACCCACTCCAGTGTTCTTGCCTGGAGAATCCCAGGGATGGCGGAGCCCAATGGGCTGCTGTCTATGGGGTCGCACAGAGTCAGACACGACTGAAGCGACTTGGCGGCGGTCCAGTTCTCCCAGCACCACTTATGGAAGAGGCTGTCTTTGCCCCACTGTACGTTTGTCAGGTGGATCTTTACCATGAGCCCCCAGGCAAGCCCCTGAAACTCTTGAATAACTTATTTTAAAATGTTGTGTTTTGTCCATTTAAATATTGAAAATTATGTCATTTGATGAGTCATCTTTATAAACATTCTTTACATTTAATTTTATGGTCTGTTTTGTAGTGTTCAGCACGTCAAATTAATTACGCAAGGAGGACATTAGACTGAAGTGGTGGCCAGTGTAAGCAAACTAAGACTTAAGCCTATAAATGCCTCAAGGTTAAGAGACTGAAACCAAAGGACAACCAATCACAAGCAGCCAACTAATTTTTAAGCCATGGTTTCCCTGGTGGCCCAGCAGTAAAGAATCCACCTGCCAGCGCAGGAGACTCAAGTTCCTGGTTGGGAGGATCCGCTGGAGAAAGAAATGACAACCCACTCCAGTATTCTTGTCAGGATAATCCCATGGACAGAGGAGCCTGGTGGGCTGCAGTTCAAGGGCTCACAAAGAGCTGGACACAACTGAGCACAGACACATGCAGCCAGATAATTTCCTTCCCTAGCTTCCACACCTTCTCTATACACAAAGTCTTTCTCCTGGCTCCTATTGGAGGAGCACTCCCAGCCATGACCATTCTGGTGCAGCCCAATTTGAATCAAATTTTATTCAAATAAACTCCCCAAAAGGTTAATGCCTCAGTTTATCTTTCAGTTCAGTTCACTCAGTCATGTCCAGCTCTTTGCAACCCCATGGACTGCAGCACACAGTCACCAACACGTGACCACCATCCCAAACCCTCAAGCTTGCTCAGGCTCATGTCCATGGAGTCGGTGATGCCATCCCACCACCTCATCCTCTGTCGTCCCCTTCTCCTCCTGCCCTCAGTCTTGCCCGGGATCAGGGTCTTTTCCAATTAGTCAGCTCTTCCTATCAGGTGGCCAAATATGCTGATGCTGGAGCTCCAGTTTCAGCATCAGTCCCTTCAATGAATATTCAGGGTTGATTTCCTTTAGGATGGACTGATTGGATCTCTTTGCAGTCCAAAGGACTCTCAAGAGTCTTCTCCAACACCACGATTCAAAAGCAACAATACTTTGGCACTCAGCTTTCTTTATGGGCCAACTCTCATTTATCTTTACACAACTGTTAACACTTTCTCTACATTTTACATTTTACCTATATTTGTTTCATTACCTCTCTGAACATTTTGAATTTTAAATTAAATCACCCAAAGGCAGGTTTATCTACTTGCTTATTTTAAACAACCTTAGAATGTTATCTTACACTCAAGTTTTATGCATTTTTTTCTGTTAAGAAAGAGACGACAGGCCCAAAATGGAGTCACAGGTGCTAAACCCATGTCACCAAATCAGCATTTAATACCTAACCTAACTGTAGACTCAACCTCCCTCAGGAGTATAATCTTAATCAGCCAGTCTAGAATTTCCTAGTCAGCACTAAGGAGGAAATTCCCTGATAGACTTTTTTCATCCTGTAAAGGAAGATGACCTTATCTGAAACAATCCATACTTTCCCCCTTCTGCCTATAAAAGTCTTCCATTTTGTGCAGTCCTCAGAATATCCATATAGGATATTTCCTGATTCTTGAATCACTGAATAAAGCCAATGAGATCTTCAAATGTACTGAGTTGACTTTTTTAACAGATTTGCTGGCAGCAGTGGGATAAAAGGAGACTACACCAGCCTTGGGACAATGAGAAACACTGGCATAGTAGCCATGAACCCTTCTGAGTTCTGCCTTCTGAGGCCCGGGTGTTAAGGTCCTCTCAGTTCTGAGCTTAGCTGTCTGCATCTAGCTCCCAGTCTAATTGGCTTTTCACAGTTTCCCATTTCTTGGGAACTCAAGCCCTTGGTTCTGTCCCTGATTCCACAGTGGGAACTACCAGTGGCAGCTGTAGTACCTCCTTTTTTTGGAATCAGCCCACAGTTCTCATCCTTTGGGGTCTGCTGGTTCGGTTCTTTTCTCAGTTCCAAGATTCCACATTGGAATCTGTTGGTGGTAACTGGCCAGAGTCAGACTGGATCTGATTTAAACACTGGACTGGGTCCAACTTAAAAAAATGGTTTGGGTCCAGAACTAAACCAAAGTCAAACTAGGTTTGACTTGAACCAAAGTGGGTCCAGTAAGGGCCACTGCTAATGGGGATCTCAGAAGCTGAAAAAAGGGGGGTGCAGAACTGGTGAGCCTTGGTTGAGCATTTCAAAGCTGTTAGAGTGCTTGCCGCCCACTCTAAGGCCCCTGCCATGTTAGAGTAAGCTGATCACAGCATGAGTTAGATTCACTCTAGGGCATCTGCCAACCTCAAGAAAATTTCTGTACAACAAGATACTGTGTGTGAAATCATGCACAATTCCCAAACCAGTGGCACATCCCTCTCAGATATTAGTTTGGCTCCAGGAGACCCAAAGGTTTAACTAAAAGAGATAGAATCCTTAAATTCTAAAGAGTTAAGCATGCCACCTTCCAGAATACTTGCTTATTTTATGTCTAAGAATTAGAGCCCTAGAAGCAGTAAATATTTACAAAATGGCAAAATATTACTAAAAACAGCCTAGAATCAGACAAGGTCATTATTTTGTGTCATGAGAACATAGCTTGGTAACCTTCAGTTTGGGGGCCTCCCATAATACTGAGACAGAAATGAGGGGTTACATCCTATTTGTGGTTAGATATGTCTGGACAGAAATATGGGTTAAACTTCATTTGCAGCTAAGGGTCCTAGCAAACTGTTGTCAGCACTCAGGGAAATAACCATGGCCATTATGAGGAATGTTTCAATTAGATAAAATCATTTAGGAAGTGCGTTTGAAAGTTAAGGTTCTCAGATTAAGCAAGCAGAGTGGGATACTTATTTTAATTGGTATGCAGAAGCCTCCAAAAGTTTTCAGAATTCCAAAATAGTTTCATTAAAAGATTCATCACAAAGGTTAATGAAAAATTAATGATATAAGAGGTACCTAAACAAATAAGCCTGATGTAACTCCCACTGCTTCCCTCTAATCTCATTTATTTGAGTATTCATTGTAGTAATATGTCTGCATTGCCTTTGGTAGTGGTGATGGTTAGTTGCTGAATTGCCTGTGCATGGCTATAAACAAAAGTCCACCAAATTATTGACCTTAGAGACGTCTCCATATCTACTCTTAAGGGAAAGGTCCCATATAGATGCCTCCCAATTTGATTTTATATTTTATGTGGGATTTTATATTTCAGTGTTTTGCTTTTATGATTCAATGTTAGTCTCCTAAAGAGACAAGGGAAAACAAAACTTAAAATGAAAGGAAAATGTTGCCAATTTCTGGTAGATACCAAAGCTGCAGATGGGGACCCAGGAAAACAGGCAGAAACTAATGGTGAGAATTATCAGCTCTCCTAAATATACAGTACCCAATAGAAAGAGGAAAATGAAATATCTTTTGCATCCATCCTCTTTGGGGATGTCTCTAGAGTCCAAGGGAAACCATGTACCTCTGACTGGGATGTAAACCCACACAGCTGGGACTCGAACCTAGCTAAAATCCAGTTTGGAACTTGAACTTATGGTCTTTTAGCTGAGGTCATACATTCATTTTCACGACTTAATGAAGCTCAGGCTCTTGATGTTTCATGACAGAAAGGATTCTCTGAGAGACAAAGTGATAGGTAAGAACTGGATTCATTTAGAGAGCAACACTCCACAGATGGAGCGTGGGCCATTTCAGAAGGAGAGAGTGGCATTGAAATATGGTGTGGTTAATGAGTGGGAGGATGATTCCAACTATTCCAGGGAAGGAGTGGAGAATTCCAGGAACTGGGCCACTGACCACTGCTTACCCTTTGAGGACTGACCTCAGGACTTTCATGGCTACTGGTGGGTATGTTATGTAGCTTGCTAAAGTGTTGCAATGGATGTATATTGAGGCTCAGAGGATAGTGGATTTCCACTTGTTTGCCATCTTGGATTTATCTGGTTCTAATCAGTAGAAGTGACAAATAGATTCAGGTGATTAGATCTGATAGAGAGAGTGCCTGAAGAACTATAGATGGAGGTTCCTAACATTGTACAGGAGGCAGTGATCAAGACCATCCCAAGATATAGAAATGCAAAAAGGCAAAATGGTTGTCTGACAAGGCCTTGCAAAAGCTGAGAAAAGAAGAGAAGCTAAAGGCAAGGGAGAAAAGGAAAGATATACCCATTTGAATGCAGAGTTCCAAAGAATAGCAAGGAGAGATGAGAAAGCCTCCCTCAGTGACCAGTGCAAAGACACAGAGGAAAACAATAGAATAGAAAAGACTAGCGGTATCTTCAAGAGAATTGGAGATACCAAGGGAACATTTCATGCGAAGATGGGCTCAATAAAGGACAGAAATGGTGTGGACCTAACAGAAGCAGAAGATATTAAGAAGAGGTGGCAAGAATACACAGAAGAACTCTACAAAAAGATCTTCATGACCCAGACAATCACGATGATGTGATCACTCTCCTAGAGCCAGACATCCTGGAATATGAAGTCAAGTGGGCCTTAGGAAGCATCACTATGAACAAAGCTAGTGGAGGTGATGGAATTTCAGTGGAGCTATTTCAAATCCTAAACGATGATGCTGTGAAAGTGCTGCACTCAATATGCCAGCAAATTTGGAAAACTCAGCAGTGGCCACAGGACTGGAAAAGGTCAGTTTTCATCCCAATCCCAAAGAAAGGCAATGTCAAAGAATGTTCAGACTACCACACAAGTCCACTCATCTCACACGCTAACAAAGTAATGCTCAAAATTCTCCAAGCCAGGCTTCAACAGTATGTGAACCGTGAACTTCCAGATGTCGAAGCTGGTTTTAGAAAAGGCAGAGGAACCAGAGATCAAATTGCCAACATCTGCTGGATAACGGAAAAAGCAAGAGAGTTCCAAAAAAACGTATATTTCTGCTTTATTGACTATGCCAAAGCCTTTGACTGTGTCACAACGAACTCTGGAAAATTCTTCAAGAGATGTGAATACCAGACCACCTGACCTGCCTCCTGAGAAATCTGTATGTAGGTCAAGAAGCAAGTTAGAACTGAACATGGAACAACAGACTGGTTCCAAACAGGGAAAGGAGTACGTCAAGGCTGTATATTGTCACCCTGCTTATTTAACTTACATGCAGAGTACATTATGCAAAATGCCAGGCTGGACAAAGCACAAGCTAGAATCAAGATGGCAAGGATAAATGTCAATAACCTCATATATGCAGAAGATACCACACTTATGGCAGAAAGTGAAGAAGAACTAAAGAGCCTCTTGATGAAAGTGAAAGAGGAAGTGAAAAAGGTGGCTTAAAGCTCAACATTCAGAAAACGAAGATCATGGCATCCAGTTCCATCACTTCATGACAGACAGATGGGGAAACAATGGAAGCAGTAAGATACTTTGTTTTGAGGGGCTCCAAAATCACTGCAGATGGTGACTGCAGCCATGAAAGTCAAAGACGCTTGCTCCTTGGAAGAAAAGCTATGACCAACCTAGACAGCATGTTAAAAAGCAGAGACATTACTTTGCCAACAAAGTTCCCTCTAGTCAAAGCTATGGTTTTTCCAGTAGTCATGTATGGATATGAGAGTTGGACTCTAAAGAAATCTGAGTGCTGACGAATTGATGCTTTTGAACTGTGGTGTTGGAGAAAAACTTTGAGAGTCCTTTGGACTGCAAGAAGATTCAACCAGTCCATCCTAAAGGAGAGCAGTCCTGATATTCATTGGAAGGACTGATGCTGAAGCTGAAACTCCAATACTTTGGCCACCTGATGTGAAGAACTGACACACTAGAGAAGACCCTGATGCTGGGAAAGATTGAAGGCGGGAAGAGAAGCGGATGACAGAGGATGAGATCTCTGGATATCACGGATGCGATGGACATGAGTTTGGGTAGGCTCCGGGAGTTGGTGATGGACAGGGAATCCTGGTATGCTGCAGTCCATGGGGTCACAAAGATTTGGACACAACTGAGAGACTGAACTGACTAAATTAGTTTATGCTGTGTACTTGGGCTATGTCATTCTTTTAAAGTTTGCACCCTATCTTGTTCTCTCCTGTTTCACATGGAGTTGTTTAATACTGCTAGGAATACTTACTATTTATGCCAGCTGAAACTTGACAAGATATTTTAAAGTTTTGTTTTGTTTTTTAAGCAGCTCCATGGTCAGAATTTGGTCAGAAATGGGCAGCTAATATTCAGAGTCTGATAGAAATTATTTTTCTCTTTCCTCTCTTCAGCTTAAATGAAACTACATTTCCAGA
>SJYX01019381.1:8439-27994 GCA_006410675.1 Oreotragus oreotragus | reverse complement strand
AAAAAAAAAAAAAAAAAAAAAACCTTTTAAAGCCTTTACGAAAGGGTTTACTAAAACATTCCAAAGGCAAATAGTTTCTAAATCCAGACTTTAGAAATCTTTTGATTTCCATCTTATCTAGAAATCTTTTCTCTAATATAAAAATGCAAATTAAAGATAATGTTGTTGGATGCATGGGTCAACTTATGATGTCATTTAAGTTGCAATCCAATTCTTTGAGGAATTGAGAGCAACTGTTTTATCTTACAAATCTTCACAAAACTAGAAATGCAACTCTAGAGGCATCAAAGTTCACCTATTTTTACCAATTCAAAAACTTTCCTCATGTATCTCAAAAGGCTTGCGAGTTTTACAAACTTCTGGCCTTAGGAAACCAAAGTCCTTACTTACAAAATTTGTCAGTCAGAAAAATGGCTTGAAATAATGGCTGACTAGGTCTCATGTCACATGGAGTTTTTGTGGGTGCTGTGTGCTGTGTTCAGTAGCCTCAGTCGTGTCTGACTCTTTGCGACCCCATGGACTGCAACCCACCTGTCTGTCCATGGGATTCTCCAGGCAAGAATACTGGAGTAGATTGCCATGCCCTCCTCCAGGGGATCTTCTCTACCCAAGGACTGAACCTGAGTCTCCCACGTCTCCTGCACTGCAGGCAGATTCTTTACCACTGAGCCACCGGGGAGGCCTCTTTTGTGGGTGGTCTAATATAATTGTTAAGAATAAGTAAATTAAATATATGTAAGTAAGATAAGAAGTTTTTATGTGAACTTTGCAAATAGTTCACAAATCTTTTTGGTAACCTGAATCCTAAAAGTTTCCCTTAGTTAAATTAAATGACATAGTTATTAAATATCTAGATGATTTCCAAGTAAGGTAAAATATTGAAACATTAATTATTGAACATAGGTTTATCCATTTGGGTTTTAACTTTACAGAGAAACTAAATATATTTGAGTCTAGTAGTAAATATATTTTGTGCCACATTGAAAAATTTGCTATGAGAATGCATATGTTCCTAAAAAATATAAAATATATTTTCTTCTGTGTAAGAAATTGTGAAAGATTCTTTATCTTTTAAAATAATCTGCCTAGGAAGCAAAGATTCTGTGTTTTGGCAAAAATAATTTTCTGCATTGTCTTTACCAGGTCTTTGCTTACTTAAGGACACCCAATCTTCTCTATTAAAAAAACTAAGATCTTTTTTTAAAAAACAACTATTTAACTTTCTCTAGTTATCTGGCAAAGTGTTTAATTGTCACTGTGGTTAAATGGATAATTAAGTATTATTTCACAATGACTTATGACCCTATTTGACCAAGGGTTTTTAAAAAAAAACTTTGATATTTTTTAACAAACTTTCCAAAATTCAAATTCTAAATGAATTCAACTTTGAACTACCTGAGATTTTCCAATGGTCCCCAGAACATGTCAAAAGACTTGTTTCTCTTCTAATAAAAAGGGAGATGTTAAACTAATCAGGCTTACTTGACATCTTAAATTCCATGGAAAGAACTGTCAAATAAGAAGTAATGCTAAGCCTTCTCTTTGTTGTTTGTATTTGATATAGGTTGCATGTGTTCCAGAAAAACTGTAAAATTCCTGAAAATCTGATATGTCCTAGAATAATGCTATCAGTCATAATTCTAGTTATTATCTTAAATTTCACAGAAATAAGCAGATTTCCTTGCTTCTTCCCTTATTTAATGAACTTTCATCAGATCTTTATATCTTATGTCACTTTCAGAAAGTTACAATTTTACTTTGATGCTCTGCAAGAGTATTTCTGCAAAATTAAGTAGTAAAATTCCTGAAAATCTGATATGTCCTAGAATAATGCTATCAGTCATAATTCTAGTTATTATCTTAAATTTCACAGAAATAAGCAGATTTCCTTGCTTCTTCCCTTATTTAATGAACTTTCATCAGATCTTTATATCTTATGTCACTTTCAGAAAGTTACAATTTTACTTTGATGCTCTGCAAGAGTATTTCTGCAAAATTAAGTCATCTGCAAGGAGATTCATGAAAAAGACTTTGACAAGTACAGATTTCTGGTATCTTAGGACCACAGAACTGAATAGTATAAGAATTTTAACTACAAAGCTACAGTAATCAAAACGATAAGGTACTGGCACAAAACAGAAATATAGATCAGTGGGACAGGGTAGAAAATCCAGAAATAAACGCACACACCTATGGTCAAGTCATTTTCCACAAAGGAGACAAGAATATATAATGGAGAAAAGACAGTCTCTTCAACAGTGGTGCTGAGAAGACTGAACAACCACATGTAAAAGAAAAAAATTAGAGTGTTTGCTAACATTATACAGAAAAACTCAAAATGGATCAAAGATCTAAGTGTAAGGCCAGACACTATACAACTCTTAGCGGAAAACATAGCAGAACACTCTCTGACATAAATTGCAGAGATATCTTTTTGGATCCACCTCCTAGAGTAATGAAAATAAAACCAAAAATAGACAAGTGGGATCTAATTAAACTTAAAAGCTTTGGCACAGCAAAGGAAACCATCAACAAAGTGAAAAGACAAGCCATAGAATGGGAGAAAATATTTGCAAATAAAGTGACCAACAAAAGTTTAATCTCCAAAACATACAAACTGCTCATATACTCTATGTAAAATTTAAAAAAAAAAAAAACAATAAAAAATGGGCAGAAGATCTAAATAGACATTTCTCCAAAGAAGGCATACAGATGGCTAAAGAGCACATGGAAAGATGCTCAGCATCACTAATTATCAGAGAAATGTAAATCAAGCCTACAATGAGGTATCACCTCATACAGGTCAGAATGGCCGTCGTCAAAAAAAAAACAAAACACAAAAAAACTGCTGGAGAGGTTGTGGAGTAAAGGGTACCCTCCTACACTGTTAGTGGGAATGTAAGTTGGTACAACCACTGTGGACAACAGTATGGTGATTCCTTAAAAAGCTAAAAATAGAGCTAACGTATGATCCTGCAATCCCACTCCTGGACACATATCCAGAAAAAACCATAATTCGAAAGGATACACGCACTCAAATGCTTATTGCAGTATTTACAATAGCTGATACACAGAAGCAAGACAAATGTCCATCAAAAGAGGAATGGATAAAGAAGATATGGTACAGTGAAATGTTAGCCATCGAACAGAATGGAATAATGCCATTTGCAGCAACATGAATGGACCTAGAGAGTGTCATACTAAGTGAAATCAGACAGAGAAAGACAAACATCATATAATATCTCTCATATGAGGTATCTAATTTTTTTTTAATGGTACAAATGAACTCATTTACAAAACAGAAACAGACTTGCAAATATTGGAAACAATGTATGGTTACCAAAGGAGAAACATTGGGAGGGGTAAGTCAGGTGATGGAATGAACATCCACACTCAACTACATATAAGATAGACAGCTAAGAACCTACTGTAGAGCACAGGGAATATTCTTATCCAATATTCTGTGACAGCCGGTATGAGAAAAGAATCTAAAAAGAAATGAAGGATCATGTCATCTGCAAACAGTGAGAGTTTTACTTCTTTTCCAATTTGGAGTCCTTCTATTTCTTTTTCTGCTCTGATTGCTGTGGCCAAAACTTCCAGAACTATGTTGAATAGTAGCGGTGAAAGTGGACATCCTTGTCTTGTTCCTGACTTTAGGGGAAATGCTTTCAATTTTTCACCATTGAGGATAATGTTTGCTGTGGGTTTGTCATATATAGCTTTTATTATGTTGAGGTATGTTCCTTCTATTCCTGCTTTCTGGAGAGTTTTTATCATAAATGGATGTTGAATTTTATCAAAGGCCTTCTCTGCATCTATTGAGATAATCATATGGCATTTATTTTTCAATTTGTTAATGTGGTGAATTACATTGATTGATTTGCGAATATTGAAGAATCCTTGCATTCCTGGGATAAAGCCTACTTGGTCATGGTGTATGATCTTTTTAATGTGTTGTTGGATTCTGATTGCTAGAATTTTGTTGAGGATTTTTGCATCTATGTTCATCAGTGATATTGGCCTGTAGTTTTCTTTTTTTGTGGCATCTTTGTCAGGTTTTGGTATTAGGGTGATGGTGGCCTCATAGAATGAGTTTGGAAGTTTACCTTCCTCTGCAATTTTCTGGAAGAGTTTGAGTAGGATAGGTGTTAGCTCTTCTCGAAATTTTTGGTAGAATTCAGCTGTGAAGCCGTCTGGACCTGGGCTTTTGTTTGCTGGAAGATTTCTGATTACAGTTTCAATTTCCGTGCTTGTGATGGGTCTGTTAAGATTTTCTATTTCTTCCTGGTTCAGTTTTGGAAAGTTGTATTTTTCTAAGAATTTGTCCATTTCTTCCACGTTGTCCAATTTATTGGCATATAATTGCTGATAGTAGTCTCTTATGATTCTTTGTATTTCTGTGTTGTCTGTTGTGATCTCTCCATTTTCATTTCTGATTTTATTGATTTGATTTTTCTCCCTTTGTTTCTTGATGAGTCTGGCTAATGGTTTGTCAATTTTATTTATCTTTTCAAAAAACCAGCTTTTGGCTTTGTTGATTTTTGCTATGGTCTCTTTTGTTTCTTTTGCATTTATTTCTGCCCTAATTTTTAAGATTTCTTTCCTTCTACTAACTCTGGGGTTCTCCATTTCTTCCTTTTCTAGTTGCTTTAGGTGTAGAGTTAGGTTATTTATTTGACTTTTTTCTTGTTTCCTGAGGTATGCCTGTATTGCTATGAACTTTCCTCTTAGCACTGCTTTTATAGTGTCCCACAGGTTTTGGGTTGTTGTGTTTTCATTTTCATTCATTTCTATGCATATTTTGATTTCTTTTTTGATTTCTTCTGTGATTTGTTGGTTATTTAGAAGCGTATTGTTCAGCCTCCAAATGTTGGAATTTTTAATAGTTTTTCTCCTGTAATTGAGATCTAATCTTAATGCATTATGGTCAGAAAAGATGCTTGGAATGATTTCGATTTTTTTGAATTAAAAGTCCTTGTGTCATATTCTAAAATTTCAGATTTCAGACATTTTGTATTATTGTTATTTAAATATTCATCTTATAGCCCCTGTATCAGTATAAACTAGTGGAGTTCAGGAAACAAGTGTGCATTTCCTGGAGCATGTAACATATATCTCAAATGTAAGAGCCATTTTAATAGTTTTTGAATGTGAATAAATGAAGAGACAAATGGAATCCTACATAATGTTACAGCTAATATACATAATATAGCAGTTAAATTTGTTTGAATTCTAAAAATATGACTTAAATTTAGATTCTCTTTTTAATATTTAGGATGTATAAGTTCAGTTGAGTTATGTTGAGGAAGGAGGTCCTGTACAACAAGAAAATAAATAAGAAATACGTCATAAAAATATTCTTATATATTTTTCAGTGTTGTCCAACTGGGAGCTGAGAATTTTAGATTAATATTTCTTGACCTTCTTTTTAGCTACATCTTGTATTCCATTAATTTTTTTTTTTTCAAACAGTATATTCTCCTTAGAATTCTAACTACCTGTCCTTGTTTCCAGTGAAATGTTAGGAATATTTCTTTATCAATTCCTCTCTCTCTAGTAATACTTGACAGCATTCAGATAGTGATAGATGACCATGTGTGGCTAATTGAATGACTTTTCTATAGTGGCAAAAAGCTTAATATTAATTTAATATTACAGTATTATTTATAAACAGTTTTAAAGTAATATAATTCACTATTATTAGGGATACACAATGAACAAAAGCCTCTGTTTTAAATATGTGTTTTATATACAATTTATGTTTATATTTTCATAAAACTTAAACAGTTAGATATATAATTTATGTATTAATAAAAATATGTTAAGGCATTTGCTTTGTTCATAGTGTATCCTTAACGATACTGATATATTACTGATTTATTGTATATAAATTCTAAATATATATGTTTTTCCACAAACCTCATTATACTTATGCTTTTCTTTTCTTTTCCTTAAGTGTGTACTTCACTAGGCATATCTCATTTTTTCCTTTCTTTTTCCTCCCGTACCTTTTATCATTTTTAATATTTTCTGTTAACCTAATTTTTCCTTGCAGAATACATTTCTTCAGTGTCTATTCTTTGAGTCCATCTCTCACTGCCTCTATTGCTAACATGTTTGCTTATGGCTTTCTGTTTAGAGTGTTTATGGCTTTCATTCATGATCATTGCCCTACAGGTTTACTCTTCTTTTTTTCTCCTCTTTCTTAGAATGAACTGAATTTAAAAAAAATAATAATTTGTCTCTAGCTCTTTGACAAACAGAATAGAAATAACTTTTCCTGTTTGCAGTTCTAACCCATCTAAATAAGGTTCTGCTAAAAATTAAACTTTCATATTTCCTTTCCCAAGTGATAATTCATGTATATAGAAATCATGCAAGTAAATTTCAAAATATAGCAACTAATTTAAATAGCTGAATTTTTCAGACATAGTATTCTAAAGTATTGGGGGTAAATTTTTATTCTAGAACATTTTGGTAGAGAAAGTAATCTAGTGGGTGTCATGGTATTTGTACAGCAGTAGTGTATTAGGGGTAAGGAGAGGAACATCTGGGGCTTCCTATGTCATCTGTCATAATCCTTATCCCATGAGAAGATTAATCAGTGGCAGAACTGGGATTTGAATCCACATCTGAATAACTCCAGAGCCTGTGCTCTTTGTGTTAGATCATAGAGTAATGGGGGATGTTTTAATTATTTTATTAAATTTGACTCTTATTATTCTTAAAGTTCTTATTTTCTTCTCCAGAATGTCCTGAAACCAAACTTAACAAAGCTAATAATGAATGCTTTTCAGCAATCCAAAAGAAACGGTAAGTTATCTAAGACTGTCCTCCTGGTGACAATTATTCACTGATTTGAAATTCAATTCAATTATTCACTGATTTGAAATTACAGATTTTCTCATGTACTCTCCCTTGTTTTCACTGTAGTAGAAGCAAAATGTGGCATTGTGAGACCAGAGAGTACAACCTTATCTGAGGACAATAATTCTGACAGTGAAATTGAAGATGTGGCTGAAACCATTCCTGAACCATCACCTGGAGTCCAGGGCTTCTCTCATCCTGCCTTCCCATCGCCTGAGCCTCTTTCACAACCTCTCATGTCTCTCATGGGCCTTGGTCTCACAAAGGCAAGTTGTTTTGTTTGTAACTCTTTTTTCCCTGTACTTTTTCACATGCCATTCACATGTCATGTCCCCTTATATGAAAAAAGGGATCCTACCACAGAAATGGAAGCCTTCAAAGTCACAATACAAAATGGTGTGATAATAAGAGCAATATATGTGCATGATTTAGATTTATAAATGTTGGCATACTAAGTATGCCCTTATGAAAGAAAAATGTTACAAAGCAATTAGGAAGAACAGCTAGATGCGTATGAACATGGGGAGGGGGATGAAGGGGAAGAATTCACTTAAGAAGGACACGATGAATATGAAATGGAATGAGGGTCAGGATGAGACAGATGATTATACAAACACAACAGAAATAGTGGGGGTATGTCAGATGAGGAACTCTATATTATAAATATGAAAAGAATTATTTCAAATGCAACTTAAGAGGAGACAGTGAGGTTGTGAAAAAACAATGCTCATACTCTTTTGAATGACATACAGCTGATTTTTATGAAGAACTGAAAGAAAATTTGTTCCTTACCTTTTTTGGTGGTTGTTTTTGAGGTTGGTGGTGGTTCTTGTTTTAATTGCAGTATAATCAATATACAATATTGTATTAGTTTCAGGTGTACAGCAAAGTGACTTGGTTATACTTACACATGTATATATGGCTTCCCTGGTGGCTCAGTTGGTAAAGAGTCTGCCTGCAATGTGGGAGACCTGGGTTCAATCCCTGGGTTGGGAAGATCCCCTGGAGAAGGAAATGACAACCCACTCCAGTATTCTTTCCTGCAGAATTCCATGGACAGAGGAGCCTGGTGGATTACAGTCCATGGGGTCACAAAGAGTCGGACACAACTGAGGGACTGAGACACACACACACATGTATGTATATATCTGTATTGAACACGGTTCCCTCTGGAAGTTCATTTCAGTTTGAAGTGATTTATCTTTTTAAAAAGATTCTCACTTTGAAAGTAATGAAGCGATGTCTTCTATTTAATATAGCAAAACTTTAGTTCATAGACAATTATGAGTTCTGTTTTAGGCCTTAGCAGATTTATTATGATGTAAGAATTTTTAGCCTTTCTGTTTCTTGTGGTTTCTAACTTACTGTTTGATAAATACTTAATGTACTTAACTAATTTATCTTACTGTTTGGTGTAATCTTGGTGGGTGTTTTAGATCTTCTTGAAAATAAAGAGGAAATAAATAGGCATTTTATCTAGTCTTTTTACTAAAGTTGTAATTATATAAATGAGATTCTTACTCTCTCTTCATTAAATGAGAAAATTTTCAGCTGCAATAGTTTTAAAGAAAAAATGTAGAACTTTTTTTTTTTTTTGCTGAAGAGATTCTGATTTGTCTTTTCCTAATATCTATATGTAATGGCACTTACAGTAAATGAATGAAATCACAATTTATGATTTTTTTTCTTATACAGACTACTTGTTATTATAAAGTCATAAGGAAAGAAAAATTACCAACAGAGTTCAAAAATTATCTCTGGAAGATAATTTTTTACTTTTTAAAATATCTCTAGCCCTATGGATGGAGGAGCCTGGTAGGCTGCAGTCCATGGGATCGCTAAGAGTCAAGATACGACTGAACGACTTCACTTTTATGTTTCACTTTCATGCATTGGAGAAGGAAATGGCAAGCCACTCCAGTGTTCTTGCCTGGAGAATCCCAGGGACGGGGGAGCCTGGTGAACTGCCTGCTGTCTCTGGGGTCGCACAGAGTCGGACACGACTGAAGGGACTTAGCAGCAGCAGCAGCAGCTAGAAAGTAAAATGTAAATATAGGCAGTCTTAAAAAAAACTTTCATTAACATTTAGTATTTTATGTGTAAAAGGCTCTATTTTTAACAAATAAATGTTGGCAATTTAAATTCCAGAAAAATGATGAAATGAAAAATCATTTTAAGTTGTTTTAAGAAAAGTCATCAATTTTGAAATCTGTTATTGGCATCAATCAGGTTTAAAAACTGTGTTTATTGTAAATTCATATTAATTTGTGAACTCATGAGAAATAATATTTTTAAGAAAGAATATAAGTCTCTCTAGGTGTTTAAAAATAATTTTCTCAATTTTTTTTTCCTAAGTCTGAGGATGAAAAGGAAGAATTAAAGAAATACATTGAATTAAAACAATCTCTGGAAAAGAGCTTGGACCAAGAAAAGAAGAAAAACAGTGAGTTAGAAAAAGAGACTACTGGGTAAGATTTTAATATTTCTGATAACTCAAATATTTTATTTAAAACCTTAGACACAAATTCATTTTTATGTGTATTTTCATAATTAAACACATTATCCTATTTCAAAGTTTACTGTAGAAAGTCAGCACAATCTGAAATGTTTTTGAGTGCAGCAGTGTTATGCTTATCTGTAATGATTTCTAAGACAGTAACAACTGTGCCTCTGCATATAGTAATGTCACTCTCTTCCTCATCATCTATGCTGAATTTTTACTTCTGCAAAGTATCTTTGTTCTTTTTGGTAATCCTGCCTTCTTTTAATTGTGTTCCTTCCCTTCATCATTCAAGTAATTTATTATCTAAAAACCTACCTGTGTTATTGTTGAACAACATTAAAAAGTATCTTGATTTGGCTTATGTTTTCTTTTTGCCCCAAAATTTTAGTTATAAACTGTACATACAAAAATCTATGTGTAACTTAAAGAATAATAAAATTAGTGACCATGTTTTGATCAGTAAGACAAAAAACTGCTTCTGTTTTTCTTTTTTTTTTTGCCGAGTACGGTTAACCCTCATCCTCTACAGATTCAGCCAACCCAAGATCAAAAGTATTCAGGGGAAGAAATTTGAGAAATTTCCATAAAGCAAAATTTGGATTGGTCTCAAGCTGGCAACTATTTCCATAGTGTTTACACTGTATTTATAACTATTTACAAAGTGTTTACGTTGTATTAGATAATGTAAGTGATCTAGGGATGACTGAAAGTGCAGGGAAGATGTGCTTAGGGAGACTTAAGCATCCGTGGATTTTGTATCCAAGCTGGCAACTATTTCCATAGTGTTTACACTGTATTTATAACTATTTACAAAGTGTTTACGCTGTATTAGATAATGTAAGTGATCTAGGGATGGCTGAAAGTGTAAGGAAGATGTGCTTAGGGAGACTTGAGCATCCGTGGATTTTGTATCCATGGAGTTTTGGGGGATTTTTGAACCAGTCCTCTGTGGATGCCAAGTGATGATTATACAGAGGGTTCTTCTCTGATTCTCATTAATATTTTTATCTTACTTTTCTCTACATTGCTTTGTATTTTGTGAACAATGTGCTGGGCAAGACTTCTATATCTCTTAAAACAGTCTTGAAGAGACTGCTACACTCTCTCTCTTCTGATTTCCTTTCTTCTAAAACTCTCAGCCTGGGTTATTTCCTGCTTAACTAGGCTCCAAAGATTTTTCTTTTTTTTCAATTTTGAGTGAGACTCTTGTTAGTTTTTTGTATCTACTTTGTTTTGTTTTTGTAGAGGCTGTGGTCAGTAGGAACAAACGTGTCTTGTGTCTTTTCAAAAAAACATTAATATATCTCTTCATCTTTAACTTGAATACTGATCTCCGGTTTATAACTAATATTTAATAATAAATAATATTTCACACTAGCATGCTAAAAATTGATGTTAACTTATTTATAAGAACTCATATATTACATATATCACACACAGTATATTTAAATGTGATAAAAGTGTTCTTCATAATATTTATCTAAGATTAGAATTTAGTTATGCTTTCAAGGAATATTAAATTTGAACAATGAGAAAGGATTATAATTTATAGATTTGTTTGCTTTGTCTGATAGAATATATATCTGTTTAATTATTAAATATCTGCTCTTAAAGACCTTACTCATTCTATACATTTCTACAGGTTTAAGAAACTCTTAAAAATGACAAGAAGGAAGTTAAATGAATATGAAAATGGAGAGCTTAGTTTCGATGGAGATTTAAAAACCAGTCAAATGGAAATGGATATTCAAATTAATATGATAAAACATAAGGTAATTTTTAATCAGTTTTAGAACCCCAAAATCACTTAATTTGGGGAAATATAATCATTCTATGCTTTGAGCAGTGAAACACAGATTTGTCTATTAATTTTTTAGGTTGGACACCAGTAAAAAAGACAGCTTTTCCCTATATCATTTTTAGATTAAAAGGGCACACTCTTGACTCTCTCTGTCTTGAAGCCTGGCTGGTGATCTGGAGCTGAGCAGCACAGCATTAATGACCCCCAAGCATCCGTTGTTTTTGGTGACAGGTTTGTTGAAGTCTAATGAACATACCATGCAGTTCATTCATTTAAACTGTACAGTTCAGTAACTGTATTGTGTTTAAAGAGTTATACAGGCATTACCATGTTAGAACTTTATCATCATCCTCCAAAGAAATCACCCTGTGCCAGTTTTCCCTTCCTGGTCTTCCCAGCCTGAGGGAACCATGACTCCACCCCCTGACTGTGTAGATGTCCCTTTTCTGGACATTTCATGTCAGTGGAATCACACAATATGGGATCCTTTGTGACTGCCTTCTTTCATTTAGCATAATATTTTCAAGGTACATCTAACATGTATCAGTATTTCCTTGCTTTTATTGCTCAATAATATTCTATTGTATGGACGTACCACACCTTATTTATCCATTCATCATCTGATGGACCTTTGGGGTTGTTTCTACTTTTTGGCTAATGTCAGTAATGTTGCTGTGAACATTTATGTCTAAGTTTTGGCGTGAACATATTTTTTCACTTCTTTTGGGAATACAGTTATGAATAGAATTGCTGTATTACACAGCGACACTGTTTAACCTTTGAGGACCTGCCATACTGTTTTCCAGCACGGCGGCAGCATTTTATATTTTTATCCAAAGTATGTAAAACGTTCCCATTTCTATACGTTCCTGTCAACACTAGTCATTACCTGTCTCTGTGCATATAGCCATCCTAGCAAGTATGAAGTGGCATCTCGTGGTGTTTTATTTCTCTCTCTGAGGAGAGGACAGTGAAGATTGAGTTCTAGATTAGTAACTACTCAAAGCTACCCATCTCTTTTAGAATTTCAGTTAATTGAGATGAGGTCAAAAGTCTGATTTTGTTAATTAAACTATAGTTCAAATCATCAGTCTCATTGCTTACTAGTCTTCATTGTTTTCAAACTTGAGCAGAAATTCTAAGGAGTCACACCTGCCTATTTGTAAGAAATTGTAATTGAAGGGAACCTTGAAAAAACTTCTTCCTGAGTAGTTCTTAAGTCTTTCTTCTAGTTATATGCTTCTTCTCATCAACATTGTCATTGAAACTCTCACCCTTTATTATATTCCAGTTTATAAGAGATCAGTTTCTACTCGCATTTAAGTTATGCTTTTATTTTCTCTTTTTCAAAAATCCTTTTTTTTCTGTTTTTCCCTAATCAGCTTTAAGTTTAGTGGCTTCGATAAAAAAAACATTGGTTTCATTCAAAATCTACACTTAGGAAAAGGTGGCCAGGAGAGTTGGCTTCTGGTCCCCTCGGCTTCAGATGGGGCAGCTCGAGGGCTGGGGGCTGGAATCGGGTGAAGGTGTGTTCATTCCCATGTCTGATAGTTGGCATCGGTGGTTGGCTGGACTTTGGTGAAGGCAGACAAGTGAAACAACTACCCTGAACACCTAGGCTCTCTTTGCAGCCTGGGCTTACTCACAACACGAAGCCTGGTTCCCAGGTTGAGAGCCAGGCAGAAGCTCTGCCGCCTTGTCTAACCTCGCTTTGCAGTTCTCACAGCATCACTTTCATCATCTTCTGTTTACTAGGAGCAAGTCACTAATACTTGGCCTTTTTTACAGAATAAAGATTTTAAAAGTAATGGGTACATTTAAAAACTAGCACAGTTACTCACTGGCCACAATTTTTTATATTTCTTCCAATGAAAAATACCCTTTTCCCTACCCATTCCTTCACAAGTCTCGGTTGTTAACAGTGTCAGGCCCAGGCTCAAGTCGAGGTCTTACCATCTTCATCAGGTACAGATGGCACATGGGGATGAGGTTTCTGGGTGTGATTTCTAGAGTGTGACCCTGTGGGCACAACCCTCTCAGTACTAAGACTTGAGAACTAAAGGGGCAAGTTATCTGCCACCCACAACCCCACCATTCTGCTGAATGACTAGACTCTCCCGTCCAGAAATGGGAAACAGGAGGCACCATCGTCCATAGCAGCTCTGAGGTCCGGTTTGGTGCTGCCTGCTCTTTGATAAGGACTTGGTCCTGCCCATAGGAGTGCTTCTCCTTTGCGCTACCCTCTGAGCTCTGTGTGCTGTCCTTTTCATAGGAAATGACCTATGTCTGTAGCTGAGTCATGTTTCTTAAGCCAGCTTCCTCTTTCCTGAACTTCTAAGAAAATCCCAAAGGCCTAGTCTCATTTGTATGTCATGGTCTCTGTTAGGCCAATCACTGTTTTTTTGCTGCCAAGGTTCTCTTTAAAACTTTTAGAGTCCTGTGAATTGGACTGGAGTTTACGTCATTGGACAGGCTACCCTCACAAATCGTTTTTGAGAGAAGCTCTGCACCTTGGGCTTCTTATGAAGCTTTGTAGGATGATGCCTTTAAAATTCTTATGCCCTTAAGATCTTTAAAGGAATTTGAGGCACCACCTTAAGTCTTTCCAGGGTCTTAATGAAGAGTTTTACGGTCTACAGGCTTCACCTTTAGACCATGTTTTCCTGGCAGCACCCTAGATTTGATCTTAGCCCGGAAGCTGTTTCTCTCTTTTAGCATCATGTGACCACTGGACATGTGGAGATACTGTAAAGGAGATAACATATTGAACCCAAATATAATTGAGCCTGGTTCCTTTATATTTAATAGTCCACCCCCCCTTTTTTTGATAGCTTATCCCTCATTGATGTTACTTTCAGCTGGTTTGTAGCAAGAGTCTCCTTTCCCCTGTGTTTCAGGGTCATTTTTTTCTCTTGCCTAGAAACTGTCACCAGCAGCCTCTTTAAGGGCTGTCAGGATTTGGTTCACAATGTCATGAAGCCCTTTGGGATTTCATTTCTTTCTCTGCATCCATTCGGATCTCGCCTACCTCCAGGTTGAAAAGCATTCTCACATCTTTTAGTTCTTTTTTAATGGCATTTTTAATATCAGTATCTGTGCCAGGTATTTATTGCCAGCAAATTGTATAATAAACCACGTCAAAGCCTAGTGGCTCAAAACAGCATTTACTTTGTTCACAAATTTGTGTTGGGGCAAGGCTCGGTGAGTGAGGCCAGCACATTTCTTTTCCAGTCGGCATCAGCTGGGATGTCTGAAGGTGGGGACCAGAGTCATCTGAAGATTAGTTCATGCACGTGTCCAGCAGTTGGAGCTGGCTTTTGGATGAGACATTAGTAGGGGGCGGTCATTGGGGGCATTGACAAGGTGCTCAGTATGTGGTCTGGGCTTCTTCGCAGCGTAGTGACTGATGCTGAGGGTGGGCTTGCCCACAGAGAAAAAGTCAGTTTCCCCAGACTCTGTCCAGTAGAAATCAGTTACTGAGGCCGGCACATATTTAAGGGGAGGGAGTTTCAGAGAAAAGTGTCAAAGAATTTGTAGACAGTTTCAATACCACCACCTCCACTCACCTCGACTTACCGAGTAATCATTCTGTCTAAAGGAAAGTTCTGTGCAACTCGGTGTCACAGAAATTCCTGCAAACTTTGTTTGTCGTTTTGTTTGGTATGTTCTGTTCTGTGAAAAGCAACAGATGGTTACCAAAATGAGGCATTTTTTTGTTGTTGTTGTTCAGAAAAATGTATGGATCATCTCACGAAGCTGTTAGGAGATGGGATTTCTTTAACCTTTTGAATTATTTTTCTTTAGAATGCAGTTCAGATTAGCAAAAACTATTCATAGTTCAGAAAAAGACTTATGGGATTAGAATCCATATTTATGAGATTCATTAATGAGAGTCTTATTTTCACAATCTTCTTTTGGAAGTGTTTATTAACTCAGCCCTAGATAACTCAATACAGTATCCCTCAAACTTCTTTAAAACATGGGGCATTAAGATGGGGGGAAAGAGTAAGAGACATTCAAATGAGAGGTGACTTGTAGTCATTTTATGGAGAAAAAATAGAAAAGAGTGTAAAATCAAGTGCAAATGTTGTGTGACAAAGATGATGCCAGTGAAGAATATATTTTGTGCCTCTTGGTGGTTTGAACTTCTTTCTTGATTCTCTGAGCAATCCCTGGTCCTACATTCTACAATACAGATACCATTATATCTATTTGATCCTGGGTTTGAGTTAGGCTGTGCTGAGTCCACTTGCCTCGTTACTAAACAGTACTGTTTTATTCTTGCAGATTGACGATCTTACAGCAGAGCTGGAAACTGCATCTTCAAAATGTCTGCACCTGGATGCAAAAAATCAAGTTCTTCGAGAGGAGTTATTATCTATGAAAGGAATGCAAAAGAAATGTGAAAAACTAGAGAAGAATAAAAGGAAGTTGGAGCAAGAAGCAGTGAACCTCAGAAGTCCTATAGAAATGAACATGATAGAACACAGTCAAGTAGAGCAGTATAAACGGGAGACTGAAGAAAGGGCGAGGCAGGATCTTGTAGAGAAATGAAAGGAAGTCAACCTATTTTGCAGGTTAATTTGTTCATCTGTCATGTGCTGGAATTCACCTCACTGTAAATTACGTTTTGGATCTATACAGCTTATGTGTTTCCTCTACCTCCCTTAGAGCAGTTGGTTTGGTAGTTTTCTGGAAGGAAGGGGACACTTGTTTCTCCCTTTAAATATTTCCGTTTCCATCACAGTTATCACCAAATTGACCTATCAGAATGATTCTCACTAGAGAATCCTTTCATTTATAAGACAAATTGGTATTAAAACAAGACTACTAGGAGGAAAATAAAATATTGTGATTTAGAACTGGTACCATCCTCTTGAATTATTTTTAAGTTGTCTTGTTCCATTTTTAAAATTTTAAGTTGATCTTCTTGTCCTTTGAATTATCAGATTATGTAAGCACCACTATAACAGTAATTCCACTTTAATTTTATAATTCACTTCACATTGACGGTAATTGTTTTAAACTTCTCCTTTTTTTTTTTTGTTACCTTTAAAATTGCTTTCTGAATCACTGGCTTAAAGCTAAAGGGAGCAAATATCATTTTCCAGTTAATGATTATTTTTTAAATGTTATCTTTTAAAATTTTCCTTAGATACAAGCAGCTCTCAGGAGAACTTAGAGCAGTTACAAGAGAAGAATAATGCTTCCATAAGAAGTCAGCTGGAACTCAGAATTAAAGACTTGGAATCTGAACTCTTTGCAAGAAGATTCTCATAAAGCAGAGTTGGAAAAATATAAGCAACTCTACCTAGTAGAACTAGAAGTTAGAAAGTCATTGGAAGGTAAACTAGACAAGTAAGTCAAAACACAAACTCACAGAAAGTAAATTTAGTTCGTTAATTTGTCTCTAAATCCTAATTTTTCTAGAGCGCAGTTCACGAGATTAGAAGGAAGTGAAAGCTAACTAAATGGTCACTGCTAGAGGGCGCCCTAAGACAAACTATTCATACTGTGTCCTTTTCAGTTTTACCACACAGAGTCGGACAGGACTGAAGTGATTTGGCAGCAGCAGCACACTGCATAAAGGCATGCTTGTGAAACTGGGGGCAATTACCACAGGGGTGAAAGGCAGGATAACTCACAGAGTGGCTAGAAATAGTATGGTGACCTGACTGAGGCGGGGTGTGGAGGATGGAAAGGGCAGATGGCACCTCCAGTTCCTAGTCCAGGTTTCCCCACTGTCTGAAAGCAGAGAGCTCCTAGGAAGCCTTTCATAAGCCAAAACAGCACACAGGAAAGCAGCAGGGACCCGAGGGCGCGTTCTGCTGGCTGAAGCCTAAAGTGAATGCGTGCAAGTGAAGCACAGGTGCTCCCAGCTTGCGTTCAGGGCTGTGGGGCCTCGACGCTGAGCTGTGGGGGCGGCTTCTGGGGAAGGAGCCCAGTGAGGCCAGTCTCCCTGCTGGGGCAGGGCGATGCCTTTCCCTGTAAAAGGTACAGTGAACCTTTTTATATGAAAGGAAAAAGTCTCTTCCAAAAAAAAATTTTTTTTTTTTAAATTTTCAAAGACAGATGCTGATGTAGGCCTTTCCTAGAAGTGAAGTAACATAAAGTGAACTTTGGAAAAGCAGGGGATACTTGTAATTGTTCCTGGGGCTGTTTTAGCTCTTCTCAATCATGCATCGACTTTCTTGTCCTCCCCTCTAGATGTGACTCTAGATGATTCCTCAGAGCCAAAAGCATAATTTCTCCGAGGTCATGAGTGAAACGTGTATACAAGAGTGGTGAAAGCAAATGCTTGAAAGTGGCTTTGTGGGATGGGGTGTTTCTTCATCCCTGAACTGTTTCCTGGAGGCAGGTGTGTCCCAGAGGGCAGCAGGTGTCACTGTGAGGCCCTCTCCCTTTCTCTCTGATGCCCTTTCTCTCCTCTCCCAAGTCCAACTGTGACTTGTTCCCTGAGGAGCCCTAGACACGTGTGTACTTCTTTAGAGCAAGGTTACAACTATCATTGTTTACAGGAGGTCTGCTCTGCGTTTTCAGTGTTCAAACAGTTTATTGGGAATTCCATTTACTATATGGCCACTTTAAAAATGCAAATCATTAATTTGGTGTTTTCCATCTTCCCCTGGACTCATGAGAAGCTGGCAGTGATCAGCATCAAACCTGAGGTGGAGAAAGAGCAGAACAGATCTTGACTCAGCCCTCTTAGCACGAGGCCGTTCTGGAGCCCCCTTGTGTGGGAAATTTCAATAATCCTTTAGTGCTCAATGGAAATCTTACTCCAAGAGCAAACGTAGGTTTTTCTACCTCAATTCCACGCCCTTCAAATAACAGCATGGAGACTTGCTTGACCAAGGTTAGTTCTATTATCTTTTTTCCACTGGGTTTCAGATTTCTAATATGAATGATCCTTGTTTTTAATTTGGTGAACTTCTGAGTTGTTTATTTGACTTAATGCACACTAAGTAAAACTCATAATTAGCTGTGTTAATAAAGGAGACCGAAATTTTATTTTTTTGTCCCAGAGTTCTTGATTTTAAGAGATGCTTACTAAATTATTAACTTTCTTGAAAAGCTGCGTTTAAATTCTGCTTTAGAAATGAAATCTCATTGCCTAGTATCCAAAAGTATTCTTTCAGATATTTCACTTCCTTTCTAATTGATTTCAGTTGGCAATTGTTCATAATCATTTCCAAGCTCTACTGTACCCAATGAAGTTTTTCTGCCTCTAAGCATCAGTGAATCACTGGCATCTAAACACTAACCACATATGGATGCTTTTTGTTGAAAGGAATCCTAGAGGAATCCTTTTTATGAATTAAATAAACTTACAATATTAAACCAAAACATTAATTTTTAGTTTTAGCTTAACATTTTTTGTCATTTTCTTACATAGCTTTTGTCGTTTCTTACAAAAATGATATTTTTGTCATTTTCTTTAATTGCTATTTTACTATATAGCATTTTATTTAAAATTTTTTTAAAAAAGCAATCTTGCTGAGCATTTGTAGAATATTTCTGGATTTGTAGTTAATTCAAACATTTAAACATTATAAATGAAGCTCACTTTACCTCTATGTTATCACCTGGATGAATGGTATCTAAGATAGCAATGATGGGGAGTCTTTAAATTGCAACCAGTTTTCACTGCCCAATCATTGTGATTAAAATATCCATTTCAGTCAGTGCACACAGGTTTATAGTTTTAATGGTGTTTTCCTGATGTTTGTGATGCACAGAAAAGTAGCCCTTATTAAATGCAGTCTCAGCCTGTTTTCTCATTTGGCTTCTTGCCATCGTAGGAGAGCAATTAAAGTTTCTTTCACAGCACAGCATCTACAAGTACTAGGTCTTAGTACTTGAGAGCTGTGAACCTGGAGGAAGTTTTTTAGCTGTGCGGTCACAAAGAAAAGTAGCCCTTATTAAATGCAGTCTCAGCCTGTTTTCTCATTTGGCTTCTTGCCATCGTAGGAGAGCAATTAAAGTTTCTTTCACAGCACAGCATCTACAAGTACTAGGTCTTAGTACTTGAGAGCTGTGAACCTGGAGGAAGTTTTTTAGCTGTGCGGTCACAGCAGGCCTCCAAACACTTCATCCCAAGTCAGACACTTCCCCACGCAGGCCTAAGCAGAGGAAGCAAATGCTTGACTCCTGTCCCAGACACAGGCTGCCTACTGCACACCCAAGTTCATGGTGCTGTGGGCACATACATCTTTTCAAAGTAGAGATTTGGAACCAAGTAAACACTTTGGGAGAAGTTCCTTCTCCCAGACTTACCGCTTAGGTAAATCTCCTCACCTCTCACAAGGAGGGTAGGAGTATAAGTCCTCACCTTGAAACTTTTCTCCTTCAAGTTCCCTGTCGTGAGTTTTTTTTTTTTT
>SJYX01019380.1:233403-243974 GCA_006410675.1 Oreotragus oreotragus | reverse complement strand
CTAGTCAAGGCTATGGTTTTTCCTGTGGTCATGTATGGATGTGAAAGTTGGACTGTGAAGAAAGCTGAGCGCCGAAGAATTGATGTTTTTGAACTGTAGTGTTGGAAAAGACTCTTGAGAGTTCCTCTGACTGCAAGGAGATCCAACCAGCCCATTCTGAAGGAGATCAGTACTGGGTGTACTTTGGAAGGAATGATGCTAAAGCTGAAACTCCAATACTCTGGCCACCTCATGAGAAGAGTTGACTCATTGGAAAAGACTCTGATGCTGGGAGAGATTGGAGGCAGGAGGAGAAGGAGACGACAGAGGATGAGATGGCTGGATGGCATCACTGACTCAATGGACGTGAGTTTGGTTGAACTCTGGGAGTTGGTGATGGACAGGGAGGCCTGGCGTGCTGCAATTCATGGGGTCGCAAAGAGTTGGACACGACTGAGCAACTGAACTGAACTGAAGGTTCAATTTATGTTGTCTTCATTTATGATATCTTACTCTTTCTGATATTGCTAATTGTAAATCTCTTGAATAAACCTGATTAGTGAAGTTGCATGTTACCTATTTAAATAACCATGACATTTCTAACTCAAAGTAAATAATAGCTTTGGGCAACAATAAAATGTGACAGATGGCCCTGTTCATTTATTTGAACACTGTAAGCAAGAGCAGAATCACTCATGGAAAATCATGATTGGTGGAATGAATAAATGGTAATTGCTTCACATTAAATAAACAAAAGACTATCATATATTAATACATTCACAGTTTATTACAGTTTAGACAGTTATTCTAACCAGCACTGACAGCAATTGAATAGATTGGTTGCACCCAATGGTGCTGTTTATTAATTTATCTTAACAAATAATGATATTGTGTCAAGGTAAATTATGTTTCTTCATGTTTCAAGTTTTTATATTGAAACTTAAGTTGAACAGAATGCTTACTCATTTGTCCTTTTTATATGTAAAATTACTTTAGATCAATATTTTAAAAAGAAATAGTTCTGTTTTTGAATGAATTTTTAAATAATAGGATAAAGGATGCTATTTAAGCTGTTAGTCAAACTGTCAAATTTTATTGAGAAATTCATAGTTTAGTTTTGTCTGTAAACTAGGAGTAATAATCTTTCCCATGTTAATTTTAGTGTGTTTACCCATTTAAATATGGTAGAATAGGAGAATAAGTGATTGTTTTAAAAATAGTGTAATGATTATGATACAAGAAATTTAATTGAAGATAAAGGACCTTTTTTTGTTTGAGGACCATTTTTAATTATATTTGTTACATTATTGTTTCTCTTTTATGTTTTGGTATTTTGGCTGCAAGTCACGTGGAATCTTCCTTTCCCAACTAGGGATTGAACATGTGCCCCCTGCATTGGAAGGTGAAGTCTTTACCACTGGTCCACCAGGAAAATCCATAATATAAAGAACTTTTAAGCACTGGAGTGGCCAGCGGCTGAGAGGAGATACCCCACGTCCAAGGTAAGGAGCAGTGGTCACACTTCACTGGAGCAGCCCTGAAGACATACAAGAGATACCCCATGTCCAAAGTAACAGAAACCCCACTAAGACGGTAGGCACTGAGAGAGGGCATGAGAGGTCAGACAGACTGAAACCACAATCACAGAAATCTAGTCAATCTAATCAAATGGAACACAGCCTTATCTAACTCAATGAAACTAAACCATGCCATGAAGGGCCACCCAAGGTGGACAGGTAATGTTGGAGAGTTCTGACAAAATGTAGTCTACTAGAGAAGGGAATGGCAAACCACTTCAGTATTCTTGCCTTGAGAACCCCATGAACAGTATGAAAAGGCAAAAAGATAGGACACTGAAAGATGAACTCCCCAGGTCAGTAGGTACCCAATATGCCTCTGGAGATCAGTGCAGAAATAATTCCAGAAAGAATGAAGGGACAGAGAGAAGGAACAATAACGTCCAGTTGTGGATGTGACTGGTGANCAAACCACTTCAGTATTCTTGCCTTGAGAACCCCATGAACAGTATGAAAAGGCAAAAACATAGGACACTGAAAGATGAACTCCCCAGGTCAGTAGGTACCCAATATGCCTCTGGAGATCAGTGCAGAAATAATTCCAGAAAGAATGAAGGGACAGAGAGAAGGAACAATAACGTCCAGTTGTGGATGTGACTGGTGATAGAAGCAAGGTCCCACGCTGTAAAGAGTAATATTGCATAGGAACCTGGAATGTTAGGTCCATGAATTAAGGCAAATTGAAAGTGGTCAAACAGGAGGTGGCAAGAGTGAACATCGACATTCTAGGAATCAGCGAACTAAAATGGACTAGAATGGGTGAATTTAACTNGTTGTGGATGTGACTGGTGATAGAAGCAAGGTCCCACGCTGTAAAGAGTAATATTGCATAGGAACCTGGAATGTTAGGTCCATGAATTAAGGCAAATTGAAAGTGGTCAAACAGGAGGTGGCAAGAGTGAACATCGACATTCTAGGAATCAGCGAACTAAAATGGACTAGAATGGGTGAATTTAACTCAGATGACCACTATATCTGCTACTGTGGGCAGGAATCCCTTAGAAGAAATGGAGAAGCCATCATAGTCAACAAAAGAGTCTGAAATGCAGTGCTTGGATGCAGTCTCAAAAATGACAGAATGATCTCTGTTGGTTTCCAAGGCAAACCATTCAATATTATGGCAAACCAAGTCTATGCTCTGACCAGTAACATTGAAGAAGCTGAAGTTGAACGGCTCTATGAAGACCTACAAGACTTTCTATAACTAACACCCCCAAAAGATGTCCTTTTCATTATAGGGGACTGGAATGCAAAAGTAGGAAGTCAAGAAACACCTGGAGTAACAGGTAAATTTGGCCTTGGAGTACACAATGAAGCAGGGCAAAGGCTAATAGAGTTTTGCCAAGAGAACGCACTGGTCATAGCATTCCAACAACACAAGATAAGACTGTACACATGGACATCACCAGATGGTCAACACTAAAGTAGGAAGTCAAGAAACACCTGGAGTAACAGGTAAATTTGGCCTTGGAGTACACAATGAAGCAGGGCAAAGGCTAATAGAGTTTTGCCAAGAGAACGCACTGGTCATAGCATTCCAACAACACAAGATAAGACTGTACACATGGACATCACCAGATGGTCAACACTGAAATCAGGTTGATTATATTCTTTGCAGCCAAAGATGGAGAAGCTCTATACAGACAGCTAAAACAAGAGCAGGAGCTGACTGTAGCTCAGATCATGAACTTCTTATTACCAAATTCACACTTAAAATGAAGAAAGTATGGAAAACCACTAGACTTTTCAGGTATGACCTATATAAAATCCATTATGATTATACAGTGGAAGCGACAAATAGATTTAAGGGACTAGACCTGATGGACAGAGTGCCTGATGAACTATGGACGGAGACTTGTGACACTGTACAGGAGACAGGGATCAAGACCATCTCCAAAAAAAGAAATGCAAAAAAGTAAAATGGCTATCTGAGGAGGCCTTACAAATAGCTGTGAAAAGAAGAGAAGTGAAAAGCAAAGTAGAAAAGGAAAGATATACCCCTTTCAATGCAGATTTCAAAAGAATAACAAGGAAAGATAAGAAAGCTTTCCTCAGAGATCAGTGCAAAGAAATAGAGGAAAACTAAAGAATGGGAAAGACTATAGATTGCTTCAAAAACATTAGAGATACCCAGGGAACATTTTATGCAAAGATAAAGGACATAAATTGTATGAACTTAAGAGAAGCAGAGAAGGTGATGGCAGCCCACTCCAGTACTCTTGCCTGGAAAATCCCATGGATGGAGGAGCCTGGTGGGCTGCAGTCCATGGGGTCACTAGGAGTCGGACACGACCGAGCAACTTCATTTTCACTTCTCACTTTCATGCATTGGAGAAGGAAATGGCAACCCACTCCAGTATTCTTGCCTGGAGAATCCCAGGGACAGGGGAGCCTGGTGGGCTGCCATCTATGGGGTCGCACAGAGTTGGACACGACTGAAGCGGCTTAGCAGCTGTAGCAAAAGAAGCAGATGATATTAAGAACAGATGGCAACAATATGCAGAATAACTGTACAAAAAAGATCTTCATGACCCAGATAACCATGATGGTGTGATCACTCACTTAGAGCCAGACATCCTGGAGTCCAAAGTCAAGTGGGCTTTGGAAGCATCACTACAAACAAAGCTACTGGAGGTGATGGATTTCCAGTTGAGCTATTTCAAATCCTGAAAGATAATGCTGTGAAAGTGCTGCACTCAATATGCCAGCCATTGTGGAAATCTCAACAGTGGTCACAGGACTGGAAAAGGTCAGTTTTCATTCCAATCCCAGAGAAAGGCAATGCCAAAGAATGTTCAAACTACAGTACAAATGCACTCACCTCACATGCTAGCAAAGTAATGCTCAACATTCTTCAAGCCAGGCTTCAGCAGTATGTGAAACAAGAACTTTCATTTCAGATGTTTGAGCTAGATTTAGAAAAGGCAGAGAAACCACAGATCAAATTGCCAATATCTGTTGGATCACTGAAAAAGTAAGAGTGTTCCAGAACAACATCTACTTTTGCATTATTGACTACACCAAAGCCTTTGAGTGTGTGGATCACAATAAAACTATGGAAAATTCTTCAAGTGATGGGAATACCAGACTACCTGACTTGCCTCCTGAAAAATCTGTATGTAGATCAGAAGCAACAATTAGAACCACACATGGAACAACAGACTTGTTCCAAATCGGGAAAGGAGTACTTCAAGGTTGTATATTGTCACCTTGATTATTTAACTTATATGCAGTGTACATCATGCGAAATGCCAGGCTGGATGAAACAGAAGATGGTTTCAACATTGTTGGAAGAAATATCAATAACCTCAGATACGCAGATGACACCACCCTTATGGCAGAAAACAGAAAAACTAAAGGGCCCCTTAATGAAAGTGAAAGAGGAGCATGATAACGTTGGCTGAAAACTCAGCATTCAGAAAACTAAGATTATGGCCAGTCCCATCACTTCAGGGCAATAGATAGGGAAACAGTGGAAACAGTGACAGACTTTATTTTTTGGGCTCCAAAATCACAGCAGTATGTGACTGCAGCCATGAAATTAAAAGACACTAGCTCCTTGGAAGACAAGCTATGGCCTACCTAGACAGCATATTAAAAAGCAGAGACATTACTTTGCCCACAAAGGTCCATCTAGTAAAAGCTATTGTTTTTCCATTAGTCATTTATGGATGTGTGACTTGGGCTATAAAGAAATCTGACTGCTGAAGAATTGATGCTTTTAAACTGTGGTGTTGGAGAAGACTCTTGAGAGTTCCTTGGACTGCAAGAAAATCCAACCAGTCCATCCTAAAGAAAATCACTCCAAATATTCATTGGAGGGACTGATGCTGAAGCTGAAACTCCAATACNTCTGACTGCTGAAGAATTGATGCTTTTAAACTGTGGTGTTGGAGAAGACTCTTGAGAGTTCCTTGGACTGCAAGAAAATCCAACCAGTCCATCCTAAAGAAAATCACTCCAAATATTCATTGGAGGGACTGATGCTGAAGCTGAAACTCCAATACTTTGGCCACCTGGTGCAAAGAACTGACTCTTTGGAAAAGATCCTGATCCTGGTGAGGATTCAAGGTGGGAGGAGAAGAGGGTGACAGAGGATGAGATGGTTGGATGGCATCATTGACTCAATGGACATGAATTTGTGTAAACTCTGGGAGTTGGTGATGGACAGGGAGGCCTGGCGTGCTGCAGTCCAAGGGATCACAAAGAGTTGGACATGACTGAGCAGCTGAACTGAACTATTGTATATAATGGAGAAGGAAATGGCAACCCACTCCAGTATTCTTGCCTGGAGAATCCTATAGACAGAGAAGCCTAGACATAGTGATGGCAAAGAGTTGGATATGACTGGGTGACTAAACAATAGCATCATATGTAAAGTTATATGTAGCATCATATACTACAGTTATATGTAGCAAGGATCCTGCCAAACAATGTGGTCTACCCAAATTATATTTGCTTTTCCTTGCCTTTGTTCTGTACACATACTGCTCAGAATAATTCCCATTTCCATTTCCTAATATAGCCAGTCTTTTTAAAATGTGATTTGGTATGAATACTTAATATGTGATCTATCTTGACAAAATTTTAAGTGTACAATAGACCATTGTTAACTAAAGCCACAATATTTAATAGCAGAACTCTAGAATTTATATAATTGAAACTTTATACCCACTGAACATCATCATCTCATTTCCTTCATCCCTCATCCTCTAGCAACCACTGTTTTACTATCTGGTTTTATGAGTCCAACCATTTTTGTTACTAGAATACATACAAGTGAAATCATATGTTATTTGTCCTGGTGTGAATGGTTTACATTACTTAGCATGATATTCTGCAGGTTCATCCATGTTTTCACTTATGGCAGTATTTTGTTCTTACAAGTGAATATTCAGTTTTATGTCTATACCATATCTTGACTAATGATTATGCTGTAAGAAATATGAGTGAAGTTACCTTTTCTTATCTTCAATTCTTTTAGATATATATTTAAAAGTGGGACTGATGGATCATATGCTGATTCTATTTTAGTTCTTTTAGAAACTTCCAATTATAATGTCAATGGAAAAACTCTTTGCATGGAAACAATTTGATCTGATTTATATTTTGAATGCTTAATTTTGTTGCTTATGGAGGACTGATTGGCTTGAATCAAGATAATGTAGATAATGTAGATAACTGCATTCCAGATAGTAGATTTATTTATGGATCATAGATGCTTTTTGAAACTGCTAAATCATGATACAAAATGCTAAAGAAAGATATATGATTCATTTTCAGAAATTACAGATTTACAATTTACTGATCAGTTGAATTGGAGTTTGTTTATTTTCTATACAAATCTATTCTTTAATTAAAATACACAGTTATCTATGAGTGATTTACATTGTTGACTAAATATCCTCATATTTGAAGATAACATATTCCAAAGAACACAGCTGTTACATGCCAATGTATATGTGAAAAAGCATCTACACAATTAATTTAAATTTTGAAATTTGATTACAAAGTAAATATCTGAAGTATTAAAATTAAATGTTGATGATCATCAGGCTAGGAGATAGAAAAATCTTGTAGGTCATAAGGCAAGTGTAATATAAATAGTTAACATCATTTTATTAATATGAATTTTCTGGGTTATTGACACTGCTCTCCATTTTGCTTATTTCTGCTCTATCAAAATTATATATAACTATTGGTTCCCTGAGTATGTTGAAAGGGTAGTATCTTTTGAATTTATATAGACACAAAAGAAAAAAATTGAAAGCTATCTTGTTATGGAGCTATTTCTACTGACATTTCACCACAGTCCAGAATTATTCAATTTTGGATGGATTCACATTAGCAAATTTCACAGTCATCTTTAATTGCCATATGAATTGGAATATTTTTTCAAAATGACTAACAAGTTCTCTTTATGTAGGATGATAAACCAGAGGAGAGAAGTATAATCAGAAGTTTATAATATAGTTAGTGGTATGATCTACCTTTATGTGCGCTTAGTCACTCAGTCGTGTCTGACTCTTTGTGACCCTATGAACTGTAGCCTGCCAGGCTCCTCTGTCCATGGGGCTTCTCCATGCAAGAATACTGGAGTGGATTGCCATGCCCTCTTCCCTACCTTTATATCAGATATGTATAATTTTCTTCCAATCATCTGAACCTAGTAAAGAATGTATGACCTTAAGACTTCCTAGGTTACAGAACTCATTTTTTAGTATAAAAGATGAAAATACTAAATATTTGCTTAATCAAGTACTCCAGCTTTTAGAGCAGAGCCATGGGGCCAGATTCAGAAAGGAAAAAAATCCAAACAAAACAAAACGGATATCTTGAATCCAAATTAGTGGTGAAATCCCAAATTAGAAACAGTGAAGAATTTGAACACTTTATGTAATTAGTCATGAGTGGAACTCACTGATTGATTTCCATGCTTTAGGAAATCATATAAGGTTTTTATGTTGTACAAGGTGGGACACTTTACGTTAATCAAGTAACCCTAATAAGCAATTCTGTTAGGTCATTATGTCATCCTTATTTTATAAGTGAAGAAAAAGAGGTATAGAATGTTTATACGATTTGCCAAACTAATAGGCAGTGAGTAAATATAAAATGGGCTGTTAGGGTTCACAGTTTTCCCTCTTAATCACTGCACTACACTGCCTTCTTCACCCATATAAAAATAAATGTTTTCCAAAGCTGTTAATACACTTTTCAAAGTTTCTGACACTTTACTCACTAATGAATTCTTCAAGGTTTTGGTGAAGTAGACGTATGAATGTTCCTATAAGGAGATTTGCAAAATGAATGATTTATGGATTATAACCCCACTCTAACTTCTTTATTTTTATATATCTCTATTTGGAGATTATTTTCATCCCTGTTGGTTTCTAGTCAGTCATCAGAATAAGCTATTCATCGTTTGCTTGGTTGATTTTTCTGGGATTGAATCTCAAGAGTGGCCAATGATTATATACTGTAAATCTCTTAATATAATGACACTCCTGAAATTCTCTTCAGTTAAAGATGGCTTATTGATTTTCAATTGGCATGGCAGGATCTATGAGAGGCAAAACGACCAGGGCAAACTGAATACTGTAAACAACAAGGTTAGGGTGAAAGTTAGAAGCATCTCATGTGCAGGAGTCGAATAGCAGCTAAGATCACATGATGGGTAAGCTGCTAATCTTCTACTTATGAATAATTTAGAAAATGGAACCTGTATTTGAAATCATAAAATCATGAGTATTTAATTAATTCCCAAGTCAATTTAGTTAACAGATTCAGAAGACCTAGAGTAACAAGACAAATACATTCTCAGAATTTTCTTCCTGGCATTCTCCAAAGAGAAAGAACTAAGTGTACAATCAGAAAATGAAACCCTGAGATTCTCTGAGTATTTTTCAACAGTGGCTCTAATTTTTTTTTTTTTTATTAATCTGGAGATTAGAACATGCTCTTCTTTTCTTAATTACAGTGGAGGCTATAGCATCAAGCAATGAACAATGGCTTGAATGGAATTCATCTCATGATAAGCCTACTTGGACTCTAAAACTAATCCATTATTATTTCAAAAATTTACTAAATCTATAGCGAAGGAATAAATATGTTCTACAATCATCATATTTCCCATACTGTCATTTGACCAAAGAAGTAAAGTTTATTATGAGGAAGTCCAAATGGAAATTCCTACAAACGTGTGTTTATTTCCCAATATGGTAGTTAGAGCACAGTTCCTGAATCAGAATACACAGGTTAAAATCACCATTCTAACACTGAATGCTTTGTGACCTTATTCAAATATCTTAATAATTTTGGCCTATAAATTCTATGTATGTGCTTGAATATTATATATTTTAAATAATTTCTGTATATTTCATAGAGTACTTATAATGATGTCTGCACATAGTAATCATATATTAGTGTTTGAACAATCTATCAATCAAAAACCACAACATTGGAAAAATTCAAGAAACATTATTCAACTATCTAAAGTTTTTTATTGGAGTATAACTGTTAGATGTTGGACACATACATCTCCTCTTCCTTGGATTTCCTCTCCATTTAGTTCACCACAGACCACTGAGTAGAATTTCGTGTGCTGTACAGTCAGTTCTCATTAGTTATCTATTTTATACATAGTAATCTAGATAAGCCAATCCCAGGCAACCATCCAAAATTTTTAACCAAAATAATAATATTTCTCTCACATCCCCTTGTAGTTACCAATTATTTCAGAAGGATGAAGATGATGGGTCTTGGAAAATGAGTGGATTATCACATTTTTAATCAAATAGTGACTTTGGTTGTCACTGCTATTTTAGATATGTTCTCTTCAAATGAATGAATGAATGAATAAGTAAAAGCCTTGGTACCTGTTATATTGCTTTTGATTTTATGACTTTAAAAAAAGTTCTATCAAGAAATTACAAAAACTTGAAGAAGTTTTTTTTTTTTGTCCCCCCAATCTGGCAAGAACAGCACTACTCTACATACAGTGTCTTACCTTAGTGTTAAGTTATTTTTTGGATTCTGAACAACCATTTGGTCCTGATGGAACTTGACCATCTTATAGTGAAAAAAAGGACTTAAGCCAATTCACTATCCCAAATGATATCCTCTTATGGCATTGGTATTCTCCCAGTAGCACCTGAAAAGGAGAGGATAAGTATTTTATTTTTTTTAATATAGATTTATTTATTTAAATTGGAGGTTAATTACTTTACAATATTGTATTGGTTTTGCCATACATCAACATGAATCTGCCACAGGTATACACGTGTTCCCCATCCTGAACCCCTCTCCCACTTCCCTCTCCATACCATCCCTCTGGGTCGTCCCAGTGCACCAGCCCCAAGCATCCAGTATCATGCATGGAACCTGGACTGGCGATTCATTTCACAAATGATATTATACATGTTTCAATGCCATTCTCCCAAATCATCCCACCCTCTCCCTCTCCACAGAGTCCAAAAGACTGTTCTATACATCTGTGTCTATTTTGCTGTCTCA
>SJYX01019380.1:194366-231221 GCA_006410675.1 Oreotragus oreotragus | reverse complement strand
CCCTGGGATTTCTTTGGAAGGAATGATGCTAAAGCTGAAACTCCAGTACTTTGGCCACCTCATGCGAAGAGTCGACTCATTGGAAAAGACTCTGATGCTGGGAGGGATTGGGGGCAGGAGGAGAAGGGTACAACAGAGGATGAGATGGCTAGATGGCATCACTGACTCGATGGACGTGAGTCTGAGTGAACTCCGGGAGTTGGTGATGGACAGGGAGGCCTGGCGTGCTATGATTCATGGGGTCGCAGAGAGTCAGACACGACTGAGCAACTGAACTGAACTGGACTGAACTGATGGCAGTTCTATTTCCAGTTTTTTAAGGAATCTCCACACTGTACTCCATAGTGTCTGTACTAGTTTGCATTCCTACCAACAGTGTAAGAGGGTTCCCTTTTCTCCACACCCTCTCCAGCATTTATTGCTTGCAGAATTTTGGATTGCAGCCATTCTGACTGGTGTGAAATGGTACCTCATTGTGGTCTTGATTTGCATTTCTCTGATAATGAGTGATATTGGGCATCTTTTCTTGTGTTTTTTAGCCATCTGTATGTCTTCTTTGGAGAAATGTCTATTTAGAGTACTTTGGCCCATTTTTTTATTGGGTCTTTTATTTTTCTGGAATTGAGCTGCAGGAGTTGCCTATATATTTTTGAGATTAGTTGTTTGTCAGTTGCTTCATTTGCTATTATTTTCTCCCATTCTGAAGGCTATCTTTTTACCTTGCTTAGAGTTTCCTTTGTTGTGCAGAAGCTTGTAATTTTAATTAAGTCCCATTTGTTTATTTTTGCTTTTATTTCCAATATTCTGGGAGGTGGGTCATAGAGGATCTTGCTGTAATTTATGTCGGAGAGGGTTTTGCCTATATTTTCCTCTAGGAGTTTTATAGTTTCTGGTCTTACGTTTATATCTTTAATCCATTTTGAGTTTGTTTTGTGTATGGTGTTAGAAAATGATCCAGTTTCATTCTTTTACAAGTGGTTGACCAGTTTTCCCAGCACCACTTGTTAAAGAGATTGTCTTTAACCCATTGTATATTCTTGCCTCCTTTGTCAAAGATAAGGTGTCCATAGGTGCATGGATTTTTCTCTGGGATTTCTATTTTGTTCCATTGATCTATATTTTTGTCTTTGTTCCAGTACCATACTGTCTTGATGACTGTGGCTTTATAGTAGAGCCTGAAGTCAGGCAGGTTGATTCCTCCAGTTCCATTCTTCTTCCTCAAGATGGCTTTGGCTATTCGAGGTTTTTTGTATTTCCATACAAATTGTGAAATTATTTATTCCAGTTCTTTGAAAAGTCCCATTGGTAGCTTGATAGGGATTGCACTGAATCTATAGATTGCTTTGAGGAATATACTTATTTTCACTATATTGATTCTTCCGATCCATGAACATGGTATATTTCTCCATCTATTAGTTTCCTTTTTGATTTCTTTCACCAGTGTTTTATAGTTTTCTATGTATAGGTCTTTAGTTTCTTTAGGTAGATATATTCCTAAGTAGGATAAGTATTGTAGATGCTATGTTAGAAGAGAAGAGACTCTTTTCATGAAAATTCTGATGTCTACAGTATTTGTGGAGTAACTGAGCATTAAGTAGATTTGGAAATCTTGAGATATTCACCTACAGTAACATGTGTCTGCATGTTATTTTATACTCCACTAAAACAAGTCATGAAATGCTTGGTAGGCTTTTCAAAGATTTGAAGGCAACACATATCATGTATAATACTTCTCTGACTCATTTCAAAGCTAGGGAAGCTATAGAAGTTTAGCATTGAATCAGCCCAGAAAGCTTTCTGAATGATGTAAAGTGCAATTATAAAAGTGTACTGTTGATCCATTATAACCCCATTGGTCTAGTGTTGCTTAAGTGTCTATTGCAAAGATACATTTAGCTTAACTCTATGGCAAAGCTCATTAAAATAGCATAAAACTTTCTTAGGATAAAATTCTCAATGTACTCCAAGGATTGGAAGAAAAAAATCTATGCTATCTTAATAGTTTTTGAAGAAATTGTTATTTCCTTGTTCCTGGACAATAATATAAGCTAAAATGTATAACTGTGAAATGTGCCAAACTGAACTGCACATGGTGACTTGGAAATTAATAAGTTTTATTAGCAATAAATTTAGACATTCCCAGCAGTATTTTATTTTAAGATTAGAGTAGTACATATGAGATTATTTCAAACAGTTTAGATAGTTACATGAAATTTGCATTAGTTAAGTTGATTCATACTCTCCACATGCCTGTGCTGCCCTTCGTGTCTCATCTCAAAACACATATGTGACTTTATCATTAATCTTTATGACCACTGGTCTAAGGAGAAAAATACCCAAGCCTAGTTTACGGATAATGCTATACTGTTTCCTTGACCTGCTATACTGTTAGTGTGTCCTGGTGAAAAGTTTATTACCACCACATTGAAATCCTGCTTTTGTGTAATTCTAAGTTATGGTGAAGAAAGTAAAACCTCTTAGTAGTCAGGACCTCAATGGCACAATCACATTTTCAACTTTTACCTCAAAAGAGAGAAGAAGATCTGAGATGAAGTATCTATGAATAATGTTTTGATAAGATCATCAGACATTTAAAAGAAGTAAATGAATGGATTAAAAAGGAGTTTGCAAAGGCATATATTAACGAATCTCCTAATTTATGACCAGAAATTATAAATATTCATGTTTTGTTAAATGGTCAGCAAAAGCTCTAAAAGCAGAGAAAACTTGTAATAATACAAGATGATCTAGATTATTCATTTTGTGATGTGAGTTCAGCCTTATTCCCCAGGTGGCAAAGAAAAGAGACTCTGGTTGCGAGACTGGAGACTGCAGAATCTCAATGGTATGGCCATCCTGTTAGTAAGACTGACTTGGTTATTGCCAATGCTTACTCTCCAGTACCATAAATCTCACCACTGGTCATACACCTAGTGTAAGATGATCATATTGGAATCTTTACCATTCTAAAGAGGGCAGAGAGTTATTTGCACCAACATAGAGAGTTGTTGCCTTTTTTTTTTTTTTTTGTATTTCTTTTTTTTAAGAAATAGAAGAAAGCAATAGAATGGGAAAGACTAGAGATCTCTTCAAGAATATTAGAGAGGCCAAGGGAACATTTCATGCAAAGATGGTCTCAATAAATGACAGAAATGGTATGGACCTAACAGAAGCAGAATATATTAAGAAGAGGTGGCAAGAATACACAGAAGAACTATACAAAAAAGATCTTCATGACCCAGATAATCATGATGGTGTGTTCACTCACCTAGAGCCACACATCCTGGAGTGCAAAGTCAGGTTGGCCTTAGGAAGCATCACTACAAACAAAGCTAGTGGAGCTAATGGTATTCCAGTTGAGCTATTTCAAATCTTAAAAAATGAAGCTGTGAAAGTGGTACACTCAACATGCCAGAAAATTTGGAAAACTCAGCAGTGGCCACAGGACTGGAAAAGGTCAGTTTTCATTCCCATCCCAAAAGGCCCATCACTTCATGGCAAATAGATGGGGAAACAGTGGCAGACTTTATTTTTTTGAGCTCCAAAATCACTGCAGAAGGTGACTGCAGCCATGAAACTAAAAGATACTTACTCCTTGGAAGGAAAGTTATGACTAACCTGGACAGCATATTAAAAAGCAGAGACATTACTTTGCCAACAAAGTTCTGTCTAGTCAAGGCTATGGTTTTTCCAGTAGTCATGTATGGATGTGAGAATTGGACTATAAAGAAAGCTGAGCACTGAAGAATTGATGGTTTTGAATTATGGTGTTGTAGAAGACTCTTGAGAGCCCCTTGGACTGCAAGGAGATCCAACCAGTCCATCCTAAAGGAGATCATTCCTGAGTGTTCAGTGGAAGGACTGATGTTGAAGCTGAAACTCCATTATTTTGGCCACCTGATGCGAAGAGCTGACTCATTTGAAAAGACCCTGATGCTGAGAAAGATTGAAGGTGGGAAGAGAAGGGGACAACAGAAGATGAGATGGTTGGATGGCATCACCGACTCAATGGACATGGGTTTGGGTAAACTCTGGGAGTTGGTGTTGGACAGGGAGGCCTGGTGTGCTGCATTCCATGGGGTTGCAGAGTCGGACACAACTGAGTGATTGAACTGACCTGAACTGAGACCGTTGTTGAGGATTATACTGCCTCCCCTTACCCTTGCAGGATTTCTGTCCTTATATTTGCAAAATATCAGATATACTCACTGGCAGCCCACCAACATTGCTTCTGAATGAAGAACTTACTTTACTATAATGGAAGAAAAAAGAACAAATAATTGGTTTTATATATTAATATTTCATGGCCCTGATATTGGCACACTATATTAAAATCTTTTAATTTCTCTTAAATATGATTCAGAATGCTTGGTGTGGTCTATATAAACCTACCTTATCTGGCTTTTGCCTTCTTTTTTACTTTTAGTTTTTTTTTTTTTAATTTTTATTGGAGTGCAGTTGATTTATAATGTTGTATTAGTTGCAGGTTACATCAAACTGAATCATTCACTTATACATATGACTACAGTTATAGCTATTCTTTTATAGATTCTTTTCCCATATAGACTGTTACAGAGTATTGAATAAAGTTCCCTGTGCTATACAATAGGTCATTATTAGTTATCTACTTTGTATATATCAGTGTGTATATGTCAATTCAAATCTCCCAATTTTTCCCTCCCCACCTCTTTCCCCCTTGGTAACCATACATTTGTTTCCTACATCTCTGATTCCATTTCTGTTTTGTAAATAAGTTCTTTGTAAATAGGTTCATTTTTACCATTGTTTTTAGATTCCACATATAAGCAATATCATATGACAATTGTCTTTCTCTGTCTGACTTCACTAAATATGACAATCTCTAGGCCTATTTAGGTTGTTGCAAATGGCATTGTTTTATTATTTTTCATGGTTTCTGTCTTTCTGAAACCCTAACCTCCAAATTATCTTTCCTCAATTCACAGTGATCCATCCAAACAGACTTTTTTTGTGCTTTTCCTGGTACCTACATCATCCAACATCAAAATGCTTGTATGAGATATTCCTGAGCCTGTAATTCTCTCTACTTCTCTTTCATCCCTTAGATAGCTCAAATTTAATCATTATTTAGATGTCAGATGAAATGATATTATCACAAAGAAACCTCTCCTTACTTCATATACTGCATTAGGGCTCTTTTTCCTTTCTATACTTTTTCCTCTTATCACAGTATAATTAGTTGTTTAATAACTATTTCTTATGTGTCTCCCTTTGGAATTCAGCCTGTAAGTCATAGATCATTTTTTATGTATCATTTCTAAATTCATATCATTTAACAATATATTTATACATAATAAGTACTAAAAATATTTATTGAATAAATGAACAAATGAGTAATTTATTTCATTGTAAATTAATTTCTCATAACTGTAGTCTTATAGTGAATGAAAAAGAGGAAGGATGTTCTTCCTGTCACTTCCTCATTCTTTCATGATAGTATGGTGATGAGTTATGAGGAGAGGACTTTTATTCTAACATATCCTCCCAGTATACAGACTCATATCTGTGCCCCATGTCACTTCATCTAACACTAATTGATACACTAGCAGTAGTCTGCCCCATGGAGAGTACCCTAAGCATTTCAAAAATATTGCATGTTCTATTTTCTGTCTACATCATCAAATTATTTATGACCTCTTTGCTTTTTATGAGAGAATTTTTAAATTATGGGCACGTAGGACATTTGTCAGAGAAGGCAATGGCACCCCACTCCAGTACTTTTGCCTGGAAAATCCTATGGATGGAGAAGCCTGGTAGGCTGCAGTCCATGGGGTCGCAAAGAGTCGGACACGACTGAGTGACTTCACTTTCACTTTTCACTTTCATGCATTGGAGAAGGAAACGGCAACCCACTCCACTGTTCTTGCCTGGAGAATCCCAGGGACGGGGAAGCCTGGTGGGCTGCCATCTATGGGGTTGCACAGAGTCGGACACGACTGAAGTGACTTAGCAGTGGCAGCAGGACGTTTGTACTTTGGCCACCTCATGCGAAAAGTTGACTCATTGGAAAAGACTCTGATGCTGGGAGGGATTGCGGGCAGGAGAAGGGAATGACAGAGGATGGGATGGTTGGATGGCATCACCGACTTAATGGACATGGGTTTGGGTAAATCCCGGGTGTTGGTGATGGACAGGTAGCCCTGGCGTGCTACCATTCATGCGGTCACAAAGAGTCGGACACGACTGAACGAATGAAGTGAACTGAACTGAACTAAGGACATTTGTAATAAGCAAATTATATGCAAGTAATGTGTTCCTGTCTACTGAAAAAAAAAATTAGTTGCACATCCAAACCTGTTGCTCAGATTATGATGATACACTTGTCAAAACACAGTACAATTATGAATAGGAGGTTGATTTCATGTTTTAATTTTGATGGGGATTGGATATTTGAATTCTGTAGACATGTGTCTGAGTTTAATAACCATCAAATTCATGTTCAGATTGAATGACTAAGTCAATTGTTTCTCCAAAAGTAGTTTTTAAGATAATTTTAAATACATAAGAATAGTAATAGAACAACTCATGAATACTATATGTTTCCAAAATTAATCACAAGTCAACTTTATTATTTATATTCATGGATCTTATTATATTATTTGGAGATACTGATTGAGTTACAAAACAATAGAATGCTAATACCTTTTGGAAGGGGTAAAACAACTAATGGACATTAATAAGCTAGGTAGAAATTAGCCCAGTAATCACATTAGCTATTTATTTTGAATTTGAACTTATATTTTTCTGAAAGAGATTATTTTCTAAACTGTAGATTTCATAGTTTGTGAACAAAATCTTAAAGTACTAAAATAAAATTTTGTATTTTGTAATTTTATAGTAGTAAAATAATGGTAATTTTTTTTCTTTTATCTGCAGTATAAGTTGTTTATTACATGATGTTGGTATAGTTCCAGATTATTTGGGATGTTTCAAATACTTAAAAGATGGTATAAAAAAGTTAAACTAAAACATGTTTGCCTTCACAGACTCCCCACTAACACTATATCACTTTACCACTGCACTTCAGTTCAGTTCAGTCGCTCAGTCGTGTCCGACTCTTTGCAACCCCATGAATCGCAGCACGCCAGGCCTCCCTGTCCATCACCATCTCCCGGAGTTCACTGACTCATGTCCATCGAGTCCGTGATGCCATCCAGCCATCTCATCCTCAGTCGTCCCCTTCTCCTCCTGCCCCCAATCCCTCCCAGCATCAGAGTCTTTTCCAATGAGTCAACTCTTCGCATGAGCTGGCCAAAGTACTGGAGTTTCAGCTTTAGCATCATTCCTTCCAAAGAAATCCCAGGGTTGATCTCCTTCAGAATGGACTGGTTGGATCTCCTTGCAGTCCAAGGGACTCTCAAGAGTCTTCTCCAACACCACAGTTCAAAAGCATCGATTCTTCGGCGCTCAGCTTTCTTCACAGTCCAACTTTCACATCCATACATGACCACAGGAAAAACCATAGCCTTGACTAGGCGGACCTTAGTCGGCAAAGTAATGTCTCTGCTTTTGAATATACTATCCAGGTTGGTCATAACTTTTCTTCCAAGGAGTAAGCGTCTTTTAATTTCATGGCTGCAGTCACCATCTGCAGTGATTTTGGAGCCCAAAAAAATAAAGTCTGACACTGTTTCCACTGTTTCCCCATCTATTTCCCATGAAGTGATGGGACCGGATGCCATGATCTTCGTTTTCTGAATGTTGAGCTTTAAGCCAACTTTTTCGCTCTCCTCCTTCACTTTCATCAAGAGGCTTTTTAGCTCCTCCTCACTTTCTGCCATAAGGGTGGTGTCATCAGCATATCTGAGGTTATTGATATTTCTCCCGGCAATCTTGATTCCAGCTTGTGTTTCTTCCAGTCCAGCGTTTCTCATGATGTACTCTGCATAGAAGTTAAATAAGCAGGGAGACAATATACAGCCTTGACGTACTCCTTTTCCTATTTGGAACCAGTCTGTTGTTCCATGTGCAGTTCTAACTGTTGCTTCCTGACCTGCATACAGATTTCTCAAGAGGCAGGTCAGGTGGTCTGGTATTCCCATCTCTTTCAGAATTTTCCACAGTTTATTGTGAACATTGGGGTACATGTGTCTATTTTTAAAAATGTTTAATTAGAGGTTAATTACTTTGAATTATGGTTTTCTCAGAGTATATGCCCAATAGTGGTATTGCTGGGTCATATGGTATTTTTATTTATAGTTTGTTTTTTTTTAAGGAATCTCCATTCCATTCTCTATAGTGGCTGTATCAATTTACATTCTTACTGACAGTGCAAGAGTTGTTTGTAGGTTTTTTATGATGGCTGTTCTGACTGCTTGAGGTGATACTTCATTATAGTATTCGGATTTCTCTAATAATGATTGATGTTGAGCATCTTTTCATGTGTTTCTTCACACCATATTTTAAGACAGAATGCTCATAATACTTATTATAATTTTAAGCTTTAATAACTTCATAATTATAAGTGATATGAGTTGAAAACTATTTGAGAGTTTAATTATTTAAATTTCTTTTACATTGAACTTATTGAATATTAAGTAATAAAATTTTAGGTTTCTTCTTAACTGCTTTGAAGAGGTCAGATATTCACTGAAATAAAAATACATAATTACAGATTTATTATTTGAAACTCACAAAACTAATTGTTTCACTCTCTGTGGTTAAAGATGGAAATGCCGACCAAATAGCTTTATGTGAGTTCCATTCTCATTTACCTATTAAACTCTTTGAAATTCTTCTGTTAGCAGTTATCCAGGCATGTAAAAATCAACATGCACATATCTTTCTTGATTCTTTCTCATATCAGTTCTCCTAAAATACATTTCCCTTGTTTCAAAGGATAGAATCTATTTATCTAAGCTAGAGATCTTTTTCTCCTTCAAACTTTTAATGTGCAATAAGCCACAAGTTCTGATTACTCTTCTCTTTACACAATTGTATATATCACCTCCTTTGCTGTCAGTAATACTGATGATGTAATTCATAGACTCATATTAGATTGTCAGTATAATTCAGTAGGCTTTAAAATACTCTTCCTATATTTTCTAACTTCTGAAATGTCATATTTTAAAATGTGGACAGCATAGTATTAAATATGAATATAAACATATGCACAAACACACACACACACAATTTATAGATTTTCAAGTTCTGGTAAAGCCCAGTTTTTCAGAACAGATCAGTATTCCAACAAAACACTACTGTACAAGAATGGTAGATTTAAAAAAAATCATTATTAACTTTGTCATTCTTTATAGATATTTGTCCATTTTTACATTAAAAGTAGGGAGTATCTACTTACACTTAACTTTCTATAGAACAATTTTGTACCATAAACCCTTTTTACACAAGGGGAAAAATGACTGAAATCATGCCCCAAGATGTCCCCCAAATGTTTTTCTGTATATGATTACAAGTGTCTATAACTCTACAAAGCTAATTCCTTCTTATATCAATGTAGTATGTTCAATATCCACACTTGACCATTCAGATCACCAAACTTTCAGAAAAGATTAAAATAATAGCTATCATTTGTCAATCAGATGCAATTCCAAATCTGAGTGACTGTAAGCATAGTCATAGTTAATAGCTGCTTGAAGTTAAAAACCTTTTCCTGTTTCAGAGATATTTACATTAAGACATTTAGAAATGGTTCATAGTACATAACAGCCCAAATATCACTTTTAACCTGTCCTGTGTAAGGAAGTTAAACATTTCAAATTCAGCGCATTTTGCCAACATGAATAACACAAACTATTCTAAATGTTATGTATTACAGTGCATATTTCCAAATAGTAAATGGAATGAAACTATATTAAATGGTTATAACATCGTATTTGAGTATATTATGGAATCTATATCACAAAAGTCACCTCATATCAATACTATATAATTCACTCTAAAAGAACAGGCACACACAAAAGAGAACAAAATTTGATTTTTTAAAAATAAATTTAAAGTGTACTATCTAGTTTAAAGTACACTAAAAGATTTATTTTAATGAAACAGCTAATTCCAAACCCTCTTTTTTCCAAGTTTGGCATAAAGAAAGTTTAATCCATTTAAATCTTCTGGTTTGTCACCCTATAAATGATTCTATCATTTCCAGGATCAATGTTCCAAATATTGTAACAGGTGACAATCAGAGTCAAGGCCAAGCCAATCATTATCCAAAGTACCAGGCTGAAAACCACTGGATATTCAAAATTATATTTATAGGCAAGGTTATAGGGAGTTGAGAGGTCCTTCACTTGTTTTGTCTCAAGGATAGTCTTTGTCTTCCTCTTAAAGGATGTGTCGAATGATCTGACAGTCACTAACTCTACCACTACATTCCCACCATAGAGATTGTACATGTTATCTGCACACTTTTGTAGAGCATCAGCAAGGATCTTAGAGGCATCTCTAAATTGTTCACAGTCTTCCACATAATTTTTACCAACTTCTTCCAGACCTGGTAGCTCCAGTGAGTATAAATCAGGAGAAGAATGATCCTTGGCTAGATGCTTATGTCAGGACAACAAACTTGAAATATCATGCAGTACTTGCAGTTCAGAAAGAAAAAGATCAACTTCATTGTTCCTACTCAGAGAATTGAGGGGAAGTGAAGTGAGAGCAGAGGTTTCTTGAAACAGTCGATTGTGGAGCTGTCTGAGCATTACTGAGAAATCTTTGAAAATTGAGTTTGCTTTCCCCACCATGTACACTCTTTCCTCACTGGGAGCCAACTGAAAAAACCACCAGAGTTTATTCAAACATAAAGAGTGAATGGAATTTTCCATGCTGTCAAGACTAAAAGGAACTGCATTCTCCAAAGGGTATGAAATGACACTGCCTGGGGATAGAGCAAGCTTGTCCACTCCTTTCACTGTCACCATAACAGTAGCCTGAGGATGGTGGCATAGGTTACCTACTGCAAGGCCCGGCCAAGAAAGGTCTTCTTTCACAGAGAAGCCCATGGACAATGCAGCCACGTTTTGGATTTGCTCTCCTGGAATAGGGCAATTTCCACTCTGGAAAACAACAGATACTGGTGATCTTAATATACTATATAAGTTCCCAAAGACATCTGATACAGGTAAGCATAATACTGCTGGCTAAGAACTCTCTGTTTCCTGATGACTTTTACTCCACCCTTCAGGGTCACTCTCAGGATCCCATGGGCTGGGTTTAGAAGAGAGGTGGATCAGTTCCTTGTGCTGCCCTAATACTGTACGGTCCAAACAGCAGGGAAGATGCATGAGGCAGGACCCAAATGTCAATGATGGGAGCCTCACAAACTTGTGGTTGAGGTCAAGGGCAGTCACAGCCAGATGGCAGGGTCACAAGGAGGTACATCACCAAAGTTTATGGAGCCAGACACAGAAAGATCATATAAACATAAGGGTCCGTATAGAAATGACAGTCCTCAAGTTCCATTTGCTGCTTATGTCTGGAGTAGAGACAGCAGATGCCCTCAGGAAGCTGTCGTCGATATTGGCAACACTTTATTCCACTCCGTGCAGGAAACACAAAACAGACACAACTCCCTGTGCCCTCCAAGAGGTGCTGTGTGTATTTGTTGAATGAATGAACTCAGTTTAGTTCAGTTCAGTCACTCAGTCGTGTCCAACACTTTGCGACCCCATAAATCACAGCACGCCAGTCTTCCCCGTCCATCACCAACTCCCGGAGTTCACTCGGACTCACGTCCATCAAGTCAGTGATGCCATCCAGCCATCTCATCCTCTGTTGTCCCCTTCTTCTCCTGCCCTCAATCCCTCCCAGCATCAGAGTCTTTTCCAATGAGTCAACTCTTAGCATGAGGAGGCCAAGGTACTGGAGTTTCAGCTTTAGCATCATTCCTTCCAAAGAAATCCCAGGGCTGATCTCCTTTAGGATGGACTGGCTGGATCTCCTTGCAGTCCAAGGGACTCTCAAGAGTCTTCTCCAGCACCACAGTTCAAAAGCATCAGTTCTTCAGTGCTCAGCCTTCTTCACAGTCCAACTCTCGCATCCATACATGACTACTGGAAAAACCATAGCCTTGACTAGACGGACCTTAGTCAGCAAAGTAATGTCTCTGCTTTTGAATATACTATCTAGGTTGGTCATAACTTTTCTTCCAAGGAGTAATGTCTTTTAATTTCATGGCTGCAATCACCATCTGCAGTGATTTTGGAGCCCCCCCAAAATAAAGTCTAACACTGTTTCCTCTGTTTCCCCATCTATTTCCCATGAAGTGATGGGACCGGATGCCATGATCTTCGTTTTCTGGATGTTGAGCTTTAGGCCAACTTTTTCACTCTCCACTTTCACTTTCATCAAGAGGCTTTTTAGTTCCTCTTCACTTTCTGCCATATGGGTGGTGTCATCTGCATATCTGAGGTTATTTATATTGGGTGACTGAAGAGCCTACTGAATATGTGTGTCTCGGCTCCCCACTCTCCTCCCAACTAGGGGATTTTGGGAGCAAGTGGCAGTGAAATCAAATTCTGAAAGAAAGCATCTGCTCCTAAGAAAACGCAAGCAGGGAGGTCAGGACTGGCGTGAAGGTAAGGGAGTCAGGTTTTGTCCCCACACTGCCCAAGAGACTCTAATGCAGGTGGCTCCATTTCATTGCTTTTCCCAGGATCTGCCAAGATGGTGACAATTTATCCCTGCTTTCTCTGAGGGAGGCTCACCCCACAGCTCAGCTTGTCCACAAATGTCAACCAGCCTGATCCCCCTCCTGACCACTCTTGGAATCACCTGGGGAGCTTTAAAAGCTGCTGATACCTCTAGAATAGTAGATTTAAAAAAACAATACATTTTTATGAAGGTGAGTGACATTGATCAAGTATTCATTGTTCTCTGAAAGTCTTTTTTTTACCTTTTTAAAAAATATAAATTTATTTATTTTAATTGGAGATTAATTACTTTGCAGTATTATATTGGTTTTGCCATACATCAACATGAATCTGCCACAGGTATACACGTGTTCCCCATCCTGAACNGATCAAGTATTCATTGTTCTCTGAAAGTCTTTTTTTTACCTTTTTAAAAAATATAAATTTATTTATTTTAATTGGAGATTAATTACTTTGCAGTATTATATTGGTTTTGCCATACATCAACATGAATCTGCCACAGGTATACACGTGTTCCCCATCCTGAACCCCCTGCACCAATGACGCTTATTTTACTTGGAATGTGAACCTTACTCTCTTCAGTGGAGTCTACATTTCTTTAGGGAGGGCCTATTTTATATTTATTTTCTTATTCCTACAATCTTATATAATGCTTGTTATATAGTTATTTAACTGTTCAAAAATGAATGGGAGGATAAGTAAATGAACATATACATTAATAAAGGGAACAAATAAATGACTATCAAAATATGTTTAGGAAATACTTTCAATACCAGGGCAGCCCCCAAAAGGTAGTTTACGTGGTACTTTTCATTGATTTCTATATGGCACATTCTGTCAATACCATAATCATAAGTTGCTTTGGTACTTTGTTGATTCGTTAAGTAAAATATTTTATTCCCAGTGGATTTTTAAAAAAGCATAAAAGTGTTAACTGAGATAGAAGACGTGTATTGTAGCTCTGTTGGTAAACAATCTGCCTACAAGGCAGGAGACTTGGATTTGATTCCCGGGTCGGGGATATCCCCTGGAGAAGGAAATGGCAACCCACTGCAGTATTCTTGCTTGGAGAATCCAATGAACAGAGGAGCCTGGTGGGCTACAGTCCATAGGGTTGCAAAGAGTCAGATACTACTTATTGATTAAACCACCACCACCACTTCTTATGTTAAGAAGCATGAGACACTTTCAATATTAAGTAAAATATTTTATTCCCAGAGGATTTTTAAAAGAGCATAAAAGTGTTAACTAAGATAGAAGATGTGAATTTCTCATTAAGAAGCATTGGGCACTTTCAATATTTAAGTAAACACTTTTACAAAATTAGAGTTAAATCATTTGAGAAAGAAATTGGAACTTAATATGATGTACATGGATGGGGGTTCCCTGGTAGCTTAGCTGGTAAAGAATCCCCCTGCAATACAGGAGACCCAGGTTTGATTCCTGTGTCAGGGATATCTGCTGGAGAAGGGATAGGCTACCCACTCCAGTATTCTTGGGCTTCCCTGGTGGTCAGCTGGGTAACACAGGAGACCTGGATTGGATCTGTGGATTGGGAAGATCCCTGGAAAAGGGAACTGGCTACCCACTCCAGTATTCTGGCCTGGAGAATTCCATGGACTATATAGCCCATGAGGTAGCAAAGAGTCCAACACAACTGAGAAACTTTCACTTTTCATGATGTACATGGTCCATAGAATCCACTTTGATGCTGTTCTGATTGGATTGCCTTGCTGTGGTCCGGTTGCTGGGTGGTAGCTTGACTGGTTGCTATGTGATAGACTTTGGTTGCTGTGTGATAACTTCGTAATGCTCAACTCTATCAATCAGCCATACAACTGGAGCTAAAGATAAATTCAGGGCTCTGTTTAGCTCTGTGACCTTCACTGGTAATGAATCCTATAGCCTCATTAGTTGCAATTTAAAGCTTTTTTAAAATTAATTGCCTTTTCTTTAATGAAGTTTTTGCTTGCTTGGAAATCAGAACAATGGTAAATACTTCAACAAACTTAACAAAAATTTATTACAGGCTAGTTGTGACCTTGAAGAGGCTTTTTTTTTTTTTCAATTATAATGACATGTATTATACAGAATGCATAGGAAGGACTTTGTTTTAATTATTATAAGCATTCTTTATGTGTTAAAAACTTATTATATTGCAATCTTGTGCACTTCACTATGATACATTAAAATCTCTTCTAAAATCACTTATGCTCATATTCAGGATTTTACATTTTCATTTCTTTAGCTTATTTGGCCATGTGATTGTCATATTACTCCAGGCACAGAAGCAACCACTCTGGCACTAATGTTTTTTAAACTACATTACATTATACATATGCCTAACAGAAGTATGAATCAATGCCAGCATTGCAAAGGAAAAAAATTCATGAAATGTAGTGTTACATAGACGAATAATTTACTCTGGAGGAAACCAGGGTTTTAATTTCCATAGTCTGAACTTCTATTTTTACCTGTGCACAAAAACAAGTTGAAATATTTATTCATTGGATCAATTGCATAGTGTGTGTATATAGATAAAGATAGTCATAATTTTTTCAACCAGAGTTTGTCTTTGGGTATGGGCTATTCTATAGCTGCTAGATTATTATGTTTCATAATTATATTGGGACATATTTTTTCTCTTTAACTGCAGAAGGCATTCACTTTCATTATTCAGAGTGCATATACCTGGGTTGTTTTTATGAGAGTAAGGTGAATTTTCAATGCATCATTCATAAACCAGAGTTACCAAGATATCATTCCTTTAGAGCTATGAAATGAGATAAACTTTAGGATGAATTTGGACTTTTGGACTCTGAGGGAGAGGGCAAGGGTGGGATGATTTGGGAGAATGGCATTGAAACAAGTATACTATCATGTGAGAAACGAAGCACCAGTCTATGTTTGATACAGGATACAGAATGTTTGGGGCTGGTGCATGGGGATGATCCAGAGAGATGATATGGGGTGTGAGGTGGGAGTGGGGTTCAGGATTGGGATCTTGTATACACCCATGGCAGATTCATGTCAATGTATGGCAAAACCAATACAGTATTGTAAAGTAAAATANGATACAGAATGTTTGGGGCTGGTGCATGGGGATGATCCAGAGAGATGATATGGGGTGTGAGGTGGGAGTGGGGTTCAGGATTGGGATCTTGTATACACCCATGGCAGATTCATGTCAATGTATGGCAAAACCAATACAGTATTGTAAAGTAAAATAAAATTAAAATTAAATTTTAAAAAAATTTTTCAAAAAACAAAAAATGTTCAGTGTAAGAAAAAGTCTCTGTTTCTTACTTGGTTGTTATAATAATTAAATGAGAAAATGTCTCTGAAGCAATTAAGACAATGCTAACTCAGATAACCAGTGTATTAGGAAGTTCAATAAAAATGTTATTTGTATAGTGAAATAATGTTGATAAAATACGTCCTACTTCTTAACCAAAAATATAAGTTTTATAAAAATATTCCATTAAGTCTGGATTAATTTGGGACTTCCTTGGTGGTACAGTGGATAAGGAGCCACCTGCCAGTGCAGGGGACGCAGATTCAGTCCCTGGGCCAGGAAGATTCCACATGCCATGGGGCAACTAAGCCCATGTGCCACAACCCCTGAGTCTATGCTCCAGGGCCCATGCCCTGCCACAAGATAGTAACCCCCACTCACTGCAACTAGAGAAAGACTGCATACAGTGACAAAGACCCAACACAGCCAAAAATGAAATCTAGAGGAATTTGAAAGTCAGAATAAAAGCATACAGTTAACTGGACATTAATATACAGATAAATTATCTAGTTGGATCCCCCCCCCCATATTGGCCCAACATATTCCAAGTTATTTATGAACTCATTTATTTTCCTTTAAATGGCTTGCCATCAAAAATATTTCTATATATCCATTTGCTGAAAAAATGGTATCAAATACCATCACTTTCGATTTCAGTCCCAATATTAAAACATTAGCACTTAAAAAAGGAAAGAAAACTACTAAACTTTCAGGGTATTTAAGCTACAGAGAATTTCAGGAATATTCAACTCTTCCTTCCCATTTTAGTATGAGGAAATTGAGGTAGAGTGGCATAGGTGGTATATGTAATATCTCTTGCTTATTCAAATTTTACTACACTCTAATCAGTGCTATAAATACATATAGACATTTTCAGAAGCAGACACTCTTTTTTCAATAGGTAGGAAGGAGGAAAAGAAGCGAGGGAAAAGAAAACTGAGAAAAAAACAAATGAAATTACAAAGCCAATCACATAAGGCAAGGAGAGGAAGGAGCTATGTGAGTTATGGTCCCCAAATACATTTACCTAGGAAGCTCAGAATATCACAACATTCAGACTTAAATGTGCATTTTAAAGCAGACTATGAGTTTTAAAAAGCTACAAATAATACCATATTCTTGCATGTGATATATGCCTAGCAAAAACAAACCAGAAAGCAATCTTCTTCTGTTCTCTGTGTGGAAAAGACTTCTAGATAGTGGTGTTTGTTTGTTCCATATCAGTATTTTATTGTTTATTAAAATTGAGATGTTTTATTTTAATAATTGAGAGTATATAAAATAAACTTCAGCAGAGCATAGATATTTACAAACTCCTTAAAACATTCAGTTCAGTCACTCAGTTGTGTCCGACTCTGCAAACCCATGGACTGCAGCATGCCAGGCCTCCCTGTCCATCACCAACACCAGGAGTCTACTCAAACTCATGTCCATAAGTCAGTGTTGCCATCCAACCATCTCATCCTCTGTCTTCCCCTTCTCCTCTGTCTTCCCCTTCTCCTCCTGCCTTCAATCTTTCCCAGCATCAGAGGGTCTTTTCCAGTGAGTCAGTTCTTTGCATCAGGTGGCCAAGTTATTGGAACTTCAGCTTCAGCATCAGTCCTTCCAATGAATATTCAGGACNCATGTCCATAAGTCAGTGTTGCCATCCAACCATCTCATCCTCTGTCTTCCCCTTCTCCTCTGTCTTCCCCTTCTCCTCCTGCCTTCAATCTTTCCCAGCATCAGAGGGTCTTTTCCAGTGAGTCAGTTCTTTGCATCAGGTGGCCAAGTTATTGGAACTTCAGCTTCAGCATCAGTCCTTCCAATGAATATTCAGGACTGATTTACTTTAGGATGGACTGGTTGAATCTCCTTGCAGTCCAAGGGATGAAGAGTCTTCAACACCAGTTCAAAATCACAGTTCTTTGGCACTCAGCTTTCTTTATGGTTCAACTCTCACATTCATACATGACAACTGGAAAAAAAAAAAACAAAAACATAGTTTTGACTAGACAGACCTTTGTTGGCAAAGAAATGTCTCTGGTTTTTAATATGCTATCTAGGTTTGTTATAGGTTTTTGTCCAGGGAACAAACATCTTTAATTTTGTGGCTGTAGTCACAATCTTCAGTAATTTTGGAGCCCCCCAAAAGAAAGTCTGTCACTGTATCCATTATTTCCCCATCTATTTGCCATGAAATGATGGGACCAGATGCCATGATCTTAGTTTTTTTAACATTGAGTTTTAAGCCAGCTTTTTCATGCTCCTCTTTCACTTTCATCAAAAGACTCTTTAGTTCTTCTTCGCTTTCTGCCATAAAGGTGGTGTCACTGCATATCTGAGGTTATTGTTATTTCTCCCAGAAATCTTGATTCCAGCTTGTGCTCCTTCCAGCTCAGCGTTTCTCATGATGTACTCTGCATGTAAGTTAAATAAGCAGGGTGACAATATACAGCCTTGACATACTCCTTTCCCTATTTGGAACCAGTCTGTTGTTCCATGTTTGATTCTAACTGCTGCTTCTTGACCTGCATACAGATTTTTCAGGAGACAGGTAATGTGGTACGGTATTCCCATCTCTTGAAGAATTTTCCATAGTTTGTCATGATCCACACAGTCAAAGGCTTTGATGTAGTCAATAAAGCAGAAATAGATGTTTGTTTGTTTGTTTTCTGGAATTCTTTTGCTTTTTTATTGAGCCAACAAATGTTGGCAATTTGATCCCTGGTTCCTTTGTTTTTTCTAAATCCAGCTTGAACATCTGGAAGTTGATGGTTCATGTACCTTTGAAGCCTGGCTTGAAGAATTTTTAGTATTACTTTGCTAGTGTGTGGAATGAGTGCAGTTGTGCAGTAGTTTGAACATTCTTCAGCATTAAAATGGTTAATTTTTTGATGATAGGGATTTTCCTCAACAAATGTATAGCAATCACTGTGCCTTCAATTCTGTTAGCCATGTTGTACCTTTCAAGACAGCTTTGTTCGCATCATTGCCAAGCTTTCTAAAATTTGAGTCCTGGCTTAGGCATGTGGAATTACTACATTGTCTCTTGTCATGTTTTGTGATGATTTTTTCCCTAAGTTATTTTGGTGTATGCAAAGAGAATGGAGTTAGAGCAGTTGGCCAGAAATTCACAGATTTCCTTTGTGAAGGATGATGAGATACTCATTTGTCTAATCTCCTCTTTTATTTTTTATTGGTTCAGTTGATTTACAGTATGATATTAATTTCACATGTATAGCAAAGTGATGGGGATATGTATACATACGTATATATTCTTACTCATTTCAAAATTCTTTATCATTAGAGCTTATTACAAGATATTGAATATAGTTCCTTCGGCTATACACTGTATCTGGTCTTTTGTTTTATGTATGATAGAGGGCATCTGTTAAACCGATACTGCCAGTTTACTCCTTCCATCCTCTTCCCCTTGGTAACCGTAAGTTTGTTTTCTGCCTGTGAATCTGTTTCTTTTTTGTTAATAAGTTCATTTGTACTGTATTTTACATTCCACATATAATTGATATCATATATTATTTGTCTTTGTGTGACTTCATTTAGTATGATAACTTCTAGGGATATCCATGTTGCTTCAAATACCATTATTTCATTCTTTTTATGACTGAGTAGTATTCCATCATGTGTATATGTATTAAATAATGTACTATATATACCACATCTTTTGAATGACACTTAGATTTGCTTCCATGTCTTGGCTATTGTAAATAGTATTGTTGTGAGCAATGGGGTACGTGTATCCCATTTCAAATTGGGGCTTTCATACTTTTCAGATATATGCCTAGAAGTAGGATTAGTGGATTATACAGCAATTCTATTTTTAGGTTTTTAAGGACCTTTGATAATATTTTCCAAAGTAGCAGCACCAATTTGCATTCCCAGTAACAGTGTAGGAGAGTTTCTTTTTCTCCTCAGGTTCTCTACCATTTATTATTTATAGACTCTTTGATGGTGGCCATCTGACCACATTAGGTGATACCTCATTGTAGTTCTTATTTGCATTTGTCTAATAATCAGTGATGTTGACCATCTTATCATGTGCCTGTTGATCATCTGTATGTCTTTTGAAAAATGTCAATTTAGATCTTCTGCTCTTTTTTTTTTTTGAATTAGGCTTTTCCTTTCCTGTTATTAAATTGTATGACCTGTTTGTGTATTTTTGAAATTAAAAGCCCTTTCAGTCACATCATTTGCAAATATTTTCTCCAGCTCATAGGTTTTTTCTTTTCAGTTTGTTTATAATGTTCTTTGAGCATCCCTTGTGGCTCAGCTGGTAAAGAATCCACCTATAATGTGGGAAAACTGAGTTTAATTCCTGGGTTGGGAAGATCCCCTGAAGAAGGGAAAGTCTACCCACTCCAGTATTCTGGCCAGGAGAATTCCATGGACTGTATAGTCCATGGGGTCCATAAAGAGTCGGATACAAAGAGTCAGACTGAGCGACTTTCACTTCACTTCATTTCATGACATTCTTTGCCCTGCAAAAGTTGTTAAGTCTGGCTAGGTCCCATTTATTTCTGCTTTTATGTCTGTCATCTTAGTGACTGGCCTAAGAAAACAATGCTACAAAGGTGTCATATCTTGTATTTAAGTCTTCAAGCTCTAATCCCCTCTTGACATGAGAAGTAACAATGGGTAAAAGACCATTGAAATTTGCCAGGAATCTGAGTTAAGGATTATGTATTATAGGTAATCCCTGAAACTATGTATTTATAGTGCATGGCTCCATAGTCACAGAAGCTACATTAAGGAGTCCAAGTTAATATTTCTCACCACATGACAGGCCAATAAATCAAGGGACAAGTTGTTGGGGCAAGAAATAGTGACTTTATTCAGAAAATCATAAGACCAAGAAGATGGTGAATTAGTGTCCCTAAGAACCATCTTTCTGGGATCTGGATACTAGTTTTTTTGTTGTTTTTTTTCTTCTTTTTATAGAACAAACAGGGAAGAAGTGAGGAGGAGGTAAACTAAAAAGGTCAAAGTTTTTGCACGTATTTCCTGGTTTTGGCCAGACTCTATATGGTTTATGTTCATTTCTTCTATTCTGTAGCCATTCACAGTTCAGTTCAGTTCAGTCACTCAGTAGTGTACAACTGTTTGTGACCCCATGAACCACAGCATGCCAGGCCTCCCTGTCCATCACCAACTCCCAGAGTCTACCTAAATCCATGTCCATTGAGTTGGTGATGCCATCCAACCATCTCATCCTCTGTCATCCCCTTCTCCTCCTGCCCTCAATCTTTCCCAGCATCAAGGTCTTTTCCAATGAATCAGCTCTTCACATCAGGTGGCCAAGTATTGGAGATTCAGCTTCAACATCAGTCATTGCAATGAACACCCAGGACTGATCTCCTTTAGAATGGACTGATTGGATCTCCTTGCAGTCCAAGGGACTTTCAAGAGTCTTCTCCAACACCACAGTTCAAAAGCATCAATTCTCTGTGTTCAGCTTTCTTTATAGTACAACACTCACATCCATACATGACTACTGGAAAAACCATATCCTTGACTAGATGGACCTTTGTTGGCAAAGTAATGTCTCTGCTTTTTAGTAAGCTGTCTAGGTTGGTCATAACTTTCCTTCCAAGGAGTAAGCGTCTTTTAATTTCATGGCTGCAATCACCATCTGCAGTGATTTTGGAGACCAAAATTATAAAGTCAGTCAACTGTTCCTGCTTTTTTCTCATCTATTTGCCATGAAGTGACAGGACTGGATGCCATGATTCTTTGTTTTCTGAATGTTGAGCTTTAAGCCAAATTTTTCACTCTCCTCCTTCACTTTCATTAAGAGGCTCTTTAGTTAGGCTGAATCAAAACGTTTCTTGTGAGCTGAAGAAAGGTATTGTTCAGGCATGGAAAGGAGGGTCCCTGGAGATGGACCAGTGTGTATTCTTTAAACTATAGTCAATGTTTTTTGGGGCTAGTGATTCAGTTCAATTCAGTTCAGTAGCTCAGTTGTATCTGACTCTTTGTGACCTCATGAATCACAGCATACCAGGCCTCCGTGTCCATCACCAACTCCCGAAATTCACTCAGACTCACATCCATTGAGTCAGTGATGCCATCCAGCCATCTCATCCTCTGTCGTCCTCTTCTCCTCCTGCCCCCAATCTCTCCCAGCATCAGAGTCTTTTCCAATGAGTCAACTCTTTGCATGAGCTGGCCAAAGTACTGGAGTTTCAGCTTTAGCATCATTCCTTTCAAAGAAATCCCAGGGCTGATCTCCTTCAGAATGGACTGGGTGGATTTCCTTGCAGTCCAAGGGACTCTCAAGAGTCTTCTCCAACACAACAATTCAAAAGCATCAATTCTTCGGCACTCAGCTTTCTTCACAGTCCAACTCTCAAATCCATACATGACTACTAGAAAAACCACAGCCTTGACTAGATGAAACTTAGTCGGCAAAGTAATGTCTCTGCCTTTGAATATGTTATCTAGGTTGGTCATAACTTTTCTTCCAAGGAGTAAGTGTCTTTTAATTTAATTGCTGCAGTCACCATCTGTAGTGATTTTGGAGCCCCCCCAAATAAAGTCTGACATGGTTTCCACTGTTTCCCCATCTATTTCCCATGAAGTGATGGGACCAGATGCCATGATCTTCGTTTTCTGAATGTTGAGCTTTAAGCCAACTTTTTCACTCTCCACTTTCACTTTCATCAAGAGGCTTTTTTCTTCACATCAGGTGGCCAAGTATTGGAGATTCAGCTTCAACATCAGTCATTGCAATGAACACCCAGGACTGATCTCCTTTAGAATGGACTGATTGGATCTCCTTGCAGTCCAAGGGACTTTCAAGAGTCTTCTCCAACACCACAGTTCAAAAGCATCAATTCTCTGTGTTCAGCTTTCTTTATAGTACAACACTCACATCCATACATGACTACTGGAAAAACCATATCCTTGACTAGATGGACCTTTGTTGGCAAAGTAATGTCTCTGCTTTTTAGTAAGCTGTCTAGGTTGGTCATAACTTTCCTTCCAAGGAGTAAGCGTCTTTTAATTTCATGGCTGCAATCACCATCTGCAGTGATTTTGGAGACCAAAATTATAAAGTCAGTCAACTGTTCCTGCTTTTTTCTCATCTATTTGCCATGAAGTGACAGGACTGGATGCCATGATTCTTTGTTTTCTGAATGTTGAGCTTTAAGCCAAATTTTTCACTCTCCTCCTTCACTTTCATTAAGAGGCTCTTTAGTTAGGCTGAATCAAAACGTTTCTTGTGAGCTGAAGAAAGGTATTGTTCAGGCATGGAAAGGAGGGTCCCTGGAGATGGACCAGTGTGTATTCTTTAAACTATAGTCAATGTTTTTTGGGGCTAGTGATTCAGTTCAATTCAGTTCAGTAGCTCAGTTGTATCTGACTCTTTGTGACCTCATGAATCACAGCATACCAGGCCTCCGTGTCCATCACCAACTCCCGAAATTCACTCAGACTCACATCCATTGAGTCAGTGATGCCATCCAGCCATCTCATCCTCTGTCGTCCTCTTCTCCTCCTGCCCCCAATCTCTCCCAGCATCAGAGTCTTTTCCAATGAGTCAACTCTTTGCATGAGCTGGCCAAAGTACTGGAGTTTCAGCTTTAGCATCATTCCTTTCAAAGAAATCCCAGGGCTGATCTCCTTCAGAATGGACTGGGTGGATTTCCTTGCAGTCCAAGGGACTCTCAAGAGTCTTCTCCAACACAACAATTCAAAAGCATCAATTCTTCGGCACTCAGCTTTCTTCACAGTCCAACTCTCAAATCCATACATGACTACTAGAAAAACCACAGCCTTGACTAGATGAAACTTAGTCGGCAAAGTAATGTCTCTGCCTTTGAATATGTTATCTAGGTTGGTCATAACTTTTCTTCCAAGGAGTAAGTGTCTTTTAATTTAATTGCTGCAGTCACCATCTGTAGTGATTTTGGAGCCCCCCCAAATAAAGTCTGACATGGTTTCCACTGTTTCCCCATCTATTTCCCATGAAGTGATGGGACCAGATGCCATGATCTTCGTTTTCTGAATGTTGAGCTTTAAGCCAACTTTTTCACTCTCCACTTTCACTTTCATCAAGAGGCTTAACTTGTAGCAAAAAACAAACAAACAAACAAAAAAAAAAACAAAAGAAAACCAGAACACAAAATTTAAAGAGACATTTAATATGGAATCAGATTTATTCTTCCCTATTAGAGCTGTGCAATTTTCTGGCATATAAAATAGATTTTTTTGTAGCATAAATATTTGCCAACTTTGGCACAATAACTCACATACTTCATCTAGAAAACTCACCTATTCTGGGTCAAAGAACTTTTAAATAATGCAAGAAAGTACTTTCACTATTCTCCAGATCCTTCACTTCTCTTATTCTGTTAGGTGCTTCAGTTCTTTACATCAGTATAAACTTTGAGAGAAGACAAAATTTCTAGTTTTAATGAATCTAATTTGAAAATCTGAATCTTTATATACTCAGTATTCCCCCCAAATTTTAAAGTATTATTTATGACATTGTTAAAAACAGCAAATTAAATTTGAAACTAAACGCTCCATATGAGGCTAAAACATACCAGGGCTTCTCTGGTGGCTCAGATGATAAAGAATCCACCTGCAATGCAGGAGACCTGGGTTGAATCCCTGGGTTGGGAAGATCCCCTGGAGGAGGGAACGGCAACCTACTCCAGTATTCTTGCCTGTGGTCTCCTTAAAATGGCCACCTATTATCATAGCCCCTTCTGAGGAATTTTGTTTGTATAATCATTTCTTTCTCAATGCTGCATAGATATTTAATACAAAAATTCATATATCCAGTTGTATAATTTAAATTGTCAAAAGTAGATATTTAGTGAGATATATATTGAGTTATCTAGTGAGATATCTCTACTAGAGAACCTATGGTAAGACTAAATATTGCAGTTGAACATGCACTTAATAACTGATCCTCTTCAGTTAAAAGCAATGTAGAAACAATCATCTCATATTTATAACAGTAAATAAAGGAGGGCTTACAGTTTCTATACTATTGATAAAATTTACTTATCAATTTAAGTAGAAAACTGTTGTTAGCATTTATACTAAAATGACACTGATCATGCATTTGACATACACTAAAGTATACATATTGAAGGTTGAGGGCTCTTACTGTGTTCAGTTAATTGAACTCCCACATCAAGGTCTTTTCCATTTTTTGTTAGACCTGCTTTTCTTCTGGCAGAAATACTCTTCCACTTATTTCCACATATACCTCATTTTGAATGTTAAGAATAGATTTACTAAATGTAATCTCTGACAATCTTACTTAGCTAAAGTATCTTCCTCTCTTCAGTCATAAAGTCACTCTGTGTTCATGTTAGTGTTTATTGGACCTGAAATTAACTTACTTATTCAGTTGTTCATAATTGTTTTTTCTGTCTCTTCTCAATACAATGTTAGCTCCTGGAAGTCAGAGAGTTTGTATAATTTGTTTCCAGTTAAATTTCCCCAATACCTAAAATAATATTAGGTACACAATAAACAAAATAGAAAAATACATAAACTAATTCCTGGAGTTTTCTGGAGTTTCATGTATTTTCTTATGTTGTGTTTTTCATATGTCGATATGACACCAATTTGATAAATTTGATAGTCTTTCTAAGATGGAATTCATTCATTTCATCTCCAATGAAAGGAAGCTACAAGAATACCTATAGATAATACTCAGTTTTGTTATTACTGAAGCACCTATGCATGAAATCGGTTCAAGTTCCAGTTTTTTCACCCAAAAGGCTTGCAGTCAGAAATACACTTTCATAATATTATTATAATATTTACAATCCACTGACTGTTTGCTTCAGTTGCCAACCATTTTCATTCCTTGGTAAATGCTGGATTTAACTGTGAACTATTTTAGAAAATATGACCATTCAGACACATCCCAGGACATTCTGATTCAATATGTCTTAGATGGAACTGAATATCTTATATTTTAAAACTTTACATGTGACTCGTGGAGGCTACTGCACTAGGCATTATTTTTCTTTATTCATTTTAATAAAGATATTTTTCTTTATTCACTTTTTAGAGTGGGTTAAAATAGTAAAAATGGAAAAAATGAAATGATATGTAAATAAAGTGAATAGTAAAGGAATATAAATTAAGCAGTTCACACACTGGTAAATTATACCTTGAATAAAAAGTAGTTAATTGATTTTGCATGTCTCTTACTTTCCTAGCCCTTTGTACTATATAGAAAATACTAGGAATCAGTGACAAAGAGAAGAGAGGGGAAAAAAAAGAAAGACCATATTAGTGAATTAACTGGAGTCAATGAATGCTTCTCTTTGGCAGTGAAATATATTTCTTACTTTGTGTTCCAGTAAACTCACAGTTTCCAAAATTGCATTTAAAAGTCATTGAACTAATTCCTTCTTTGGTAATAAGACCCTGCTGTGTTCCCAGTTAATTTACTTGATTATTTTATAATGAAGGCCAGGAGTCCTTGTCTTTCAAATTTATTTCTATGTGCAAATTCTATAATTTCAGAAGGGTGCTTAAAAAGTAGGAAAAACTTGCGTATTCATTCATTTACTTTAGCCTAAAGGAGTAATATTAATATTCTTATTTATATAAGGTACAATTAATGTTAAATATCCTGAGACAATTATAATGAGAACTTGGCTCAAGTTTCCCATATTTTCACCCTCCCTTCCCTCAGAATCTCACTTGGGTAAATTCACTTGTGTAAATTCACTAAATAGTTTTCCATTGCCAACCTGATCTATTATATTGTGGCTGAGTAAGCCAGTATTTTATTTTCCCTGTAATGTATGCATAAAAACCTTGCAATTGTGCCATGTTAATTTTCCATACACATGGCTTCACCCAACTCTTTTTATTTAACATTCCTAATTCATTAGTGTTTGAAAGAGAGAAATGCATAGAGAGGAAGAAAGCAGTAAAGATGAAGAGCATTTCAGTAAATTTCACTGTCTTGAATCAAAGTAATTCTGGTCATTCAGGTTAATGTATTTCTATCCCATGTTTGTGAAAAATTAAATTATTCCCACTTTGTTACTCTTTTGTAAACCAAAATATTTTAGCTTTTAAATTTTGTTTTAGAAATAATTCAGTTCGTTTCTATAGAAAGTTTAAAATGTTGATTTTTTTTCTCTCTCTGGATTATCCCTACTAATAGTTTAGTTTGATTCTCTTAAGCAAATGTTTATTGTCCTTTTGTGTACCTAACAACATGCTGCTGCTGCTAAGTCACTTCAGTTGTGTCCGACTCTGTGTGACCCCATAGACGGCAGTCCACCAGGCTCCCCCATCCCTGGGATTCTCCAGGCAAGAATACTGGAGTGGGTTACCATTTTCTTCTCCAATGCATGAAAGAGAAAAGTGAAAGTGAAGTCGCTCAGTCTGTCCGACTGTTAGCGACCCCGTGGACTGCAGCCCACCAGGCTATTCCGTCCACTGGATTTTCCAGGCAAGAGTACTGGGGTGGGGTGCCATTGCCTTCCCCGACCTAACAACATACTAAATAATTAATATACAGCAATAAATATAATGAAGTCCCTGTCCCAAAGAAACTTACCTATAAGTGAGAAATATAGAAATGTAAACACATTAATTCAGTTCAATAGAAAGTTTAAAAAAGATATATGTTCATATAACATAGAGGCAGAGAAGTAGAAGAAGGGAAACTAGTTAATGTTGAAGTTAACTAGTTAATTTCTTCAACTAGAATGTTGCTGTTTTGCATACAGGGTTATCGTTACCTTCTTTCTAAATTCCATATATATGCGTTAGTTAGAATGTTGAAGAAATGAATGAGCAAGAAGAAAGCAAAGAACTTATAAATAGTCATAGACTAAATAATAATGAAGAAATGATGAGATAAGAAAAGACATGTGCCATACAAGTGAATGTGGAAAGAGTTTTAGTGAAGGGGGGATATAGTTCAATAGGGTCAAATATTGTAGAGAATTTCTGCATGACAGGGCTGTCTAGGTTCTTAAGTTGTGGCAATATGAATGCAATGGATAACTCTTTACAACCTAAAGAACTATCTCCCAAATGGTGGAGAGAGACATCGTGTTCCAAGTTAGGGAAAAAGTAAGATATCAGAGGTAAAATATAGGATCATAGATGTTGACTAATCTTTCAAAAAGCTGAGTCAATCCATGGATGATATTTTTTGTCTTAAGGCTGAGACTCAAAATCCAGAGTCTGTCATGCTTCAGGAGAAATTACCTTGTAATTCCCTCCTGAAATGGTCTCCAAACTTCAATGAAAATATTTACGTACATAAGTGGATTGTTTAGATGATCTTTGAGAAGGAAGGAGGGGATAATGAGAAAGAAGAGAGGCCTGACTTTAGCTCTTTGCTGCCTAACATAGGGAGAAAGCATCCCTCTATCATGTTAATTAGCAACCCAAGATCTAGACAAAGTAAAGAGTTTAGGGCAGCAGAGTTTAGGGCAGCAGGAAAGGATTTCTGATCCAGAAGGAGGGGTAACCTTTAAGACAAACAGCAAATAAAATGATTTGCTTTATTTGTTGTTGTCTGTTATTCAGTCACTAAGTTGGGTCTGACACTTTGGGATCCCATGGCCTACAGCACGCCAGGCTTCCTTGTCGTTCACTGTCACCTGAAGTTAACTTAAACTCATGTCCATTGTGTCGATGATGCCATCCAACCATCTTACACTCTGCTGCCCCCTTCTGCTTTTGCCTTCAATCTTTCCCAGAATCAGAGTCTTTTCCAATAAGTCAGCTCTTTGCATCAGATGGCCAAAGTATTGTAGGTTCAGCATCAGTCCTTCCAGTGAATATTCAGGGTGGATTTCCTTTAGGATTGACTGGTTGGATCTTCTTGCAGTCCGAGGGACACTTGAGAATCTTCCAGCATCACAGTTCGAAAACATCAGTTCTTTGGTGCCCAGCTTTGTTTATGGTTCTACTCTCACATCCATACATGGCTACTGGAAAAACCATAGCTTTGACTAGATGGACCTTTGTCAGCAAAGTNGGATTTCCTTTAGGATTGACTGGTTGGATCTTCTTGCAGTCCGAGGGACACTTGAGAATCTTCCAGCATCACAGTTCGAAAACATCAGTTCTTTGGTGCCCAGCTTTGTTTATGGTTCTACTCTCACATCCATACATGGCTACTGGAAAAACCATAGCTTTGACTAGATGGACCTTTGTCAGCAAAGTAATGTCTCTGCTTTTTAATATGCTGCCTAGGTTTGCCATAAGTTTTCTTCAAAGGAGCGAATGTCTGTTAATTTCTTATCTGCAGTCACCATCTGCAGTGATTTTGGAGTCCACAAAAATAAAATCTGCCATTGTTTCCACATTTTCCCCTACTATTTGCCATTAAGTGATGGGACCAGATGCCATAATCTTCATTTTTTGAATTTTGAGTTTTAAGCCAGCTTTTTCACTCTCCTGTTTCACACTCATCAAGAGGCTTTTTAACTCCTCTTTGCTTTCTGCCAGGAGAGTGATATCATCTGCATACCTGAGGTTGTTGGTATTTCTCCCAGCAGTCTTGATTCCAACTTGTGCTTCATCCAGCCTGGCATTCTGCATGATGTACTCTTCATAGATGTTAAGTAAGCATGGTGACAGTGTACAGCCTTGAGATATTCCTTTCCCAATTTTGAAACAGTCAGATGTTCCACGTCTGGTTCTAACTAATTTTTCTTGACCAGCATATAAGTTTCTGAGGAGACAGATAAGGTGGTCTGATATTCCTATCTCTTTAAGAATTTTCCATAGTCTGTTGTGATCTATATAGTCAAAGGCTTTAGCATAGTCAGGGAAGCAGAAGTAGGTATTTTTTATGAAATTCCCTTGCTTTCTCTGTGATCCAAATTAATTTGCTTAATTTGATGGCTGATCATAGCAGAGACATTACTTTGTCAACAAAGGTCCATCTAGTCAAGGCTATGGTTTTTCCAGTAGTCATGTATGGATGTGAGAGTTGGACTATAAAGAAAGCTGAGTGCAGAAGAATTGATGCTTTTGAACTGTGGTGTTGGAGAAGACTCTTGAGAGTCCCTTGGACTGCAAGAAGATCTAACCAGTCCATTCTGAAGGAGATCAGCCCTGGGATTTCTTTGGAAGGAATGATGCTAAAACTGAAACTCCAGTACTTTGGCCAGCTCATGCAAAGAGTTGACTCATTGGAAAAGACTCTGATGCTGGGAGGGATTGGGGGCAGGAGGAGAAGGGGATGACAGAGGATGAGATGGTTAGATGGCATCACTAACTCAATGGACATGGGTTAAGTAGACTCCGGGAGTTGGTGATGGACAGGGAGGCCTGGTGAATTGCGGTTCATGGGGTCACAAAGAGTCGAACATGACTGAGTGACTGAACTGAACTGAATACTGATATGGGAAAGAAAAGGACTTGTACTAATTACACTTCTCTTTAATGTCTTTGTCTTCCCTCAAAATGTAAATTACTTATGGTCATGAATCTTATCTTACTTATCCCTATACCTCTAGTGTTTTTTATATAAGGTGAATATGTTGTTTAATAATAATTAGTTTTTCTTTATTGGTACAATTTAAAATGCTTGTTGGTGAGCTAATAGGATGTTATCCTTAAAAATAATATAACTGGCATATTGTCATTAATTCAATGGCATTTGTGGTAGAGTATTGGAAAGATACATCAAATTTATAATTAAAGGAATAAAAAAATTCCTTGGAAAAAAATAAGCATTGCTGAAGTTAGCTGATGTAATAACTGGTGACAGTAACAAAACTTGGACTAAGGAACAATAAGAAACTTTGAATAAAAGTATTTAAATATTGTTTATGGTTTGGGGAAATAATAGCAAAGAGCTAGTACTGATTCTGTAGTATGTGCCTAGTGCTTTTTATGAATTTTTAATGTAATAGTTTTCATAATCATCACTATAAATGAGATAGATAGTGATTTATCCCAATTAATAAAAACAAGTAGTAGTCCAGAAACATATTCAAACCCATGAGAATAGTAAGCAGTGAATCAAAAGTCAACTCAGGTAATTTAGTTCCAAAGTCTACAAAATTCAGCAGTTTACCATACAACAAAAAACATGAATATAAATAAATTTAATAAATGCAGTTAATTTGAGGATACATACTGACAGTATTCAATCATGAGTTATGTTTATGTCAAATACTTTTTATTTATATCAAATACTATTTTTAAAATAATGTGTTAGGGTTATATGACTACATGTAAATAGAGAGAGATTGAGATTTATTATGAGCAGTTGTCTCACATATTTATGAAGACTAAGAAGTTTTAAGATCAGCAGTCCACAAGCTGGAAACCCAGGAATGTGAATATGTAGTTCCAGTACAAGGTCAAATTGCTGAGAACCAGGAAACTGACTGTATAAGATTTAGACTGTAAGCTGGCAGGTTTGAGACTGAAGAATATCTGATATATCAATCTGATTCTAAAGACCAAAAAATCATCAGTCCCAACTCATGTAGTCAGGTAGGAGGAGCTTTTTCTTACTTAGCCATTTTGTTTTCTGCAGTCCTTCTATTGATGGCTGAGACAGATCCACATTAGGGAGGAAAGTCTGCATTATTTAGTCTACTGGTTCAAGCGTTAGTCTTATTCAGACGCGTCCTCACAGACACAACCAGAATAATGTTTGTTCAAATGTCTGGGCACCCTACTGGCTCAGCTAAGTTGACACATGAAATTAACCATCACGGGTCTAACTCATGTCAACTTGGCACCCATTTGTACTAAACTTAATCACCAAGGAAAGATGATAACAAGGTCATAATTCTCCCTAACATATAACAATCCTTATACAGTTGAAATCCTACTAATTCCTTCCCCACAAGATGGGAAAAAAGCCCTTGAGTATTATTACTCTTCTCCTTGATATTTCATAACTTAAATATTATTATGTAAATTTAATATGCCTTTTGTTACATGATAAAACATTAAGAGAGGGAAATAAAGATATCTGCATATGTATGTATATATCTGTATACAAACACAAATTATTCATAACAAAATAAACAATATAATGAAGATATTCTCATGACAATTATTTTCCTTGTTTCTATAACTTGTCACATGGTTATAGTTAGTATTTATACTCTACCTTCTCCCTTTACTTATTCTGTATTCTTTTTGCCTTTAGCAAATACCTCATATCTCTTTGGTTCTAAATCTGGTGAGGTGACTGAGTAAGTTCATCCTGAAAGCTCTGAACAATTAGTAGTCATCCTGGATTGGGTTGTTGTAGTTTTCCACTTACCTTAAACATAGTGCATAGTAAAACTAAAAGATGAACTAAGAAAAGCCTTAAGTGACCACCTATATTCTAGACATACTCTGTGCTGTGCTTAGTTGCTCAGTCGTGTCTGATTCTTTGTGACCCCATGGAGTGTAGCCTACTGGGCTCCTCTGTCCATGGGGATTCTCCAAGCAAGAATACTGGAGTGGGTTGCCATGCCATCTTCAGGGGGATCTTCCCAACCCAGAGATCGAACACAGGTCTCTGTCACTGCAGGCGGATTCTTTACCATCTGAGCCACCAGGGAAGCCCATGAATACTGGAGTGGGTACCTTATCCCTTCTCCAGGAGATCTTCCCAACCCAGGAACCAAGCCAGGGTTTCCTGAATTGCAGGCACATTCTTTATCAGCTGAGCAACCAGGGAAGCTCAGACATAGTCTATTTTACCTCCATTTTGCAGTATTAGTCCAAATTCCCCTTCAAAGTCAGGATCAATCACCCAGCCAGCACAATAACTCCCTTCTTCACCTGTTGATTCAAAAGCCTGAGGATCCCAAACTTTCTGGACTGAAGTCTTAAATTCTAGTTTAACAGAATCTTGATGTGTCTCCTGATGGAGTCATTCCTCTCTTGGAGCTAGACCTCTAGGCTAGCAGAGCTTAAGATTGCAGGAATAGAAAGCAAAATCTTGCTAGTGGCTCAGTAGGGGCAATAGTGAGTGGTGCTATTCCCATTTCCACCTCTGATTCCTTGACCTATGGGAGAAACAGCAGCATATGTTGGCAGTTTATTCAGAGCTTATGCATTATTCTTAAGAACCTTGCCCCAGCCCTGCAAGGTATTTTCCCATAGCTGGTACTAATATAATTGAGTCTTCAAGAGCCCATTCCACTGGTTGATCAAGCCAGCTGCTTCAGGAAGGTAGAGAACATAGTAATACCAGGGAATTCCATGAGCATAGGTCCATAAATGTACTTCTTAATGTACTTCTTTTTCTGTGAAATGAGTCCCTTAATCAAGAGCAACACTGACTGTGTAAAGTGTCATGATGGTGGATAAGGAATTCTATAAGTCACAGGTGGTGGTTTTGGCGGAAACATTGAATGCAAGGAAAATAAATGCATATGAAGAGTGTCTATTGTAATAAGAAATATTGCCTCTTTCATGGTGAAAACAGTCAAATATAATGTAATACCAAGCAAGTGACTAATTACCCTGGGGAGTGATGCCATATGGGAACTTTGGTTCAGCAGTAGCCTTAGTTAGGTTGACCTTCGTGTGAGAAAGTTCAGTATGGGGTCTGTGATTTTTCCACCATGACCACTTTGTTCATGAGATTGGACAATGAAGGGATGACTGGGTAAAGAGGTTGCCTGGTATCCACAGAACAAGTCATCTTATCCCTCTTCTATGAAATTATCATTTGGTGAACATTCACATAAGATAAGCATATCTTCACTTTTTTTTGTTTGTTTGTTTGTTTTTTGGTCCATTTAGAGAAGTCTATGCACATATCTCCTCTTCAAATTTCCTTGCAACTAGTTTTCCAATTGTATTCCTTTCAAGTCCCTGGTCACCGGGCCAAACTATTGGCCACAGCTATGAACTGGCATATAATTCTGTGTCTGGCCATTTATTGTCCATGCAAAGTGAACAATCAGATGTATTGCTTAAAATGCTGCCTACTTGGGAGAATTCCTTTCATCATTGTCCTTAGGGATATCCTATAAAGGGGCTACAATGCTACAACTGTCTACTTTTGGGGAGTACTTGCACATTGTACAAAACCATCATTAAACTAGGCCTGAATCATCTTTCTTTCTGTAAACTGATCACAGTGAACTCTCCTTGAGACCACAGGCGCAGACTGAAAGAGAGAAAGAAGTAGCAAGAACTTGGTCCAAGGGCATTTGGGCTATGTTTTCATGTAACTTACTTGTGCCTTTAGGTTCTGCGTGGGCCTGATCTCATATATACCTCTTTTATTTTATGATAGGATTAATTCTCTCAGAGGAAGGTGGAAAGGCATGGGGGATAGGAAGGCCTCTTCCATTGCGAAGGGAAACTCATAAGAACTTAAGGATTCAGTATCTCCAGTTATCAGGGTATTCCCCATGTCCATATTACAACTTTTAGGACATCATTCCCCCCTTTAATTAAAGGATCATTTTAACAATAGATACACCATATAGCTGAGAGTTCAACCTGCATTGAAATTCAGTCAGGCATAAGATGAAATTCTGAGTTGGATTTTCAGCAATCTAAAGGATGATGATGTTGTCCTTTTCTCACCCTTTGTGGTATCAGTCTGCTAAAGCTTCAGTTCAGTTCAGTTCAGTCGCTCAGTTGTGTCTGACTCTTTGTGACCACCATGGACTGCAGCATGCCAGCTCTCCCTGTCCATCACCAGCTCCCGGAGTTTACTCAAACTCATGTCCATTGAGTCAGTGATACCATCCAACCATCTCACTCTCTGTCATCCCCTTCTCTTCCCACCTTCAATCTTTCCCAGCATCAGGGTGTTTTCAAATGAGTCAGCTCTTTGCATCAGGTGGCCAAAGTATTTTCATTCTTTCTGGAGTTATTTCTCCACTGATCTCCAGTGGCATACTGGGCACCTACCGACCTGGGGAGTTCATCTTTCAGTGTCTTATCTTTTAGCCTCTTCATACTCTTCATGGGGTTATCAAGGCAAGAATACTGATTTGTCATTTCCTTCTCGAGTGGACCACATTTTGTCAGAACTCCCCACCATGACCCATCCGTCTTGGGTAGCCCTACACAGCATGGCTCATAGTTTCACTGAGTTAGACAAGGTTGTGATCCATGTAATCAGATTGGTTAGTTTTCTGTGATTGTGGTTTTCATTCTGTCGGCTGACTGATGGAGAAGGATAAGAGGCTTATGGAAGCTTCCTAATGGGATAGACTGACTGAGGGGGAAACTGAGTCTTGTTCTGATGGGTGAGGCCTTGTTCAATAAACCTTAGAGGAAGTCATTAACACTTAGCATTGTTCCATTTTATCGTTCCAGTTGTTAGGAAATTGTTTTAACCAATGCTGGGCAAAAAAAAGTGTCCCAGATGGTAAAATTCTAGGTACAGCTGATGGTGAGTTAGTGAGGGACACATTTTGGATCCAGTGACCACAGTTCTGCTTCCAGACTTGATACTTCATAGCTGTACAACCTTGGACAGATTATTGGCCCTCTCTTTGTTTTTGTTTCTTTCCCTAAAATGGTTCTTGCCATAACAAGAAACACCATTAGAATTTGCCATAAATTATTTGTTACAAGTTGAAAATATCCTGCTGAGGCACACTATAAATCTGAAACATTTATTTATGAAGAAATGCTTGTGTTTTTTATCTACTTTGTTACAGTGGACTTTAGAAAAGCCATCCTTTTGTGGTTGACAAGAATAAGTGGCATACACATGGCTAATGACAAATACCACTGAGGGTTGAGCTATTTGAGAGTTGGCTTAGCTTTGTTACTTGGAAAGCTCTTCTTTTTCCCTAACTGGTTAATTCATCTTTTGTTTACAGAACACTGAGCCTCTGTTTATACCTTAAAAGCAACAGAATTTTGCTTAGTTCCTAAGGCAGTTACGTACGCCTAGAGGAAGATCATAAGATACCCTGAATGTGGCATCTGACCTTTAAAGGATGGATAAGTCATTCTCAGTGCCTCCAAGGTTAAACTCCGCAGCTGTTATTTTAAAGAGGGCAGTACAGACTACTTTACCGCAACCTAGAAAATAGCAAGTTATTTTCTCTCTGAGGTGACCATTTTTTCCTAAACAAATAGAGATAATTGCCCATTTAATTTACGACTTGAGGCAAGTCACTTATTGCCTGAAAATACTCATTGGAAGAGCCTGGCATTTTTAAATTAAAATACACTGTAATTTAGGTTACAATCTGTCATTTCTTTTTAATCCAATCATCATCTATTATTATATAAACAATTCTGATTGAAGATGTATATTTTTATAAAATAGCTCCTTTCCCAACTTCCTACTAAATTATCTATTGTAGACCCAGAAAAATATAAACACTCAGAACAATGAATAAAACTGCAAGTTACCAACAATCCATTGTCCATTGACAGAATCTGGGGGAAATTTCTGCTAATGACAAAGGCGACATGAACAATTTGAAGTAAGAAGCCCTTGATTAGGCCACCAGCCAAGTGGTGAGTGTCTGAGATTGAATTCCATGAGGCTGGAACTAAGAAAAGAAGGACTATCTAAAGTAACATAAGACATCAAGAAATAGAGAAACATTCCAAGTCAGAGTCTTTTCAGAAAAATTAAGAGTTCTACCATGGCAATAAGAGGTTTTGAACACAAAATATATTTACCAGATTTCTTACACAGAACATAAAAAGCATTAATAATAAAAGAAAAAAGTGATAAATTCAACTTTATAAAAAACTAAAACTCTTGCACATCAAAGTTCAGTTCAGTCGCTCAGTCGTGTCCGACTCTTTGTGACCCCATGAATCGCAGCATGCCAGGCCTCCCTGTCCATCACCATCTCCTGGAGTTCACTCAGACTCACGTCCATCGAGTCCGTGATGCCATCCAGCCATCTCATCCTCGGTTGTCCCCTTCTCTTCCTGCCCCCAATCCCTCCCAGCATCAGAGTCTTTTCCAATGAGTCAACTCTTTGCATGAGG
>SJYX01019380.1:173025-184497 GCA_006410675.1 Oreotragus oreotragus | reverse complement strand
GGTTGGTCTCCTTCAGAATGGACTGGTTGGATCTCCTTGCAGTCCAAGGGACTCTCAAGAGTCTTCTCCAACACCACAGTTCAAAAGCATCAATTCTTTGGCTCTCAGCTTTCTTCACAGTCCAACTTTCACATCCATACATGACCACAGGAAAAACCATAGCCTTGACTAGGCGGACCTTAGTTGGCAAAGTAATGTCTCTGCTTTTGAATGTACTATCCAGGTTGGTCATAACTTTTCTTCCAAGGAAGACCAATATAAGATAAACTGTTTAAAGAATTAATGATGCCTCCTTTTTATTTGCCGTTTTATATAAGTATAAACCCACCATGCATATTGACATTTCATCTGCCTCCCACATCTTGAGGCTTTGTGATCAAAGAGACTTGGTTTCACATTTTTGGAAGGCATTTTATCTGGGACTGTGCCAGCAGTACAGGGAATCTAAGAACTTTCCCATCCATTTTTAAAATGTGATAGTCACTTGTACTTTTCGGCTGGGACCAGGGCTAGTCTTTCAAGTACATGGAGGTGGTAGCTAAAAGATAATACAAGTCTTCTCTACTCAAGGCTGATCTAGTACTTTAAAGCCCTCAATTAGCAGCTTTAGGGACTTCTTTTTTATGTTCAGCTTCTCTCTTCTGTTAGGCACAGTTTGCCTTTTATGTTAAGAATACCAACCTCTGCATCTTTTTTTGCTTACTGGAGGATAATTGCTTTACAATATTGTGTTGGCCTCTGCCTCTCCATCTTTTCCTCCATGTAACATGTGAGGCTGCTGGGTGTCATATATTGGGTTCCCTAGAAAACAGATACAGAGTCCTTCAGATTTGCGTGGTGGAGGTTTATTGGGGATAACTCTTGGTATCGATAGCTGAAAAGGGTAAAGCATAAGGGAAGCAGTATTCAGCAGAGGGAGAAGTTGAACTGTGATGCAGCTGCAACAGAGACCTCAGACAAATCCTATCAGTAATGCTGGAGCTGGCCCTTTATATATGAATGGGTTGAGGAAAGAGAAGGGGCCTCATCTCAGAACTAGTTATTGGATATGATATAGTCCAGGCAGTGGTATAAACTTGGGTAAGGTAACTGAATTTAATAGAGGGAAATTCCTAGGGAGGGACTTGGGCATGAGCTGTCACCAACTAACATTCCCAACAGTTAGAAAAATAAGTTCGTTAATCCTGAAAGGGGCTCTCTGAGGCATATCAGTATAGTCCTCCCTTTTCACTATCTGAATCCCCCTCCAAATGGGATAGGCTTATCCAGAAACAGGTGCTCAGGATTTGGGGAGATGTTCATGGGGAAAGTTATAGTGCTAAGGTGGTAGAATGAACTAAAGTCCCGCTACTGCAGCTGGTCTCAGATCTATAGCTGCACTCTACCCACCGTTAGTTGCTTCTCTGTTGGTCTTGGTGAGTAAGGTGGTAGGGCCAGGTGGTCTTCATCTCTGAGTGTCCTGAGATATTGGTCACCATGCCTATCTCAGGCCATGGCTGTTGCCTGAGTCCGCTTGTTGTGAAGATTGGTCAAAGGCATAGCAAAAGATTTTCTAGCGCATCACTGGGGTACCAAAGTATTCCCTCTCCCTATTGTACAACCTCCTTAAGACCTAGGTCAGTTACTGCAGGATAGTGACTCCTTTCCTTGTCTGTTGGTTTACTGACATAAGAAGCCCCAAATGACTGGGCAGTAGTGGCAGCTTACAAATTTATGTGAGAGTTGGACTATAAAGAAAACTGAGCACAGAAGAATTGATGCTTTTGAACTGTGGTGTTGGAGAAGACTCTTGAGAGTCCCCTGGACTGCAAGGAGAGCCAACCAGTCCATCCTAAAGGAAATCAGTCCTGAATATTCATTGGAAGGACTGAAGTTGAAGCTGAAACTCCAATACTTTGGCCACCTGATGCAAAGAGCTGACTCATTTGAAGAGACCCTGATGCTGGGAAAGAGGAGAAGAGGACAATAGAGGATGAGATGGTTGGATGTCATCACCAACTCAATGGACATGAGTTTGGGTAAACTCTGGGAGTTGGTGGTGGACAGGGAGGTCTGGCGTGTTGCGGTTCATGGGGTCACAAAGAGTTGGACACAACTGAGTGAACTGAACAAATTTATAGGATTCTAATTGTGTTTTCTGGTGGAAATACTCACTACATTTGGAACAAGCACCTTTAGACCTACAGAGTCAAGAGCTGTAGGGGTGAATAGCAGAAATTCCCCAGGTCACTGGAAGTGATGCTACTCTCAATTTTAGGTTCTTGGACATATTCATGGGGAAACATATGTTGTCAACTTAGGATATATATTGTAAGCTGAATGACATCCTATTCTTATAGGGTATTTTCTCCAAACTGGCACCTCAGCTGTCTCACCCAAAGATTGTTCTAGAAGCCCAGCAGCTTGTAGATGATAAAGAATACAAAAAAAACACTAGTAAATCCTATGGTCATGTGCATACTGTTGCCAGTCTAGGTTCGATGCAGGATACAGGATGCTTGGGGCTGGTGCACTGGGATGACCCAAAGAGATGGAATGGGGAGGGAGGTGGGAGGGGGGTTCAGGATTGGGAACACGTGTACACCCGTGGTGGATTCATGTTGATGTATGGCAAAACCAATACAGTATTGTAAAGTAAAAATAAAGTAATAAAAAAAAAAAAGAAAAGTGGTTCTGATCTAATGTGACATTCTATGCAATCCTGTATTGGTGGATCAGACACTCTATAAGGCAAACCCATATTCAGAATATGTGCCAAGTTCAATCAAGATAAATAACTACCCCTTCTAAGGTGTAAGTTCAGTTCAGTTGCTCAGTCATGTCTGACTCTTTGCGACCCCATGGAATGCAGCACACAAGGCTTCCCTATCCATCACCAACTCCCAGAGCTTGCACAAACTCGTGTCCATTGAGTGGGTGATGCCATCCAAACATCATCCTCTGTCATCCCCTTCTCCTCCTGCCTTCAATCTTTCCCACTTAAGGGTCTTTTCCAGTAAGTCAGTTCTTCCCATCAGGTGGTCAAAGTATTGGAACTTCAGTTTTAGCAACAGTCCTTCTAATGAATATTCAGGGCTGATTTCCTTTAGGATTGATTGGTTTGATCTCCTTACTGTACAAAGGAATCTCAAGAGTCTTCTCTAATACCACAGTTCAAAAGCATCAATTCTTCTGTGCTCAGCCTTCTTTATAGTCCAACTCTCACATCCATACATGACTACTGGAAAAACCATACCTTTGACTATATGGACTTTGGTCAGCAAGTAATGTCTCTGCTTTTTAATATGCAGTCTAGGTTTGTCATAGCTTTTCTTCCAAGGAGAAAGCATCTTTAAATTTCATGGCTACAGTCACCATCTACAGTGATTTTGGAGCCCAAGTAAAGAAAGCCTGTCACTGTTTCCATTGTTTCCCCATCTATTTGCCATGAAGCGATGGGATAAGATGCCATGATCTGTTTTTTGAATGTTGAATTTTAAGCCAGCTTTTTCACTCTCCTCTCTCACTTTCATCAAGAAGCTCTTTACTTCCTCCTTGCTTTCTACCATAAGAGTAGTGTCATCTGCCTATCTGAGGTTATTGATATTTCTCCCTGCAATCTTGATTCCAGCCTGTACTTCATCCAGGCTGGCATTTCACATGATGTACTCTGCATATAAGTTAAATAAGCAGAGAGATAATATACAACCTTGATATACTCCTTTCCCAAGTAGGAACCAGTCCATTGTTTGATGTCTGGTTCTAATTGTTGCTTCTTGACCTGCATATAGGTTTCTCAGGAGGCAGGTAAGATGGCCTGGTATTCCTATCTCTTTAAGAATTTTTCAGTTTGTTGTGGTCCACACAGTCAAAGGTTTTGGCATAGTCAATAAAACGGAAATAGATGTTTTACTGGAATTCTCTTGCTTTTTCAGTGATCCAGCAGATGTTGGCAATTTGATCTCTGGTTCCTCTGCCTTTTCAGCATTTCTCATGATGTACTCTGCATATAAGTTAAATAAGCAGGGTGCCAATATACAGCCTTGATGTATTCCCTTTCTTTGGACTCCTTTTCCTTGACTTACTCCTTGGACTCTGTCAACATTTGCCCCAATTTTAAGCCAAAGTCTGCTACATGCCAGCCTCTTTGTGAATATGCATGCACCTCCCAAGCCCTTTCATGAATATGCATGTACCCTTAGCTTAAAACTTCTCCAGTTTTGCTGTTCAGGAGACACTGCTTTGGGAAAGATCCCTGGTGTTTTCTTTACTTGTTACAAGTGATACATCCTTCCTTCTCCAGGTCTTTATCTTGGTTGTTTCTTTTAGCTTGACATCTACCAAGAGAAGAACCCAGTTTGGGTAACACTATGGTGATATTTTATATATTTCTATTGCTCGATCATGCCATAAACTATCAGTTTTCTTCTTATCACTAGAAATAGAATTATTAGCATCTCTAAATCTAATCAAATTAGAGATCAGTTCTGGAAAGTCCAGAACCAATTCCAAAAACTCATCCTTGAAATTGTGTTCTTCTAGAACCATCTTAGGTACTAAAATCTGTGTTCGTCATAGCTCTCCTGGGAAATAGAACCAATAGGATGTGTGTATCTGTCTGTGTCTATATATTGTTCAGTTGCTCAGTCATGTCCGACTCTTTGCGACTCCATAGACTGCAGCATGCCAGACTTCCCTGTCCTTCACCATCTCCCAGACCTTGCTCAAACTCATGTCCATTGAATTGGTGATGCCATCCAACCATCTCATCCTCTGTTGTTGTCCCCTTTTCTTGCCTTCAATCTTTCCCAGCATCAGGGTCTTTTCTAATGAATTAGCTCTTCACATCAGGTGGCCAAAGTATTGGACCTTCAGCTGAATGTGTATATATATATATATATACATATATATATATATATATTCAGAGAGAGAGAGAATTGGTACATGCAGTTATAGAGGCAGTGAATTTCCATTACCTGTAGTCAGCATGTAGGAGACCCAGGAAAATTGTTTGAGTCCACAGGCTGCAAAACCAGGAGAGCCAATGAAGTAAGCTCCAGTCTGAAATCTGACAGGCAGGCCTGTGACCCAAGAAAAGAGGTGTTTCAGTTTAAGTCTGAAGTCCATAACAGTTCAAGTCCCAGCAAGAGGTGTTTCTCTTACTTAGCCTTTTGATTTCATTTTATTCAGATCTTCTATCTATTATATGAGGCTCACCTACATTAGGGAATGCAATCTGCTTTACTTAGTCTTCTGATTTGAATGTTCATCTCATCAGCAAAAACCCTCACAGACATACCCAGAATAATGTTTGACCAAGTATCGGGCCACCCTGTGATACAGTCAAGTTGACACATAAAATGAACCATCATAGATCATAAATATTCATTTGTTTAGTGTCAGTTAAAAATAATCATGGGATATTCTGATATTAATACTTTCTTCTTTTACCCCAATAAAACATCTTATAGTGTAGTGTAGAACCACTATACTATACTAGGCTGCTGCTCAATAACAGTTGTCAAAATAAAGACCACAGAAGTGTTATTGATGAAGTAGGAGGCAGAGCAACTGAGAAAAATAGTAATTGGAAATTAGTAAAAAATTAACATATTCTTTAAAAGCATGTACTGGAAAATAAATCATGTTCCCTCACTGCATGAAGGAAAACATAATGATGTGAGGAAACTTTGATATAAAATAAAAATAAATCTTTGTATTAGAGTGCATAGAACTAAGAATGTAGGGGGAGAAAAATGTATAGTTAAAAAATATACATTAGAAAGTTTGTGCAATAACCTGATATAAAGAGAAAAGGTAGGAAACTGTAATTTCTTGAAAAAACTGGTACTAGAAATGCTAGGTAACTTAAATGAGTCTCATCATTCATTGGGAGAATTTCTTTAAACAAGGCCCATTAATTAAGATGTCACTGAACACAGAAAAGCAAAATAAATTAAAGGAGATGGGGGCAGTGGATAAAAGTTAAGCTAGCCTTAAAAAGCACCTTAATAAAATAGGAAAAATATAAAGTAAAAAAGATGTATAATAAAAGAAAAATAATTTTAATGCATATAGTTTAGAATAAACATGAAATCACAATACTTTTAGACAAAGCATTGATGAAAGTATTCTAATCTGTAATTGTGACTCACCATTTATTGATTTGAGCAGGAACAACATTAAATAAACTGAGGAAGTAAAAGAATGTGTGTTTTGGCTCTCATTAATTTTTTTATTCCAGAAAGATAATAAATAAATGTCCACATGCATAATTATAAGGCAAATGCTGCTGCTGCTGCTAAGTCACTTCAGTCATGTCCGACTCTGTGTGACCCCATAGACGGCAGCCCACCAGGCTCCCCCATCCCTGGGATTCTCCAGGCAAGAATACTGGAGTGGGTTGCCATTTCCTTCTCCAATGCATGAAAGAGAAAAGTGAAAGTGAAGTCGCTCAGTCTGTCCGACTGTTAGCGACCCCATGGACTGCAGCCCACCAGGCTACTCCGTCCATTGGATTTTCCAGGCAAGAGTAATGGGGTGGGGTGCCATTGCCTTCCGTGATATTAATGAAAATCATTAATATATTAATGATTAGAGGTTGTTGATAGTGAATACTAAGAATATTAATTTATGGAAAGGAGTGAATTTGAGAAAAGAAATTTCTTACAGAGTGAAACAGTTCAAGGATAGAGTCAGCTGAGAGGAGGAGCCAGAAATTATAGCATAAGATTATAAATCTCATAATGCAGTCAGATGAATATGAGACAATTCATCATTAGCATATTTCTATGTAAAACATACACTTTAAGCTAAACTCTTAGGAAGAAATATTTCCTTGGGACTGCCATAATAAATTAGACTTTTACATAAAGCAAAAGAAAGAAAACTTTTTTAATTTCTTATCAGCTAAATATTGGCATTCCTCCACTTATTAGGGCCACTAAACAGATCTAAAAGGGAAAAATTAATTAAATAAAATTATGGCTCAGTGAAAAGAAAGCACCATGGTATTGGAGTCAGATTGAAATGTCTACAAAAATTAATCATGGAAAATACTCCTCCACTTCTTTTATTGGGTAACTTGGAAGGCTGCAAGAATAAGGGAGCTCCAGAATAAAATAGTTTTACAGCTTTGCTAGACTGTGATGTAAAGTTCCCTACTGCTCTGGCTCAGGGTATATGACCTTAGAAGGTCCAGTGTTGCTGGAGGAATCCATAGAAGCTAGAAGTTCTTTGTGAAGTCTTTGGCAAGCTGTGATATACTCACAAATCTGACTTCTATGGTTTTGGAAATAGAACCTATCATCTTCTGTTTCAAAGAAGTACTGTTTAAATAGCAGTTCCTGGTAAGCTTCTGGGACTCATTAGAAACTAAGAATCTGGCTAGAGGACACTGGCCAACTGTAAAATTAACTGGCTTTCTTAAGGTGGATATTTTCAGAATCAGTATATCATAAGGTACAAAACATACAACTCTCCAATAATAAGAGTGTATTTGGCTTTGGTCTTAATCAATTTTAGATTCACGAGTAAATTATACAAAAAGGTGGACCCAGACAACCATTTCACTAACTTTGGTTCTGCTAATGTCTCTCTTTCAATTCAATGCTTTTTTCTCAGTGGAAATTTTCATGTGACTAGTAGGCAGGGAGAGAAAACAAAAAACAGCCCTGATTTATATATATATATATATAATATATAAATTTATATATATAAATATATATATTTGCCTAAAATGTGTAGGAATTTGCTAAAAATGAAATATTGTCACACTAGAGCCTCACTTGTTACTGAGTCCAAACTCACTTTCTGCTTGCTGCATGACAAGCCAATGAATCCCCGAGAGAAGGGGTTGAAACAAGGAAGAGACTTATTCAGGAAGCAGACTGACCGAGAAGATGGCAGGCTAGCACCTCAAAATAACCATCTTCTCTGGATCTGGATGCCAGGAACTTTTATAGATTAGAAATGGGGGGAGGTGAGGAAGCAAAGTAAAAATATCATTAATCTTACAAACATCTCCTAGGATGGCAAGACTCAGGCAAGAGATGTGTTAATTTCTTCCTTCCTGCCATCTATAGGTGGATAGGGTTCTGAACAAAGGCATTTTAACAGTCAGACAGAGGGGATGGATTCTCTCAGGCAGGCACTCTGTATAGTTATAATAATAAAACTAATGAATAACAAGTCAAAGAAACAGTTCCAACATAGAGTCAAAACTGGTTATTCTCTGCAACACACTCAGTGTACCTAAGGAACAGCAAGAGCAGAAATCATTCAAATGGACAGAGAAACATACAAGCAGTGCATGTGCTACTTCCACTGTGTATGGAAGAAGAAGCAGCCTGAGATAAGAAAATCAGTTCAGTCACTCAGCTGTGTCCTGCTCTTTGTGACCCCACAAACCACAGCACGCCAGGCCTCCCTGTCCATCACCAACTCCCAGAGTTCACCCAAATCTATGTCCATTGAGTCGGTGATGCCATCCAAACATCTTATCCTCTGTCGTCCCCTTCTCCTCCTGCCCTCAGTCTTTCCCAGCATCAGGATCTTTTCAAATGCGTCAGCTCTTCGCACCAGGTGGCCAAAGTATTGGAGTTTCAGCTTCAACATCAGTCCCTCCAATGAACACGCAGGACTCATCTCCTTTAGGATGGACTGGTTGGATCTCCTTGCAGTCCAATGGACTGTCAAGAGTCTTCTCCAACACTACAGTTCCAAAGCATCAATTCTTCAGCGCTCAGCTTTCTTTATAGTCCAACTCTCACATCCATACATGANAGTTTCAGCTTCAACATCAGTCCCTCCAATGAACACGCAGGACTCATCTCCTTTAGGATGGACTGGTTGGATCTCCTTGCAGTCCAATGGACTGTCAAGAGTCTTCTCCAACACTACAGTTCCAAAGCATCAATTCTTCAGCGCTCAGCTTTCTTTATAGTCCAACTCTCACATCCATACATGACCACTGAAAAAACCATGGCCTTGACTAGATGGACCTTTGTTGCAAAGTAATGTCTCTGCTTTTTAATATGCTGTCTAGATTACATCAGTACAAATTCAAGGGCAATAATAAATGGCTTGGCTGATGGATCAGCCTTCTGAAAGGCACATAACTCTAAGTAGAAATCTCATACACAAAAAGTCTGGGTAATAAACAAATGAACTGACCCATGGAAATGAGTCTGTAGATATTTTTGTCTCAATGTCAAATCCCACCAGAGAGCATCCACTCCAGAAGCAGCCTTCAACAACCAGGTACATGTGATTTGTTTCTCAGTTGCCTTCTGTTAACCTCTATGCTTAGTTATACTGATGTTTTGCAAGAGGCTGCTAATGGAGTAGCATGGTAGCAAGGATAGAGGCCATATAAGTGTTCAACAGAATGGCTTCTCTGACACCAAGACTGATTTGATTACTGTTGCTGTTAAGTGTTCATCTGGTTGGTAGAAATGAATGATGCCTGGTCTTTCATAGAACACCATCTTGTGATGTTGAAGGGCCTGTGATTTAGTGGAAAGTTAATTATGTCTGTTTCCTTCAATCCTGGAGGATTCAGTGATTCATCTTTATTGGAACTGACGTTTGCTCTGATACAATTCTCTGCCTACATTTTTTCTGCTAAAGAATTCTTGCTTAGAGAATTCTTGCCTTACCTTCATGGTATAACATGATGAAATTACTAATCAAAGTAGATATCTAATGATGAAGAAGATGCAAAATTAAACATAACCACAGGATCCAGTGATCCTGTCCATCACCATTCAGAAGCACTCATTCTAATAAAATAGTGAAATAGTCTATTAAGGACTCAAGTTCTAGGTTAGGTATGGCACACTCTGTGAGATTAGATTGCAGTCCTCCTACAGTTCATACACAGAACAAACAACAGATATATGATGTGTTTCTAATACAAGAATACACAAGTTTGGGGAAAACTGGCCAAACTAAGATTGTATCCTTGCATCGTCACTCTCTCTAGGTGAGAAACTTATTTGTGCCTGTCATTTGCCAAATCATGGGTCTCATTGGACTAAAGTTCTTGAGAAAGCCTTTATTTCTCTGGAGAGACTATAAGGGCACAGTAAGTTTTACTGAAACTGAGACTATTACCTAACAAACTGACTAAGTACTACTAGGCACTTATGGACCAATAGACTAAGAAAGGAATTACTCTTCTGAAAGAGTTAATTGAATGAATGGAGCTAATGTTGCTCCAACATAATGGGTACCACCATGAATAGATTAAAAATTTGGTGAATTCATGAGGTTTCTATGTTATTCTTTGTCTGATGATAACAATGAGCTGGCATGGACAAGGTAACTAAGAGCTTGTACCTTACAGCTTAGTATAGCTGATGTACTGAAAAAATTAAATAAAATCCTAAAAAGGGATGCTGAGTATCAATTAGAATGTTGAGACAAATTTAAATGACAGAGATTGTACATCTTAAAGCCCATGTGGTAGAAACTGGATGGAAGCATAGACTGTGACAGGTATTTTTGCTGTCTGATCACATCCTTTCAGCTTACTATGATTTTAGATGCAATTGCAGCTGGTTCAGTAATGTCAGTTTTCTTCCAAATTGAAATAAATAGTGTGGACTTTTCCAATTTTTTCTTCAGTATCTTCTCCAAAACCACAGAATACCAATTCATCTAATACCCCAGAAAAACCCAGATGTGATGGGGTAAAAGAACCCTGTTGGGGTTAAACCTCTGTTAATGAGCAGAAGAAGCTGGTAGATGAATCTTGTAACCTCGTATCTTTTGGAAGAAAATATTGGAATGATTCTATATACTGCTTTAAGAAACTCAAGAAATTTAGCCCCAAATATTTATAGCAAATGTTTCAATTGTTGTTGTTTAGTTGCTAAGTCACGTCTGATTCTTTTGTGACCCCATGGACTGTAGCCCACCAGGCTCCTCTGTCAATGGGATTTTCCAGGTAAGAATACTGGAATGGGTTGCCAGTTCCTTCTTTCTCCAGGGATCTTCCTGATCCAAAGATTGAACCCACGTCTCCTGCATTGGCAGGCATTTTTTTTTTTTTTTTAATCACTGAACTACCTTGGAAGCCCAAATATTTCAACATTGTATATCATTATTTTTGCTTTTCTTTATTAGCTGTATCACTTTGGCTACTTTCTACTCCATCTTTGAAATCATCTTTCAAATAAAGTACCTACATCCCAGTCATTGTGTTAGGCTCTATTCTGGTGGAATCCAAACTCAGAAGGCAGAGAATATCTTATTTGTGACTGTGTTTCTAATTTGTTTAGAGTCAATTCCTGGTATATGGTAGTACTCAATAGTTCTTTATTTTCAAATAGTCAAGATTATTAACCATAGGGGAAATAAATATTTAAGGGACTATTTAACCTGACTAGAATGGAAATAACAACAGAAATATTGTATGTGTCCTTAAACTTTTTTTTTCTAAACAGAGCAGAAATTAGGATATAAAATGAAGATGAATATAATTAGATG
>SJYX01019380.1:62485-172729 GCA_006410675.1 Oreotragus oreotragus | reverse complement strand
GTTCTTTATTTTCAAATAGTCAAGATTATTAACCATAGGGGAAATAAATATTTAAGGGACTATTTAACCTGACTAGAATGGAAATAACAACAGAAATATTGTATGTGTCCTTAAACTTTTTTTTTTCTAAACAGAGCAGAAATTAGAAGGATATAAAATGAAGATGAATACAATTAGATGATAGGTAATGAGTACTGAACTGAAGCTTCCCCCCCACCCCCCAAAAAAATAACAGAAAAAGAAAAGGCAGTAACAGTCTTAAAGAGTTGGAAAAAATAATGATTAAAATGTTAACTCTTTCAACCCATCTCCTCACCACCATTCTCTAATTCCTATCTGATTCATCAGTTCAGTTGCTCAGTCGTGTCTGACTCTGAGACCCCACGAATCGCAGCATGCCAGGCCTCCCTATCCATCACCATCTCCTGGAGTTCACTCAAACTCATGTCCATCGAGTAGATGATGCCATCCAGCCATCTCATACTCTGCTGTCCTCTTCTCCTCTTGCCCCCAATCCCTCCCAGCATCAGGGTCTTTTCCAGTGAGTCAACTCTTCACATGAGGTGGAGTTTCAGCTTTAGATCAGTCCTTCCAAAGAACACCCAGGACTGATCTCTTTTAGGATGGACTGGTTGGATTTCCTTGCAGTCCAAGGGATTCTCAAGAGTCCTCTCCAACACCACAGTACAAAAGCATGAATTCTTCGGTGCTCAGCTTTCTTCACAGTCTGTCTCTCACATCCATACATGACGACTGGAAAAATCATAGCCTTGACTACACGAACCTTAGTTGGCAAAGTAATGTCTCTGCTTTTGAATATGCTATCTAGGTTGCTCATAACTTTCCTTCCAAGGAGTGTCCTTTAATATCATGGCTGCAATCACCATCTGCTATGCCTGTGTTTCTTCACAGTCTGTCTCTCACATCCATACATGACGACTGGAAAAATCATAGCCTTGACTACACGAACCTTAGTTGGCAAAGTAATGTCTCTGCTTTTGAATATGCTATCTAGGTTGCTCATAACTTTCCTTCCAAGGAGTGTCCTTTAATATCATGGCTGCAATCACCATCTGCTATGCCTGTGTAATTCTAATCCTATGCACATCATTTTGCTGTCATTGATTTTGTTTTCCCTTGCAATGTGACTTTCATAACTCTAGTTTTATGTCAATTTCTAGTTTTGTATCACAACTAGACTGAACTACAAATTCTAATTTACAAAAAAGAAAGTTTCCTTGGTGTATTGTGGCTATAACAGTGGGGTCCTGTATTGTGCTTCTCACTCAACAGTGCTTAAAAGAGCAGAATCCCACAAACACACTGGCATTTCTCTAAAAAAATGATATATGTATAAATATATGTGTATACACTCATACACACATGAAAATGCAGAAGATTTTGCACAGCAAAATAATACTTTTCGATTTTAATAGTATATCTTTATCTATAAAGTGTTAAATAATACAGGAAGAACTAAAGAGCCTCTTGAAAGTGAAAGAGAGAGTGAAAAAGTTGGCTTAAAGCTCAACATTCAGAAAACTGAAATCATGGCATCCATTCCCATCACTTCATGGGAAATAGATGGGAAAATGGTAGAAACAGTGGCTGACCTTATTTTTCTTGGCTCCAAAATCACTTCAGTTGGTGATTGAAGCCATGAAATTAAAAGACACTTACTCCTTTTAAGGAAAGTTATGACCAACCTAAACAGCATATTAAAAAGCAGAGACATTACATTGTCAACAAAGGTCGGTCTAGACAAGGCCAATGTTTTTCCAGTGGTCATGTATGGACATGAGAATTGGACTATAAAGAAAGTTGAGTGCCAGAGTGTTGATGCTTTTGAACGGTGGTGTTGGAGAAGACTCTTGAGAGTCCCTTGGACTGCAAGGAGATCCAATCAGTCCATCCTAACGGAGATCATTCCTGGATGTTCATTGGTAGGACTGATGTTGAAGCTGAAACTCCAATACTTTGGCCACCTGATGCAAAGAGCTGACTCAGTTGGAAAGACCCTGATGCTGGGAAAGATTGAGTGCAGGAGAAAGGGACGACAGAGGATGAGATGGTTGAATGGCATCACCGACTCAATGGACATGGGTTTGGGTGGACTCCAGGAGTTGGTGATGGACTGGGAGGCCTAGAATGCTGTGGTTAATGGGGTCACAAAGAGTCAGACACTACTGAGCAACTGAACTGATACTGAATATAGGATTTCCTCTTTATTTACAAGTGATTCTATAAAGCAAATAAGAGAAAATATGAATTTCATAGTTTAAGAAGTTTTTACTTAGAATCTTGTTCAGTCACTAAGTTGTGCCCAAATCTTTGTGACCCAATGGACTGCAGCATATCAGGTTTCCCTGTCCTTCACTATCACCTGGAGTTTGCTCAAACTCATGTCCATTGATTCGGATATGTCATCCAACCATCTTATCCTCTGTCACTCCCTTCTCCTACTGCCCTCAATCTTTCCCAGCATCAGAGTCTTTTCCAGCAAGTTGGCTCTTCCCATCTGGTGACCAAAGTATTGGAGCTTCAGCTTCAGTATCAGCCCTTCCAATGAATATTTAAGGTTGATTTCCTTTAGGATTGATTGGTTTGATCCCCTTGCTCCAAGTGACTCTCAAGAGTCTTCTCCAGCACCACAGTTCAAAAGCACCAATTCTTCGGTGCTCAGCCTTCTTTATGGTCCAACTGTCACTTCCATACATGACTACTGGAAAGACAATTGTTTGACTACACAAAACTTTGTTGGCAAAGTGATGTCTATGGTTTTTAATATGTTGTCTAGATTTGTCAGAGCTCTTCTTCCAAGGAGCAAGCTTCTTTTAATTTCATGGCTGCAGTCATCATCTCCACAGTGATTTTGGAGTCCAAGAAAATAAATTCTGCCACTGTTTCCATTTCCCTCCATCTATTTGCTATGAAGTGGTGAGACCAGATGCCATGATCATCGTTATTTGAATGTTGACTCTTAATCCAGGTTTTTACACTCTCCTCCTTCACCTTTATCAAGAGGCTCTTTAGTTTCTCTTTGCTTTTCCTGTCATTAGAGTGGTATCATCTGCGTATCTGAAGTTGTTGATATTTCTCCTGGCAACCTTGATTCCAGCTTGTGATTCATTCAGGCTGGCATTTCATGTTATGTACTCTGAATAGAAGTTAAATAAGCAGAGTAAATATACAGTCTTGATGTACTCCTTTCCAAATTTGGAACCAGTCTGTTGTCCCATGTCCAGTTTATAACTATTGCTTCTTTACCTGATACAGATTATTCAGGAGGCAGGTAGGGTAGTCTTGTATTCCGATCTCTTGAAGAATTTTCCACAGGTTGTTGGGACCCACACCATCAAAGCTTTTAGCATAGTCAATGAAGCAGAAGTAGATGTTTTTCTGGAATTCCTTTGCTTTTTCCTATGCTTCAATGGATGTTGGCAATTTGATCTCTGGTTCATCTGCCTTTTCTAAATCCAGCTTGTACATCTGAAAGTTCTGATTTCATGTACTGTTAAAACCTAGCTTGAAGGATTTTAAGCATTCACTTTGCTAGCATGTGAAATGAATGCAATTGTATTGTAGTTTGAACATTCTTTGTCATTACCATTATTTTGCATTATAATGAAAACTGATCTTTCCCAGTCTGGTAGCTGGAATCTTTTAGATAGTTTTAAGTAATTGCATTAAATGTTTTGGATATTATAAATACTATTAATGTGAGCCATCATCTTTGATATGGTATTTTAAAGGAAGTCCAGAAAATTTGATGCAAGTTAAATGCTTAGGAACATATTAATAGTTATATATGATATATTTTTAAAAATTTATATGTGAAGAAAATATAGAGCAGTCACCAATATTAAGCTAGAATCTTAAAACCAACCAAAAAGGTTGTTGAATTCCTTGAGCTTTTCTTGGCCTAAAACAAATTATTTTTAAGCAAAATTGTATATGATTTACAGTAGTGCTGAAATGTTCAAAATTCCTTTGTTGAAAAATTGGCTCATCATTGTTTCACAGCTACATATTTTCCTGTTTATATTTCTGGCAGGTCAAGAGATTCCATATTTTATTATTCTCTTTTTTGCTAAGCAAGAATGACTGGTTAAGGGTGCTAGAAAGAAAATGTTTCCCTTATGGAATTTAATTAGTTTGACTTTAACTCAAAAAGAGATTCTGCTAGCTGTCAGCTCATATTTGGATCTCTAACTAATTAAAGCTCCTAGGAAGTCTATTAAAATTGTTCAAAAGCCAAACCCCCTTTAAAAAGTCTCAACATTGCCATTCAAGGAGTGATGGTGATATTATTGCTCACATATCTTATTTATTACATTTGTGTTGAAAATGAGCTGGAATATGCAATCTATTTAATTCTGTCCTTTTTTTTTTTTCTTTTTGTAAAATGCTTTGAAATGCGTCAACATTTGACATGTAGCACTTTTATTAAGCTGGTAGATATCTTGATAAAATGGATGTAAGAACAATTTAAAATCCCCTTTTCTGGTACAGTTGCCAAGATATTCCATTTTTGTATGTTTTGATTTTCAGAGCAGTAGTTATTATACTTGTAAAAGTCCTGTTAAATTAGAAAATGGAAATTATTTATCTTATTTTTCTTATTCAAACCACTATATATTTAATTTGGTTCTGCTGAACTCAGAGACCTGGCAGTATCTAGAGTAGGATTTTTAAATTTGAGACTTGTTAAGGAAATAAAATGATTTACTGTCCATGATATTTGTGTATTTTTAGAGAATAGAGTTTGTCCTCTAATTGAAATCTCTGGTTTCCCCCATAAGAAATAATGTGATAATCTCCATAGATTCACAATCTCTATAAATTCACACACACATACCTATGTTTTACTCTCCCCACCCCATTTTTCACTAGTTCTACTCAGTGTTGTGAAATCTGCTTCCTACCTGGGGAATTGATTGTTTGTCTTGTTCTTTGTACATTCACATGCTCAAAGATCAATGTACCAAAGCTATTAATTGACTTCTATGAGAAGCTTTTCTTTCTCCAATATTTTCTGCAGGATGATAGCTATGGCTTTTAGATACTGTAGCTCTCTTTCCCTTTGATCTGGCCACATGGGCTGCACTGTGTCTGGAAAGCAAGTCAGCTCCAAATTCATAAACTAACACATTGAAGGAGGTTGTAAAACCCTTGTTGGCAGGAAGAATTTATTTCTATTTAGAGTGACACCTGGAAACCAGTGCTTAATGTTTTAGCAATAGAAATGCCAATATAATTTCTGGAAAAGACAATCAAACTGTCCCTGGGAATGTGGGCCAAAATTTTTACTTGTTTATAACTGCATGTAAATCAATGCTTTATTTCTAGGATAGTGACAAGTACAAGTGGCAGCTTCATAAACATTGGTTAATAAAGTGGCCTTTGCCTCTATGGCATCACCAAATGAGTGTATCATATTTCGTTTTAGAGTTGGTATGAAGTATAGGATAGACTTCTAATTTGAGTGCTAAATTTGGGAGTCAATGGTTATAAATTACATAGGAATATTTATATGTATATAATTTTTTGAGAAGAGAGAATCTTCTTTAGGTTCTCAGTAAAACCTTTATTATTTAGAACTTTTTTTTTTTTAGAGCATTATTTGTTTGCATTAAAAGCTCTCTTCTCAATTCCTTAATTGCATAGAGATAATATGTATTTTATTCACCAAATTAAAAAAATGAGAGAGGCTAGTGGTCATAGGGATGACTGGAACCAGAGACTTAATCTATATCCTCTCCCTGCCATATCAACCTAACCTTTTATTCCATGAGTTAGGTTGTACCAGAAGCTCTGAGTTTAACTCTTTAAAGACTTTCATCCAATAAAAGGAAAAAAAATTTTTTTTCCTCCTATATCCACTTAAAAAAAAAATCCCAGAGAAGGTTTCTATTAGCCCAGTCTCAACCATGTACATGTTCTGTGAGAATGTCTAGGGAGTTTGATACATGGAGACAAACACTGATCAGGAAAAGAAAAAATCATAAATGTTCTAAACATGGTCCAATAAAAATTGATTGACTGTTTGAATGATGAAAGTAAGAGAAGGAATTTGTCATCCTAAAGGATTCAAATTGCCAAAATTAGCAAAGTTCAAACAGTCTAAAAGAATATGTGCAAGAAAGGATATAGATATCTACCCAGAGTTGGCAACTCAGATCTGGAAATCGGATTGTAGTCATCAACATAAAAATTGTTTCCAGTAACATAAATAGGAGTGACATATAAAAGAATACACAAGCTGATAATAGGAGAACATATAGCATAATAATGGAGAAAGAAATGGCAACCCACTCCAGTATTTTTGCCTGGATAATCCCATCGACAGGGGAACCTATGGGCTATAGTTCATGGATTGCAAAAGAGTTGCATGACTGGGTGACTAACAACAACGCAGCATGTGAGGATTAGCAACAGAGAACATAAATAGTTAAAGAGATGAGAGAATCAAGAAAGTGACTTTTGATCAACAAAAGTCAAGGGTGAAGTGCGCTTCTGGAAAGCAAAATCATAAAGAGGGGCCAAATACTACCTCAAGAGCATTCGCTATACTTAAAGACTTAAAAAAAGCTTGTTCGATTTGTTTACTAGAGAGTTTTAAAAAAGGTCATTTTGTTAGTGAATATGGGGGGAAAATCCAGGATGGAGTGAATAAATATTTTTAAAGAGCAATATGTGTATATGGTGATGGTAAAGGATTTTTTTCCCTTTAAATTATAGAGCTATCAAGAAAGCCTGGGAGGAAATTTAAAAATATATTAGGACAGAAAAATTACTGAGTAGAATGAAAAGATTTCAGTCAGAAGGAAGGAACTAAATGTTAAAGTATAGCAAATTCTGGAAGACAGGAAGAATTCAATCAATAGAACAGATTAAAAACATTAGAATTGAAAAGCATGGATGCACTTTTTCTCAAAAATTTAAAAAGCAGAGTATTTTAAGTTAATAACCAAAAAATACTGAGAAAAGTGTGAAACCATAGTCTAGAAAAATAGTATCTCAAGCAGAATGAAATAAATGTACAGAAAGAGCTACATGGACATCAAAGGCAGGGAGAGAAGACAGACCAGTTATAAAAGAACCACAGAAGATGCAATCTGGGGGATGTGGGAAACAAAACATTACATTCAAAGTGAATATTTAACACACCTAAGATTAAGGAAAAAAGTTTAAAAAATTACAGATTGAAATTATAACAGTAACAACAAAATTAGACTAAGGAAGAATATTAGTGGAAAGTTTAAGAAATAAAACTAGAAAGGAAATGAGTGTAACAAAAAACTAACAGTATTAAAACAGTTTATAGCAGTATTATTTGAATCCAGACTAAATTTTATATTATTTTTTAGAAAGGACTGAATAAGTTATTGTTCAATTTAATGAAATTTCCTTTATGTTCAGTTCAGTTCAGTCACTCAGTTGTGTCCAACTCTTTGTGACCCCGTGAATCGCAGCACGCCAGGCCTCCCTGTCCATCACCAACTCAGAATTTTCCATAGTTTATTGTGATCCACACAGTCAAAGGGTTTGGCATAGTCAATAAAGCAGAAATATATGTTTTTCCTGAACTCTCTTGCTTTTTCCATGATCCAGCAGATGTTGGCAATTTGATCTGTGGTTTTTCTGCCTTTTCTAAAACCAGCATCAGAGTCTTTTGGCTCTTGAACATCAGGAAGTTCGTGGTTCACATATTGCTGAAGACTGGCTTGGAAAATTTTGAGCATTACTTTACTTGCATGTGAGATGAGTCCAATTGTGCAGTAGTCTGAGCATTCTTTGGCATTGCCTTTCTTTGGAATTGGAATGAAAGGTGACCTTTTCCAGTCCTGTGGCCACTGCTGAGTTTTCCAAATTTGCTGGCATATTGAGTGTAGCACTAACTATTCTTAAACCTTGAGTTAACCAATGCCTTTTTCTTATGAAAATGTTTGTTCTAAGCTATGCTAATGTACTATGCGTTTGCCCCCAAACTCTGTCTTCAAGTTGGCTCTACCTCTTGGCTCAGAACCTACTTGACAAACCAGTATATTATACTCAGATATTGTTCCCCTAATCTATGTAAATGAAACTATTTGTATGGTGATCTGCCCTTCTTCAAGATTAAAGTTAATCATTTTATGGCCCAGGATGAATCATTTGGTGCCAAGAATATCCCAAAATGCATCTTATGAGTGAGGTGCCTGGTGCATTCTGAGTTTTAAGACATTCCTTTCTTTCATGAACAGACTGCTAGTGACCATATAATATCCAGCTGAAGACTAGCAGGGGGGTACTCTTTCTGCCCCCTTCTGATGCCTATGTCAGAAGCTTTCTCTATCTCCTTTATACTTTAATAAAACTTTATTACACAAAAGCTCTGAGTGATCAAGCCTCATTTTTGGCCCCAGATTGAATTCTTCTCCTCCAGGGGCCAAGAATCCCAGCGTCTTTGCGTGATTCAACAACCTTTCAAAGTGATGGGACCAGATACCATGATCTTAGTTTTCTGGATGTTGAGCTTTAAGCTGACTTTTTCGTTCTCCTCTTTAACTTTCATCAAGAGGCTTCTTAGTTCCTCTTCACTTTCTGCCATAAGGATGGTGTCATCTGCATATCTGAGGTTATTGATATTTCTCCCAGCAATCTTGATTCCAGCTTGTGCTTCTTCCAGCCCAGCATTTCTCATGATGTACTCTGCATATACGTTAAATAAGCAGGGTGACAATCGTTTATGTTACTACATAGTAATCATAGGAATTTTACTTCTAGGAATTTTTAATGATAATTAAGTGTAACCACAAAATGAAAAGAAAGAAAAAAGAAGTCTGCATGTTAGTTTAATTGACAAATATCAAAACTAAACAACCCAACATAGGAAATGATAATTGATGTTTCCATGAAACACAATGTCTTCAACTATTTTAAATTATTTTAACTCAAATGATAAAAAGGAAACAAAGTTTATATGTATACATGGTAACTATTATAAAATATAATAAGAATAAAACTATTTTTCATTAAAAATAAAGACAATAAAGTATATTGTTAAGCCTGTTGTACTTATTTTCATTAGTATGACTAAGCACTGTAGGGTAATTTTGTGGGTTTATATATTTTTTCTTTCGTTCTATAAATGTATTGTTTTCAAGTTTAACTTTTTATTAATTAATTTATTTTTAATTGAAGTAAAATTACAATATTGTGTTGCTTTTTGGCACACATCAACATGAATGAGTCATAGGTTTACATATATCCCTTCCCTCCAACCTCCCACCACATCCGACCCCTCTACTGCTTTGAGTTCCGTGAGTCAAACAGCAATTTCCACTTGCTATCTATTTTCTATATGTTAGCATATATGTTTCCATGCTAACTCTCCATTTTTTCCCCTCTCTCCTTCCTAACCACACTCCACACAAATCTGTTCTCTATGTCTGCATCTCCACTGCTGCCCTGTAAATAGATTTATCAGTATCATCTTTCTACATTCCATAAATAGGTATTAATATATGACATTAGTTTTTCTCTTTCTGATTTTGTTCTTCACTTACACAGTCATGTCCTACTCTTTGTGAACCCATGGACTGCAACACGCCAGGCTTCCCTGTTCTTTACCATCTCTTGGAGCTTGCTCAAATTAATCTCCATTGAGTTGGTGATGCCATCCATTCATCCCCTTCTCTGTTGTTCTCTCCTCCTCCTGCCTTCAATCTTTCCCAGTATCAGGGTCTTTTCTAACGGGTTAGCTCTTTGCATCAGGTGGCCAAAGTAATGGAGCTTCAACATAGTCCTTCCAGTGAATATTCAGGACTTTAGGATGGACTGGTTGGATCTCCTTGCAGTCCAAGGAACTCTCAAGAGTTTTCTCCAACACCAGTTCAAAAGCATTAGTTCTTTAGTGCTCAGTCTTCTTTATGGTCCAACTCTGACATTCATACATGACTCCTGGATAAACCATAGATTTGGCTAGATGTTGGCAAAAAGTGATGTCTCTACTTTTTAATACACTGTCTAGGTTTGTCATAACTTTTCTTCCAAGGAGCAAGCATCTTTTAATTTCATGGNCTTTAGTGCTCAGTCTTCTTTATGGTCCAACTCTGACATTCATACATGACTCCTGGATAAACCATAGATTTGGCTAGATGTTGGCAAAAAGTGATGTCTCTACTTTTTAATACACTGTCTAGGTTTGTCATAACTTTTCTTCCAAGGAGCAAGCATCTTTTAATTTCATGGCTATAGTCACCATTTTAGAGCCCAAGAAAATAGTCTCACTCTTTCCACTGTTTCCCCACCTATTTGCCATGAAGTGTTGGGACTGGATGCCATGATCTTAGTTTTTTGAATGTTGGGTTTTAAGCCAGGTTTTCACTCTCCTCTTTCACCTTTATCAAGAGTCTCCTTAGTTCCTCTTCACTTTCAGCCATAGGGGTGGTATCATCTGTATATCTGAGGTTATTGATATTTCTCCTGACAATCTTAATTCCAGCTTGTGCATCATCCAGCCTGGCATTCCACAGATATACTCTCCATGTAAGATAAGTAAGTAAGGTGACAATATACAGCCTTGACATATACCTTTCCCATTTTGGAACCGATCTGTTGTTCCATGTCCAGTTCTAATTGTTGCTTCTTGAATGGCATACAGATTTCTCAGGAGGCAGGTAAGGCAGTTTGGTATTCCCATCTCTTAGAGAATTTTCTGCAGTTTCTTGTGATCCACACAAAGGCTTTAGTATAGTCAGTGATGCAGAAATAGATATTTTTATGGAACTCTTTTGTATTTTCTATGAGCCAGTTTCCTCTACCTTTTCTAAAAAAAGCTTGAACATCTGGAAGTTCTTCGTTCATGTGCTGTTGAAGCCTGGCTTGGAGAATTTTAAGCATTACTAGAGTGTGAAATGAGTGCAATTGTGCAGTAGTATGAACGTTATTTGGCATTGCCTTTCTTTGGGATTGGAATGGAAACTGACCTTTTCCAGTCCTGTGGCCAATGCTGAGTNAAGCCTGGCTTGGAGAATTTTAAGCATTACTAGAGTGTGAAATGAGTGCAATTGTGCAGTAGTATGAACGTTATTTGGCATTGCCTTTCTTTGGGATTGGAATGGAAACTGACCTTTTCCAGTCCTGTGGCCAATGCTGAGTTTTCTAAACTTGTTGGTAGATTGAGTACAGCACTTTAACAGCATCATCTTTTAGGATTTGAAATAGTTCAGCTGAAATCCATAGCCTCCACTAACTTTATTTGTAGTGATGCTTCCCAAGGCCCACGTGACTTTGCACTCCAGGATATCTGGCCCTAGGTGAGTGATCACACCATTATGGTTATCTAGATCATTAAGATAATTTTTTATAGGTCTTCTGTGTACTCTTCCACCTATTCCTGATATCTTCTGCTTCTGTTAGGTCCATACCATTTCTGCCCTTTATTATGCCCATCTTTGCATGCAGTGCCCTTGATATCCCTAATTTTCTTGAAGAGATATCTAGTATTTCCCATCCTGTTATTTTCCTCTGTTTCTTTGCATTGATAACTGACAAAGGCTCTCTTATCTCCCCTTGCTATTCTTTGGAACTCTGCATTCAGATGGGTATATCTTTCCTTTTCTCCTTAGAGTTTACCTTCCCTTTTCTCAGCTATTTGTAAGGCCTTCTCAGAACCATTTTGGCTTTTTGCATTTCTTTGTCTTGGGAATAGTTTTGATCACCACCTCTGTACAATGCTATGAACCTATCAACAGTTATTCAGATTTGTTATCAGATCTAATCCCTTGAATCTGTTTGTAACTTTCACTGTATATTCATAAGCGATTTGATTTAGATGATACCTGAATGACTGAGTGGTTTCTGTTACTTTCTTCAATTTAGGTCTGAATTTTTCAGTGAGTTCATGGTCTGAGCCACATTCAGCTCCTGGTCTTTTTGGTAACTGTACAGAGCTCTTCCACCTTCAGCTGCCAAGAATATAATCAATCTCATTTCACTATTGACCATCTCGTGATATCCATGTTTAGAGTCATCTCATGTGTTGTTGGAAGAGGGTGGCAGCTATGACCAGTGTGTTCTCTTGGCAACACCCTGTTAGCTTTTGTCCTGCTTCATTTTGTACTCCAAGGCCAGACTTATCTCTACTCTAGGTATCTCTTGACGCCCTACTTTTGCATCCCAGGACCCTATGATGAAAAGAATTTCTTTTTGGTGTTTGTTCTAGATAGTCTTGCAGGTCTTCATAGAACCATTCAATTTCAGCTTCTTTGGCATTACTGGTTGGGGCGTAGACTCGGAATACTATGATATAGAATAATTTGCCTTGGAAATGAACAGAAATCATTCTGTTGTTTTTGAGACTGCACCCAAGTACTGCATTTCAGATTTTTTGTTGACTACGATGGCTACACTCCTTTTCTTCTAAGGGATTCTTACCTACAGTAGCAGATATAATGGTCATCTGAATTAAATTTGCCCATTCTGATCCATTTTAGTTCACTGATTTTTAAAATGTCGATGTTCACTCTTGCCATCTCCTGTTTGACCACTTCCAATTTAACTTGATCATGAACCTAACATTCCAGGTTCCTTTGCAATATTGTTTTTTTATAGCATTGGACTTTACTTCCACCACCAGACACATCAACAACTGGTGTTGTTTTTGCTCTGGCTCAGCCTCTTCATTCCTCTGGAGCCATTTCTCCACTCTTCTCCAGTATCATATTGGGCACCTACTGACCTGGGGAATTTATCTTTCATTGTCATGTCTTTTTGCCTTTTCATACTGTTCATGGAGAAGGAAATGGCAACCCACTCCAGTGTTCTTGCCTGGAGAATCCCAGGGATGGGGGAGCCTNCTCCACTCTTCTCCAGTATCATATTGGGCACCTACTGACCTGGGGAATTTATCTTTCATTGTCATGTCTTTTTGCCTTTTCATACTGTTCATGGAGAAGGAAATGGCAACCCACTCCAGTGTTCTTGCCTGGAGAATCCCAGGGATGGGGGAGCCTGGTGGGCTGCCGTCTGTGGGGTCGCACAGAGTCGGACGTGAGTGAAGTGACTTAGCAGCAGTAGCAACATGGGGTTTTCAAGGCAAGAATACTGAAGTGGTTTGTCATTCCCTTTTCAAGTGGACCACTGTTTGTCAGAACTGTCCACCATGACCCGTCCACCTTGGGTGGCCCTACATGGGATGGCTCATAGTTTCATTGAGTTAGACAAGGCTGTGATCCATGTGATCAGTTTGGTTAGTTGTCTCTGATTGTGGTTTCATCCTGTCTTCCCTCTGATATATGAGGTTAAGAGGCTGTGGAAGCTTCCTGATGGGAGGGACTAGCCATAGGGCAAATGGGTCTTGCTCTGGTGGGTGGAGCTATGCTCAATAAATCTTTAATCCAATTTTCTTCTGATGAGTGGGGCTGTGTTACCTCCCTGTAGTTTGGCCTGAGGCCATCTCCTTCAAAAGGACTCATGCCAGCTCTCTGCAGCTCCCAGGACTGGTGTTTTCAGGGCCCCTGCCCTGTAGCAGGCCACTGTAGACCCACATCTCCACCAGAGACTCCTGGACAGTCACAGGCAAGTCTGGCCCAGTCTCTTGTGAGATCACTGTTCCTTTCTCCTGGATCCTGGTACACACAAGGTTTTGTTGTGCCCTCCAAGAGTCTGCAGAGAAGGCAATGGCAACTTACTCCAGTACTCTTGCCTGGAAAATCCCAGGGATGGGGGAGCCTGGTGGGCTGCAGCCCATGGGGTAACGAAGAGTCAGACACGACTGAGCTACTCACTTTCAGTTTTCACTTTCATGCATTGGAGAAGGAAATGGCAACCCACTCCAGTCTTCTTGCCTGGAGAATCCCAGGGACAGGGGAGCCTGGTGGGCTGCCATCTGTGGGGTCACACAGAGTCGGACACGACTGAAGTGACTTAACAGCAGCAGCCAAGAGTCTGTTTCCTCACTCCATAGGGTCTGTAATCAAAGTCCCTGGGCATTCTCAGTCCCTTTGCATATCCCAAGGTTGGGAAATCTGTTGTGGGCCCTAGAACTTTGGCAACAGTGCAAGAATTTCTTTGGTATTATTGTCCTCCAGTTTGTAGGTTGTCTGCTCAGTGGATCTATGGTTGGGCTAATGGTAACCTCCTCTAGGGGGGCTTATGCCACATGCCACACTTCCCAGGTCTGCTGTAGTCAGAGCCCCGTTCCTGTGGCAGGCCACTGCTGACCTGTGTCTTCACAGGAGGCACTCAAACACTCAAAGGCAAGTCTGGCTCAGTGTCTTGTGGGGGTCACTTTTCCTTTCCCTGGGCCCTGGTGCACACAAGGTTTTGTTTGCACTCTCTGAGAGTCTCCGGTAGGTATGAGGTTTGATTCTAAACGTGATTTTGCTGCACCTACAGTCTTGTTGGGTCTTCTCTTTGCCCTTGGATGTGGGCTATCTTTTTTTGGTGGTATCCAACATTCTCCTTTTGATGGTTGTGCAGGAGCTAGTCATGATTTTAGTGTTCTCACAGGAGTAGGTGAGCACACATCCTTCTACTCTGCCATCATACATAACGAATTTCTGAATTACTTCACTCTGCATAATAGGTTCAAGATTTATCCACCTCATTGGCACTGACTCAAATGCATTGCTTTTTATGACTGAGTAATATAGGAAATGGCAACCCACTCCAGTGTTCTTGCCTGGAGAATCCCAGGGACGGGGGAGCCTGGTGAGCCCCCACCTATGGGGTCGCACAGTCGGACATGACTGAAGTGACTTAGCAGCAGCAATATTCCATTGTATGTTAGTTCTGTAAATTTTTAATTCCTGAATTTAAAAAAATTTAAATTAGATCTGTCTACAATTAAAATGGGTCAGTGGTAAAAATAAGCCTGCTTATGCAAGCGATACAGGTTTGATTCTTGTGTCAGGAAGATTCCCTGGAGAAGGAAATGGCAACCCACTCCAGTATTCTTGCCTGTGAAATCTTATGGAGAGAGGAAACTGGTGAGCTACAATCCATAGGGTTGTAAAGAGTTGGACTCAGCAACTAAACAACAATACTTTAGTTTTCTTAATGATTGGATATACTTTTCACTATTAATTATCATTACCTTTGGGGATATTCCTCCTTTTGAAATTTCCTTTTTTTGAAATTAAAAGAGTAATAGTTTTTTATGCATATTTTCTGCACATTATATTGTTTTTCATCATTTAATTTTCAACTCATTAGTGTCTTTACTGTTAAAGCAGTTTCTTTAGTCAGCATGTTATAAGGTTATGCAATGTTATGGAGCCTGACAATCTGTCTTTTAACTGGAGTATGGAGTACTTAATGCAGTTACACTTAATGTGAGTATTGAGATTACTGGCTTTAGATTATTATTTTGCCCTTTGTTTTCTGTTTTGTCTGGTTTTGGTTCTTTTCCCCTGTTTTCCTGTCTTAATTAAGCATTTTAAAAACTATTCAATTTAATCCTGTGTTTTCATCTTTTTAGCCAGTGTTAGTTTCAAGTGGTTAAACTAGAGATTTAAATGTGCTTTGAATATGCATAATTAACTTATAATAGTGTACCTTAAAATGATATTATAATTTTACAAAAATTCTAATATCTTTATCAGAGTCATTTTCCATTTATCCTCACTTTGTGCTCCTATTTTAATGTATTTTACCTCTCCATAATTTACAAACCTCACAATATATTGGTATCTTTCCTTAACCAGTCAAGAAATTAACTCTTTCAAAATATAACAATTAAAGGTGTATTATATTTGAATACATAGTTACAGTTCTATAACTATACATGTGTTTCTGGATATCTGGGCTTTTTCTTCAAACTTAAGAACTTCCTTTAGTGTCTCCTATAGTAAAAGCTTATGGAGATAAATTCTCTCAGTTTTTTATTGTCTGAAAATATATTTAATTTATCTCTTCTTTTTTTGTGGCTCTCCTAATATTACAATATAATTTATATACTTTTCTGAATGTTTTGACAAACATATATAGTTGTATAACAAGGGCCATAATGAAAATGTAGACCAATTCTTCAGTTCAGTTCTGTTCAGTTCAGTTGCTCAGTCGTTTCTGACTGTTTGCGACCCCATGAATCGCAGCACGCCAGGCCTCCCTGTCTATCACCAACTCCCGGAGTTTACCCAAACTCTTGTGCGTCGAGTCGGTGATGCCATTCAGCCATCTCATCCTCTGTCGTCCCCTTCTCCTCCTGTCCCCAGTCCCTCCCAGCATCAGGGTCTTCCTCAAATTTTCCTAGTACCTATTTATAGTCAAGCATCCCTCAGTCCCAGCCCCAGGCAATTCAGAGTCTGTTTTTTGTCCCTATAGATTTTCCTTTTCCAAAAATTCATGTAAATGGACTCATGCAGTATATGGATTTTGAGTCTAGCTTCTATACCTTAGTATTACTATATATTTGTTACTCAGTCAAATTGTCCCTTGTATCAAGAGTTTGTATTTTATTATTTGGTGAGTAGCAGTCTATTTTATGGATAATACTTTTCTTATCAATCTATAAGAGATCACTTGTGAATAATATGATATAAATGCTATCATGTCCTTATATCAGTACAATTTGTCATTTTGCTTGGATAAATGAATTAGATTTCTGAGTCTTATGATAAATATGTTTCATTTTATTATGTTCTGTCGCTTCAGTCATGTCCAATTTTTTGTGATCCCCGAGGACTATAGCCCATCAGGCTCTTCTGTCTATGGGATTCTCCAGGCAAGAACACTGGAGTGGGTTGCTATTTCCTTCTCAAGGGGATCTTCCCAACCCANTTCTGAGTCTTATGATAAATATGTTTCATTTTATTATGTTCTGTCGCTTCAGTCATGTCCAATTTTTTGTGATCCCCGAGGACTATAGCCCATCAGGCTCTTCTGTCTATGGGATTCTCCAGGCAAGAACACTGGAGTGGGTTGCTATTTCCTTCTCAAGGGGATCTTCCCAACCCAGGGATTAAAACCACATCTCCTGTATTGGCGGGAAGATTCTTTACTTTATGAGGCACAATCAAGTGTTTTCCAAATTAAATGAAGTATTTCACATTCCCACCAAAAGTGTTCCAGAGCACAATGCTATTCTATACCCATGACAGCATTCTCACCAGCAGTTGGTATTGTCATATTTTTTAAAAATTGAATTTTAATCACTCTAGTTGGTATGCTGTAATATTAATATTTAGTGGTTTTAAGTTTTTCTAAAACCAAATAATATTGAGAATTTCTTCATGTGTTAATTGCCAAAAGTATATCATCTTTGTTGCTTTATCTATCCAAATATTTTGCCAATTTTAAGCTGAGATATTTATATTCCAATTACTGAGTTACAGATTTATTGATATACCATAGATACAATCACTTTAGGAGATGTATCATTACTAAATATTTTGTACATATATGAGACTGGTGGTTTCATTCTGTAAAGAGAGTCTTTTAAATAGCAAATGCTTTTATATTCAGAGTCTAATTTATCTTTTTCTTGATTTCTTTATTTGGGTTGTATTTTTGAAGTTGTGTCTGCTGAATCCTTACCTAATCTATGATCAAAATTTTTTTCTATTTCCAGGACTTATAAAGACTTAAGTTTTACTTCTAGATCTAGGATCAACTTATACTTTAATTTTTTCTTCCAAGTGAATCAATAAAACATTTATATATTGCACAGGATGTTTATATAAGAATTTTTAGCAGTGTTTTTATAATATCAAAAATTATGAAACAATTAAAATAAACTATTTTAATAAGCAATTAAAATAAGTAACAAGGATGAATTTCCCAAGCATATTTTGGAAAAAATATCTGAAAGGGAACACATTTAATAGGTAACCAATGACTATAGAGATTTTGTTGTTATTCAGTTGCTTAGTTGTGTCAGACTCCTTGTAAACCTAAGGATTTCAGCTTGCTAAGCATCACTGTCCTTCACTATCTTCCATAGTTTGCTGCAACTCACATTCACTAAGTCAATGATACCTTTCAGCCATCTCATTCCTGTCACCTCCTGGTCCTCAATCCTTCAATCTTTCCCATATCAGGGTCTATTACAATTAGTCAGCTTTTTACATCAGGTGGCCAAAGTATTGGAGCTTCAGCATCAGTCCTTCCAAAGAATATTCAGGACTGATTTCCCTTGCAATAGATTGGTTTGATCTCCTTGCTGTCCAAGGGACTCTCAAGTCTTCTTCAGCACCACAGTTCAAAAACATCAATTCTTTGGCACACAGCCTTTTTTACAGTCCAACTCTCACATCCATACATGAATACTGGAAAAACCATAGCTTTGACTATACGGACTTTCATCAGGAAAGTGGCGTCTCTGCTTTTTATTACACTGTCTATGTTTGTCATAGCTTTTCTTCAGAGGATCAAGCGTCTTTTAATTTCCTGGTTGCACTCACCATCTGCAGTGATTTTGGGGCCTCCAAAAATAAAGTTTGTCACTGTTGCCATTGTTTCCTCTTCTATTTGCCATTAAGTGATGGGACCAGATGCCATAATCTTAGTTTTTTGAATACTGAGTTTTAAGCCAGTATTTTCACTCTCCTCTTTCACCTTCATCAAGAGTCTCTTTAGTTCCTCTGGTATTCTCATCTCTTTAAGAATTTTCTATAATTTGTTGTGATCCACACAAAGAGAGTTAAAATATTCCAAACATCTTTATATATCAATAAAAGTACAGACAAATGAATCAGGAGTATAAACTGTTAATTAAGGGTACTATTTTATTCTGAAGATAAGAGAGTAGCATAAAATAGGAAATATGTACACAAATTTTACAACAGTATTGAAAATGTTTTTTGCTTAAGATATTTCATGGCTATGCAGAGATTCATTATACTGCTTTATAAAATTTTAAGTGATACAAGTTTTTTCTTTCAAGTGATTTAAAATTTATTATAAGTGAAATAAGGCATTAAAAGGATATTAGTCACATATATATACGCATTTAAACAATTATAAAGTTAGCTTTCATCAGTATCTTTTTTTATTGAAGTACAATATTCTAGAAAAAAAGTTTATAAATTAAAGTAAAAATAAAGCAAACTTATAAAAGGTGTTAATAATTTCTCATATTTTATCATCCAAGGAACCTAAACCTAAATATCTATAAAGCATATGGAAATTAATTTGGATGAAAATTCAATGTTTCTGTTAATTGATCTCTCATATGTTCAGTTCAGTTCAATCGCTCAGTCTTATCTGACTCTGTGACCCCGTGAATCGCAGCACACTAGGCCTCCCTGTCCATCACCAACTCCCGGGCACCCAAATTCATGTGCATTGAGTCAATGATGCCCTCCAGTCATCTCATCTTCTGTTGTCCCCTTCTTCTCCTGCCCCCAAATCCTTCCAGCCTCAGGGTCTTTTCCAATGAGTCAACTCTTTGCATGAGGTGGCCAAAGTATTGGAGTTTCAGCTTTAGCATCAGTCCTTCCAACGAACACTCAGGACGGGTCTCCTTTAGGATAGACTGGTTGGATCTCCTTGCGGTCCAAGGGACTCGCAAGAGTCTTGTCCAGCACCATAGTTTAAAATCATGAATTATTTGGGGCTCAGCTTTCTTCACAGTCCAACTCCCACATCCATACCTGACTACTAGAAAAACCATAGCTTTAACTAGATGGACATTTTTTTGCAAAGTAATATCTCTGCTTTTTAATATGCTGTCTAGGTTGGTCATAACTTTCCTTCCAAGAAGTGAGAGTCTTTTAATTTCATAGCTGCAATCACCATCTGCAGTGATTTTTTGGAGCCCCCAAAAATAAAGTCTGACACGGTTTCCACTGTTTCCCCATCTATTTCCCATGAAGTGATGGGACCAGATGCCATGATCTTCATTTTCTGAATGTTGAGCTTTAAGCCAACTTTTTCACTCTCCTCTTTCACTTTCATCAAGAGGCTTTTTANTTCATAGCTGCAATCACCATCTGCAGTGATTTTTTGGAGCCCCCAAAAATAAAGTCTGACACGGTTTCCACTGTTTCCCCATCTATTTCCCATGAAGTGATGGGACCAGATGCCATGATCTTCATTTTCTGAATGTTGAGCTTTAAGCCAACTTTTTCACTCTCCTCTTTCACTTTCATCAAGAGGCTTTTTAGTTCCTCTTTGCTTTCTGCTATAAGGATGGTGCCATCTGCATATCTGAGGTTACTGATATTTCTCCAAGCAGTCTTGATTCCAGCTTGTGCTTCTTCCAGCCCAGCGTTTCTCATGATGTACTCTGCGTATAGGATAAATAAGCAGGGTGATAATATACAGCCTTGACATACTCCTTTTCCTATTTGGAACCAGTCTGTTGTTCCATGTCCAGTTCTACCTGTTGCTTCTTGGCCTGCATATAGGTTTCTCAAGAGGCGCAACTAGTAACTAAATGTTTTTAGTAATTAAAGAAAATATATGTTGTCTTAAATTCTCTTGACACTGTTTATTAGTGTTTGATATTCAGTTCAGTTCAGTCACTCAGTCATGTCTGACTCTTTGCGACAAAATGAACTGCAGCATGCCAGGCTTCCATTTCCATCATCAGCTCCCAGAATTGCTCAATCTCATGTCCATGGAAATGGCGATGCCATCCAACCATCTCATCCTCTGTTATCTCTTTCTCCTTCTGCCTTCGGTCTTTCTCAGCATCAGGAACTTTTTCCAATGAGTCAGCTGTTCGCATCAGGTGGCCAAAGTATTGGAGTTTCAGCTTCAACATCAGTCCTTCCAATGGATATTCAGGGTTGATTTCCTTTAGGATTAAGAAGTTGGATTTCCTTGCAATCCAAGGGACCCTCAAGAGTATCCAACACCACAGTTCAAAAGCTTCAATTCTTCAGTGCATCAACTTCCTTTACCGTCCAACTCTCACATTCATACATGACTACTAGAAAAACCATAGTTTTGACTAGACAGACTTTTGTTGGCAAAGTAATGTCTCTGCTTTTTAACATGTTATTTAGCTTGGTCATAGCTTTTCACCTAAGGAGTAAACGTCTTTTAATTTCATGGCTGCAGTTGCCATTTGCAGTCATTTTGGAGCCCAAGAAAATAACACTCTGCCACTGTTTCCACTGTTTCCCCGTCTATTTGCCATGAACTATGGGACCAGATGCCATGATCTTTGTTTAGAATGTTGAGTTTTAAGCCAGTTTTTTCAAGCTCCTCTTTTACTTTCATCAAGAACTCTTTAGTTCATCTTTGCTTTCTGCCATAAGGCTGGTGTCATCTGCATATCTGATGTCATTGATGTTTCTCCGGGCAATCTTGATTACAGCTTGTGCTTCATCCAATCTGACATTTTGCATGTTGTACTCTGCATATAAGTTAAATAAACAGGCTGACAATATATAGACTTGATGTACTCCTTTCCCAATTTGAAATCAGTCCATTGTTCCATATCCAGTTCTAACTTGCTTTTTTGACTTGCGTACAGATATTTCAGGAGGCATACACATTTTTAAAAGGTCATCTGGTATTCCCATCTCTTGAAGAATTTTCCACAGTTTGTTGTGATACACAGAGTAAAAGGCTTTGGCATAGTCAGTAAAGCAGAAGTTGGTGTTTTTCTGGAACTCTCCTGATTTTTCTATGATCCAACAGATGCTGGCAATTTGATTTCTGATTTCTCTGGCTTTTCTAAATTCAGCTTGAACATCTGGGCATTCTTTGTTCATGTACTGAGGCTGGCTTGGAGAATTTTGAGGATTACTTTGCTAGTATGTGAGATGGGTGCAATTGTGTGGTAGTTTGAACATTCTTTGGCATTGCCTTTCCTTGAGATTGGAATAAAAACTGAATTTTTCAGTCCTGTGGCCACTGCTGAGTTTTCCAGATTTGCAGGCATATTGAGTTCAGCTCTTGAACAGCACCATCTTTTAAGATTTGAAATGGCTCAACTGGAATTCTATCACCTCCACTAGCTTTGTTTGTAGTGATGCTTCCAAAGGCCTACTTGACTTCACACTCTAGGATATTGGCCCTAGATGAGTGATCACACCATCGTGGTTATCTGGGTCATTAAAATATTTTCTGTATAGTGCTCTGTATTCTTGCCACCTCTTCTTAATATCTTCTGCCTCCCTTAGGTCCCTTTCTGTCCTTTCTTTGCATGAAAATTTCCCTTCATATCTCCAATTTTCTTGAAAAGATTTCTAGTCTTTCCCATTCTATTGTTTTCCGGTATCTTTGCATTGATCACTGACAAGACTTTCTTCTCTCTCCTTGCTATTCTTTGGAACTCTGCATTCAGATGGGTATATCTTTCTATTTCTCCTTTGCCTTTAACTAATTTTCTCAGCTATTTTTGTGTCCTCCTTAGAAAACCATTTTGCCTTTATATTTCTTGGGGATTGTCTTGATCACCACCTCCTATACAATGTCACAAACCTGCATCATAGTTCTTCGGACACTCTGTCTATCAAATCTAATCTCTTGAATCTATTTGTCACTTCCACTGTATAATTGTAAGGGATTTGATTTAGGTCATACCTGAATGTTTTGGTTTCCCCTACTTTCTTCAGTTTAAGTCTGAATTTTGCAATAAAGATTTCATGATCTGAATCACTGTCAGCTCTGGTCTTGTTTTTGCTGACTTAATAGAGTTCTCCATCTTCGGCTGCAAAGAAAAATTAGTCTAATTTCAGTACTGACCATCTGGTGACATGCATATGTAGAGTTGTCTCTTGTGTTGTTTTAAGAAGATGGCTTCCATGATAAGTGTGTTCTCTTGGCAACACTCTGTTAGCCTTTGTCCTGCTTCATTTTGTACTCCAAGGCCAAATGTGCCTGTTACTCCACATATTTCTTGACATTATACAGTTTCATTCTAGTCCCCTATGATATAAAGGACATATTTTTTGGTATTAATTCTAGAAAGTCTTGTAGGTCTTCATAGTACCATTCAACTTCAGCTTCTTCAGCATTACTGGTTGGGGCATAGACTTGGATTACTGTGATATTGAATGATTTGCATTGGAAATGAACAGAGATCATTCTGTTGTTTTTGAGATTGTACCTAAGTATTGCATTTAAAATTCTTTTGTTGACTTGAGGGCTACTCCATTTCTTCTAAGGGAGTCTTGCCCACAGTAGTAGATATAGTGGTCATCTGAATTAAATTAGCCTATTCTGGTCCATTTTAGTTCACTGATTCCTAAAATGTTGATGTGCACTTGTTCACTCTTGCCGTCTCCTGTTTGACCACTTCCAATTTGCCTTGATTCATGGACCTAACATTCCAAGTTCCTATGCAATACTGCTTTTTAGCATTGGACTTCACTTCCATCACCAGTCATATTCACAACTGGGTGTTGTTTTCATTTTGGTTCTGTCCCTTCATTTTTTCTTGAGTTATATCTCCACTCTTCTCCAGTAGCATATTGGGCACCTACTGACCTGGGAAGCTTATCTTTCATTGTCATATCTTTTTGCCTTTTCATACTGTTCATGGGGTTTTCAAGGCAAGAATACTGAAGTGGTTTGCTATTCCCTTCTCCAGTGGACCACTTTTTGTCAGAACTGTCAACCATGACCTGTCCATCTTGGGTGGCCCTTCACAGTATGGCTCATAGTTTCATTGAGTTAGACAAGGCTGTGATCCATGTGATCAGTTTGGTTAGTTGTCTCTGAATGTGGCTTTTATTCTGTCTGCCCTCTGTTATATGAGGATAAGAGGCTTGTGGAAGCTTTTGTTGTAAAATTAAATTTAAAATTATGAGCATTTTTTATTATGAGTGAGAATGACATTAATTTAATAGCACTATATTCTGAGTTTTATTTTCAGTGAGTCATAAATGACTTCAGGTGGTTTATTGATAATTGTTATCTAAATGTGCTTTGGTTACTGAAGACATTTAATCCTGCAAGTATTTATAAGAATTTAATGAACAGATATTTTAATTTACTGGAAAGAGTCAGCCAGTGAGAGACTTGTCACAACACAGCCAGTGAAAAACCATTGACCTTTTGTTCACTATAGCCCTCCCATCTTACCTTCCCCCTCTATAAAAGAGTTTCCTTTATTTCTGCTGGACACTTGCACTTGTCTTACCAGAGTTAACGATCCTCCTAATTGGAATACTTTGTGGATTGTGAAAAAACACATTTTTCTTTTTTGCTGAAGAAATAACTGCCAGTCATCTGTTTTAGACATGCTATGCTTAGTCACTCAGTCATATCTGACTTTTTGTAACCCTATGCTCTGCAGCCATGCCAGGCTCCTTTGTCCATGGGGACTCTCCAGGCAAAGACACTGGGGTGGGTTGCCATCCCCCTCCTCCAGAGGATCTTCCCAACCCAGGGATCAAACTCTGGTCTCCTGCAGTGCAGGTGGATTCTTTCCCATCTGAGTCACCAGGAAAACTCTTTAAACATGGTAAAACATTTAAATTATCAACAAAAGTCATGTTTTCAGTGGCCAAATTAGTGATATAACTTCGTGCAAACATAATAGTTCTTCAATTAGATCTCCTAAATTGAGAGCAGGCTGGCCAGAGGGAGTTAAAAATAGATAAGCTAATGACAGCTCTACCTTGATTACACTGACTTTGTTTTATCAATTAATGATAGCAACTAGGATAATTGAATCATCACAGAGTAATGATCATCTGAGTCTATCACTGTTGTAGTTTCTTAGAACTGTAAGGTTTTCCTACACCTATAAGTAAATACTTTTATGTGTAGCAACAAATACAGGTTTTAAATTAAGTATCAAAATGAGAGTAATTTAATTTTTAGACTTGATATTTAAGATGTAGACAAACATCTTTTAAAACCATTTTTAAAATTGAATTATTGGTAATTTCAGTTCAGTTCAGTTAGTCAGTCACGTCCGACTCTTTGCAACCCCGTGGACTGCAGCATGCCAGGCCTCCCTGTCCAACACCAACTCCCAGAGTTTACTCAAACTCATGTCCATTGAGTCAGTGATGCCATCCAGCCATCTCATCCTCTGTTGTCCCCTTCTCCTCCTGCCTTTGATCTTTCCCAGCATCAGGGTATTTTCCAATGAGTCAGTTCTTCGCATCAGGTGGCCAAAGTATTGGAGTTTCACCTTCAGCATCAGTCCTTCCAATGAATAGTCAGGAATGGTTTCCTTTAGGATGGACTGGTTGGATCTCCTTGCAGTCCAAGGGACTCTCAAGAGTCTTTTCCAACACACAGTTGAAAAGCATTAACCTTCGGTGCTCATCTTTCTTTACAGTCCAACTCTCACATCCATACATGATTTCTGGAAAAATCATAGCTTTGACTAGATGGATCTTTGTTGACAATTTACCTTGTGTTAATATGTATATCTAAGTGATTGATGTTCTTTTCCATTATAGGTTGTTATAAAATATTGAATATAGCTTCCTATGCTATTCAGTAGGTCCTTGTTTATATTATATATAGTAGTAGTATGTATGGAAAAGGAAATGGCAACCCACTCCAGTATTCTTGCCTAGAGAATCCCAGGGTCAGAGGAGCCTGGTGGGCTGCCATCGATGAGGTTGCACAGAGTTGGATACAACTGAAGTGACTTAGCAGCAGCAGAAGTATGTATATGCTAATGCCAGGCTTCCCAGGTAGCTCAGTGGTAAAGAATCTGCCTGCAATGCAGGGGACACAGGTTTGATTCCTGGGTCAGAAGATCCCCTTGAGAAGGAAAGAACAACCCACTCCAGTATTCTTTCCTGGGAAATCCAATGAACAGAGTAGCCTGGTGGGCTGCAGTCCATGGGGTCACAGAGTCAGACAGGAGGTAGCAACTGAGCAAGTATACTCGCATATGCTAATCCCAAATCCTAATATATCTCCCCCACCCCTTACTGTCCCTTTGGTAACCAGAAGTTTGTCTTAAATGTCTGTGTGTCTAGTTTTGTTTTGTAAATAGATTCATTTGTATCATTTTTAAAATATATTCATTTATAAGTGATATCACAATATTTGTCTCTCACTGTCTGATATACTTCACTTAATAGGATAATCTCTAAATCCATCCATGTTCCTGCAAATTACATCATTTCATTATTTTATGGCTGAGTAATATTCTATTCTGTGTGTGTACATATTTTCTTTATCCATGCACAAGTTGATGGACATTTAGGCTGCTTCATGTCTTAACTATTGGAAATAATGCTGCAATGAATATGGGGGTGCATGTATTTTAAAAGTTTATTTTTAATTGGAGGATAATTGCTTTACAATTTTATATTGGCTTTTGCCATGCAACTATATGAATCAGCCATAAGTATGCATATATCCCCTCCCCTTTGAGCCCCCCTCCCACCTACCCCCATCCCACCCCTCTAGGTAATCAAAGAGCACTGGGCTGAGCTCCATGTGCTGCACAGCAACTTCCCACTAGCTATCTATTTTACAAATGGTAATGTATGTATATCAGTGCAACGCTCTCAATTCATCCCACCTCTCCTTCCCCTGCTGTGTCCAGAAGTCCATTCTCTATGTCTGTGTTTATATTCCTGCTGCAAGTAGGTTAATCACTGTTATTTTTCTAGATTCTGTATAAATATATGCAATAGTATATTTTATTTGCTTTTCTCTTTCTAATCTACTTCAATCTGTAGAACAGGCTCTAGGTTAACCCACCTCATTTTAACTGACTCAAATTTGTTCCTTTTTATGTCTGAATAATATTTCATTGTGTGTATATATGTGTGTGTGTGTATGTATATATATATATATACCACAAAATATTTATCCATTCATCTTTTGATGAACATCTAAGTTGCTTCCCATCCCTGGCTAATGTAAATAGTGCTGCAGTGAACATTGAGGTACATGTGTCTTTTGAATTATGGTTGTCTCAGATTGTTTGCCCAATAGGCTTTTGTACAGCAAAGGAAACTATAAACAAGATTAAAAGACAGTGTTAAAATGGAAAAAAAAAATAATAGCAAATAAAGAAACTGACAAAGAATTAAACTCAAAAATATACAAGTAACTCATGCAGCTAAATATCAGAAAAAGAAACAACCCAGTCAAAAAATAGGCAAAAGACCTAAACAGACATTTTCTCCAAAGACATACAAATGACCAATAAATACATGAAAAGATGCTTAGTATTACTCATTACTAAAGGAATGAAAATCAAAACTACAATGACAAATGCAAATCAAAGCTACCATGATGTATCACCCTACACCAGTCAGAATGGTGTTGTTCATTTGCTCTGTTGTGTCTGACTCTTCACATCCCTGTGAACTGCAGCATGCCAGGTTTCCCTGTCCTTCACTATCTCCTGGAGTTTGCTCAGAGTCATGTGCATTGAGTCAGTGATGCTGTCTAACCATCTCATCCTCTGCTGCCCCCTTCTCCTCCTGCCCTCAGACTTTCCTGGCATCAGGGTCTCTTCCAGTGAATAGGCTCTTCATATCAGCGGCCAGAGTATTGGAGCTTCAAGTTCAGCAGTATTCCTCCCAGTGAATATTCAGGTTGATTTCCTTTAGGATTGCCAGAGTATTGGAGCTTCAAGTTCAGCATTATTCCTCCCAGTGAATATTCAGGTTGATTTCCTTTAGGATTGAGTGGTTAGAATAGCATCATCAAAATATCTACAAACAATAAATGATGGAGAGGATGTAGAGAAAAGGGACCCCTCTTGCACTGTTGGTGGGAATATAAATCGATACAGTGACTATGGATAACAGTATAGAGATTCCTTAAAAAAAAGGGGGGGAATAAAACTACCATATGCCCCTAAATGTATCTTTTTGAATTATGGTTGTCTCTGGAACTGGATCTTCTCAGGTGGTAAAGAATCCACTTCTCAGTGGTAAAGAATCCACCTGCCCATCTAGGAGATGTATGAGACTTGGGTTTGATCCCTATGTTTGAGAAGAACCCTTGCAGGTTTCTTCTTAGAGCAGTCAACTTGTCAGATTAAAAATAATTTATATATTAAAAAAACTTACTTGAAAACCCTGAATGTATAGATTGAAATGTGATAATATGATAATAAGAAATATGAAATATGAAATAAGATAATATGATTTTCTTCAGAAAACTACAGGAAAGTAGAACAATGCAGATAGAGATCAATTATGAACAAATTTAAATTTAGTCACTAGGTCTCCTTCTCAATTTAGTTATAGATCAGTTAATGTGTCATATAAGGCTTTCAACAATTAGAAAAATGTTACTGAGAAAAATTCCCATGTTATGATCATTTTAAGATATATCTCTTTGTATTCCTTTGAAGATTTTAACTTATTTTTATGATTTTTTGTGATAAGAATAATCTAGAAAATTTTACTTGTTATAATTAAGTTAATTAGCGTGTCATATTTGGTATGCCATTATTATTGCAGGTTTTTTGAGTAATAATTCCTATACCATACGGTTCACCCACTTAATGTGTGTGATGGTTTTAAATGTATTGACATATTCAGTGGATACTGTATATTCAATACATTGATGTAATATATTTTCAATAATATTCAATTAGATAAATCAAAGAAATCAGTTTTAGCTATTTTACATATTTCAAAATATTGTGATCACTTATGGGAACATGAAAGTGAGAAAAATCTTAAGCTTTGAACAGTACTCTTTAGCAAATTCAATTTTCTGTTAACAAGTAACAGGATTGATAGAGGGTTGAGTGTTTGGGTCTTATGAGTGTATAGTTGGCAATGAAATTAAGTGGAGATGATTATGATTCAGAATACACATGTACCTGAAAATACTTTTAAGTACACACACAAATTCTAAAGGAAATTGTGTATGGACTATCCTGACGTTATTAAAGGTGGTTGTTATATACAACAAATAACAATTATTTAGTAGATACTTTGATATTTTGACATATCTGTACACCTGTGAGGTCACCACCAAAAGCAAGATTATTAACATAGCCATTAACCTCAAAACTTTCTTTGCATGCTTTTGTAATTACCCCCTCAAGGTTCTCCTTTTCTGATGACTGATCTGCTTTCTGCATTTTCTAGAATTTTCATAAATATAATACAAAAAGTTTGGAGATTTTAAGACTGCCCTGAAATGTGCCAATTTGTATCAGGATATATACGTCTCAATAGTTGATTAAACTCAGAGCTCAGCTTTATACAGCAAAAGGGCACATAGCCAGTCATAGGAAAAATGACTACTTTAGGTGATGACCAAGGAAGCCATACACAAGTTTCCACATTCTTTTTCTTCTGGAGTCTCAAAGAATGTATTTTCTCTTTGGCTATGAATTAAAGGGATGTGTGCTCAGTACTCTTCCCTAGAGAAACGCACCTGAAAGCCACAGTCTGAGGCTTTTATGGAATTGAAACTCAGAATTGTAACAATGAAACCAATTAAATATCAACAATCTTGATATTTATGTAAACAGTCCTGACAGACCATTACAGCATGGTCCTTTGCTCCATTTGTACACAACGAAGTCCTCAATCACTAACATAAAATACCTTCTGAAGTCTAGATACTCTGAGATTCACCAAAGTTAATATGTTGGGTGTAGGTTCTCTTGAAGATATGAATCTCTAAGAAACAAAACTTGTGTTAATCTTTTTCTCATGAATACCTACTCTCTTTGGTTTGACCTTTCTTAAGTATATTGACCTTCATCAATATTATTGTATTTATCCCTATTTCTTTCTATTTTATTACTATAAAGCATTTTATCATATAGCTTCCCTGATGGTCCAGTGGATAAAGAATCTGCCTGCAATGCAGGAGACATGGGTTCAATTCTTGAGTCAGGAAGATCCCGTGGAGAAGGAAACGGCAACCCAGTATTCTTGCCTGGAGAATTCCCATGGACAAAGAAGCCCAGCTAGCTACAGCCCATGAAGTCACAAATAGTCAGACGTGACTGAGTGACTAACACACATTCTGTCATATAAATATACAGAAATGTTTCTGTATTCAGTTGTTGACGCATATTTAGATAATTTCCTGGGTTTTGTTAAAAATAATGCTCCTATGAATATTTGTGTACAGCTTTATCATTTATACATGCTTTAATTTTATTGAATAAATATATAGAAGTAAAATAGATGTCATATAATAGGCATACCTTTAACTATATAAATAACTTCAAAACATTTTTTCAAAGTAGTTGCACCATTTTGCCTCTCTCTTCTGGTGGCTCAGATGGTAAAGCATATGCTTGCAATGCAGGAGACCCAGGTTCGATCCCTGAGTCAGAAAGATCCCCTGGAAAAGGAAATGGCAACCCACTCCAGTACTCTTGCCTGGAAAATTCCATGGACAGGGGAGCCTGGAAAGCTACAGTCCATGGGGTTGCAAAGACTTGGACACGATTTAATGACTTCACTTTCTTTCTTTCTTTCTTTGCACCATTTTATATTTCTACTAACAGTAAATGAGATTTACAGTTGCTTCATATTCTTACCAACACTTTGTATTGTTTTTGTTGCTATTTAGTCTCCAAGTAATGTCCCACTCTTTTATGATCCTATGGACTATATTCACCTCTGTCCCTGGATTTTCCAGGCGAGAATACTGGAGTGGGTTGCCATTTCCTTCTCCAGGGGATCGTCCCAACCCAAGAATGTGTATTTCCTGTGTTAGCACTTCTTTACCACTGAGCCACCTGGGAAGCCCTGGTCATATGCTTTAATTTTAGTCATTTAATGTGTGCATGTGCTCAGTTGTGTATGACTCTTTGCAACCCCAGGAACCTCCAGGCTCCTCTGTTCATGGAATTTTCCAGGCAAGAATACTGGAATGGGTGGCCATTTCCTATTCCAGTAGAATCTCCCTGACCCAAGAATTGAACCTGTGTCTCTTGCATCTTCTGGACTGGTGGGCAGATTCCTTACCACTATGCCACCTTAATAGATATTTTCTTTTTAACTTGCATTTTTATAGTAAAGAATAATGTTGATTATAGTTTCATGTACTTAATTAACTTCTTTGTTGAAATAACTTTATTATTTTTATTGCTTGCATTTTTATTAATTTTTTAAAGAAGAAAGCTAAGTATAGTTAATTAAGCACTTTCTGTTAACCAAATACTGGAACAGATGTTTTACATTTATATGTTAATTTTCTGCCCACTTACACCAGCCCCTGGGAACAACTAATATACTTAATGTCTTAATGAATGTGCCTTTTCTGGAGATATCATATAAATGGAATCATACAATATATGGTCCATTATATCTGGCTTAATTCATTTAATTTTTTAAAGGTCCATCCATGTTGTAGCATATAAAAGTACTTTATTCATTTTATAACTGAAATAATATTCTATGGTGTATATTTAACACATTTTTGTTCATACATTCATTGAATGATAGACATTTGGATTGTTTCCCTTCCTTGGCTGTTGTGAATGATGCTTCCGTGGTCATTTCTGTATAAATTTTTGAAGGATATATGTTTTCATTTCTTATCAGTATATACCTAAAAGTGAACTTTTAAAATAACTGCCCAACTATTTCCCGAATAGGCTGTACCATTTTACACCCCTATCAGCAATGTATGTTCATACTCATGCTGCTGCTGCTGCTGCATCGCTTCAGTCATGTCCGACTCTGTGTGACCCCATAGACAGCAGCCCGCTAGGCTCCGCCATCCCTGGAATTCTCCAGGCAAGAACACTGGAGTGGGTTGCCATTTCCCTCTCCAATGCATGAAAGCAAAAAGTGAAAGTGAAGTCACTCAGTCTTGTCCGACTCTTAGCGACCCCATGGACTGCAGGCTACCAGGCTCCTCTGTCCGTGGGACTCTCCAGGCAAGAGTACTGGAGTGGGGTGCCATTGCCTTCTCTCATACTCATGCTCACCAGCATTTATTATTGTCCATTTTTTTTCTTTTTAAAATTTCCCTCCCACTGTGTGTTAGTGGTATTTCATTGTGGTTTTTAACTGAGTTTTCCTTTTAGTTAAATTTCATGAGCTTACTGGCCATTTGTATATTTTCTTTAGAGAAAACTCTATTCAAAGAATTTCTACCTTTTGAACTTATGTTGTTGTTTATTGTTGAGTTGTAAAATACTTCTTGATACGTTCTGCTTCAGTTCAGTTCAGTCACTCAGTCGTGTCCGACTCTTTGCGACCCCATGAATCACAGCACATCAGGCCTCCCTGTCCATCACCATCTCCCGGGATTCACTCAAACTCACATCCATAGAGTCAGTGATGCCATCCAGCCATCTCATCCTTTGTCGTACCCTTCTCCTCCTGCCCCCAATCCCTCCAAGCATCAGAATCTTTTCCAATGAGTCAACTCTTCGCATGAGGTGGCCAAAGTACTGGAGTTGTAGCTTTAGCATCATTCCTTCCAAAGAAATCCCACGGTTGATCTTCAGAATGGACTGGTTGGATCTCCTTGCAGTCCAAGGGACTCTCAAAAGTATTCTCCAACATCATAGTTCAAAAGCATCAATTCTTTGTTGCTCAGCTTTCTTCACAGTCCAACTCTCACATCCATACATGACGACTGGAAAAACCATAGCCTTGACTAGACGGACCTTTTTTGGCAAAGTAATGTCTCTGCTTTTCAATATGCTATCTAGGTTGGCTATAACTTTTCTTCCAAGGAGTAAGCGACTTTTAATTTCATGGCTGCAGTCACCATCTGCAGTGATTTTGGAGCCCCCCAAAATAAAGTATGACACTGTTTCCACTGTTTCCCCATCTATTTCCCATGAAGTGATGGGACCAGATGCCATGATTTAGTTCTGAATGTTGAGCTTTAAGCCAACTTTTTCACTCTCCTCTTTCACTTTCATCAGGAGACTTTTTAGTTCCTCTTCACTTTCTGCCATAAGGGTGGTGTCATCTGCATATCTGAGGTTATTGATACTTCTCCCAGCAATCTTGATTCCAGCTTGTGATTCTTCCAGTCCAGCATTTCTCATGATGTACTCTGCATATAAGTTAAATAAGCACTTACTACTTCCTTAATAGCATTCAACTAGTATTTTCCCCCTTAATGGCTTCCTCTCTGTCATTTTCTTAGTAGTGTCACTTTCAGCAAACAATTTTAATTTTGATATGATCTAACTCTTTATTGTTCTTGTCTTGCTTGTGTTTTCTTGTCATATCTGAGAAATTACTGCCTAATGGTTTGATCCCTGGGTTGGGAAGATCCCCTGGAGAAGGAAATGGCAATCCACTCCAGTCTTCTTGCTTGGGAAATCCCCTGGACAGAAGAGACTGGCAGGCTATAGTCCACGGAGTTGCAAAAGAGACACAATTTATAGATTAATCAACAACAACCCCAGATTAGGAAGATTTATACATGTGTTTTCTTTTAATATTTCTATAGTTTTAGTTGTTCAATTTATGTCAGTAAAATATATATATATACATATATTTTTTGTATTTAGAGCAAGGGGGGGAATTAAACTTTCATTACTTTTGCATCCAGACTTTTCAGCACAATTTATTCAGAAGACTACCCTTTTCCTCACTCTTCTTGACACCCATGCCAATTATTAAAACTTTTACCATAAAAGTTTATTTCTGGACTCTCAATTTTATTCCATGGATTTACATGTCAGTGCTTAGCCAGTTCCACACTGTCATGGTTAATCTACCCTTGTAGTACAGTTTGAGATTGGGATGTAAGAGTCATGCATTATTTGACATTTTTCAAGATTATTTGGGTTATAATAGCTCACTTGACTTCTCATATGAAATTTAGGATCAGCAAAAAGTCAGCTGGGATTTTATAGGGATCGTATTGAATCTATATATACAATTTGGGAGTAATGATAGTCTAACAATATTAAGTCTTCCAATTCATAAATGTGACATATATTTTCATTTACATAGATTTTCTTTAATTTCTTCCAGTGATGTGTTATATGTTTTAATGCATTTGCTTTGACAAATGTAAATCTTGCACTTGATTCGTTAAATTTACCTTTTTTTATTTTTTAAAACATTTTCAGATTGTTCATTATTATTCTACAAAAATAAAACTGACTTTTTGGTATCAATATTGTGTTCTAACACCTAGCTGAATTATTCCATGAAATCTAATTCTGTGTGTATATGTGTCTGTATTTTTAAGATGTACTATGTAAAATATTTTGTCATCTTCAAATTGAGGCAGTTTTTCATCTAACTTTTAAATTTGGATGTCTTTATTTATCTTATTTATTTATTTTCCTTGCTTAATTCCCGTGGCTGAAACTTTTATCTCAGTTTTGAGTTTTTATCATGTTCCTGATTTGAGGAAAGCTTAATCTTTCATGATTAAGAATGATGTTAGTTGTAGCATTTTCATGGATGCTCTTATAAGATTGAGGAACTTATTTTTATTTCTAATTTTTTCAGTCCTTTTATCATAAAACAATGTAGGGTTTTGTGAAGAGAGTCACCAATTATTGTGAAGATAATCAGATAATTTTTTGTTATTTTTTTCTGTTAAGATGGTATACTGTTGTTGTTTTTCATTCACTAAGTCGTGTCCAACTCTTTGTGACCCCATAGACTGTAGTCTGCCAGTTTCCTCTGTCCTCCACTATTTCCTGGAGTTTACTCAAAATCATGTCCATTGAGTCTGGTAATGCTATCTAACCATGTAATCCTTGGCTGACTCTTTCTCCTCCTGCCCTCAGTCATTACCAGAATCAGGATCTTTGCCAATGGGATGGCTCTTTGCATCAGATGAAATGAAGTGAAGTGAAGTCGCTCAGTCATGTCCAACTCTTTGCGACCCCATGGACTGTAGCCTACCAGGCNGTCCATTGAGTCTGGTAATGCTATCTAACCATGTAATCCTTGGCTGACTCTTTCTCCTCCTGCCCTCAGTCATTACCAGAATCAGGATCTTTGCCAATGGGATGGCTCTTTGCATCAGATGAAATGAAGTGAAGTGAAGTCGCTCAGTCATGTCCAACTCTTTGCGACCCCATGGACTGTAGCCTACCAGGCTCCTCCCTCCATGGGATTCTCCAGGCAAGAGTACTCAAATGGGTTGCCATTTCCTTCTCCAGGGGATCTTCATGACCCAGGGATTGAACCCAGGTCTCCCACATTCCAGGCAGACGCTTTAACCTCTGAGCCACCAGGGAAGCCCAGGTAGCCAACGTATTAGAGCTTTAGCTTCAACATCAGTCGTTCCAATGAATATTTAGGGTTTACTTTTCTTAGGATTTACGGATTTGATCTCCTTGCAGTCCAAGGGACTCTCAAGAGTCTTCTCCAACATCACAGTTCAAAAGCATAAATTCTTTGTCACTCAGCCTTTATGGTCCAACTCTCACATCTGTACGTGACTACTGGAAAAACCATAGCTTTTACTATATAGACCTGTCAGCAAAGTGATGTCTCTGCTTTTTAATATGCTGTCTAGTTTTGTAACAGCATTTCTTCCAAGGAGCAAACATCTTTTAATTTCATGGCAGCAGTCACCTTCCACAGTAATTATGGAGCCCAAGAAAATAAAATCTCTCATTGTTTCCAATTTTTCCCCTTCTATTTGCCATGAAGTGATGAGACTGGATGCCATGATGTTAGTTTTATGACTGTTGAGTTTAAACCAGCTTTTTCACTCTCCTCTTTCAATTTCATTAGCAAACTCTTTAGTTCCTCTTCAATTTCTGCCGTTCGAGTGGTATCATCTGCATATCTGAGGTTGTTGATATTTCTCCCAGAAATCCTGATTCCAGTCTGTGATTCATGCAGCCTGGTATTTCTCATGATGTACTCTGCATAGAAGTTAAATGAGCAGAGTGACAATATGCAGCCTTATTATACTCCTTTCCCAATTTTGAGTCAGTCAGTTGTTCAATGTCCTGTTCTAACAGTTGCTTCTTGACCTACATACACATTTTTAAGGAGACAGGTAAGATTATCTGGTATTCCTATCTTTAAGAATGCTCCACCGTTTGTTGTGATCTACACAGTCAAAGGCTTTAGCTTAAGTCAATGAAGCTGATGTTTTTTTATGAATTCCCTCATTTTCTCCATGATCCACTACGTTTGTTCATAGTAGTGCTTCTTAAGGCCCACTTGACTCACATTCCATGATGTCTAGCTCTAGGTGAGTGACCACACCACCTTGGCTATCCAGGTCATTAGGACCTTTTCTGTATAGTTGTTCTGTATATTTTTACCACCTCTTCTTAACCTTTTTTGCTTATGTTAGATCCTTTACCGTTTTTGTCCTTAATCATGCTCATCTGTGCATGAAACTTTACCATGCTATCTCCAATGTTCTTGAAAAGGCGTCTTGTCTTTCCCATGCTATTATTTTCCTCTATTTCTTTTCACTGTTCATTTTAGAAGGCCTTATCTCTGCAATTCAGTTGGGTATGTCTTTCCCTTTCTCCCTTACCTTTTACTTCTCTCCTTTCCATAACTATTTGTAAAGCTTCCTCAGACAACCACTTTGCCTTCCTGCATTTATTTTTCTTTGGAGTGATTTTGGCCATTGCCTCCTGTACAATGTTATGAACCTCCATCCATAGTTCTTTAGGCACTCTTTCTACCAGATCTAATTCCTTGAATATATTCATCTCCATGGTATAATCATAAAGGATTTGGTTTAGGTCTTACCTGAATTGCCTACTGGTTTTCTCTACTTCCTCAATTTAAGCTTGAATTTTGTAATAAGGAGCTCATGATCTGAGCCATAGTCAGTTTCAGGTCTTGTTTTTACTGACTATATAGAGCTTCACCATCTTTGGCTGCAAAGAACTTAATTGATCTGATTTTGGTATTGACCATCTGGTGATGTCAGTGTGCAGAGTCTTCTCTTGGGTTGTTGGGAAAGGGTGTTTGCTATGACCAGTGTGCCCTTTTTACAAAACTCTATTAGCCTTTCCCTTGCCTCATGTTGTAGTCCAAGGCCAAACTTCCCTGTTATTTCAGGTATCTATTGACTTCCTGTGTTTCCATTTCAAACCCCTATGATGAAAAGGACATCTTTTTTTGTTAGTTCTAGGAGGTGTTGTAAGGTCTGCATAGAACTGGTCAACTTCAGCTTCTTTGGTCATAGTGGTTGAGGCATGGACTTGGATTACTGTGTTGTCGAATAGTTTGCCTTGGAAATGAACTGAGATAATTATGTCATTTTCAGATTGCCCCCAAGTCCTGCATTTCAGACTCTTTTGTTGACTGTGAGAGCTACTCCATTTCTTCTAAGGGATTCATTTCCACAATAGTAATAACAGATATAATGTTCATTGGAATTAAATTCACCCTTTCTGTTCATTTTAGTTCACTGATTCCTAAGATGTTGATGTTCAGTCTATCTCCTGCTTGATCACATCCAATTAATCTAGATTCATGGGCCTAACATTCCAAGTTCATATTCCAAGTTCATAATCAATATTGTTCTTTATAGCATCAGACTATGTTCACCATAGTTGAGCTTCATTTATGCTTTGGTTCAGCTGGTTTATTCTTTGAAACTATTAGTAATTGCCCTCCATTCTTCCATAGTAGTTATTGGACATTTTCTGACTGGGGGTTCATCTTCTGGTATATCTTTTTTCCTTTTCATACTGTTCATGGGGGTTTTCCAGGCAAGAATACTGGAGTAGGTTGCTATTTCCTTCTCCAGTGGAGTATGTTTTGTTAGAACTCTTGACTATGACCCATCCATCTTGCATGGCCTTGCATGGCATGGTTCATAGCTTAATTGAATTATGCAAGCCCCTTCATCACAGCAAGTCTGTGATCCATGAAGGGGAAAAATAGTACATTACATTGACTGGTTTTCATTATGTTGAAAAAAAATGATATAATGTTCATTGGAATTAAATTCACCCTTTCTGTTCATTTTAGTTCACTGATTCCTAAGATGTTGATGTTCAGTCTATCTCCTGCTTGATCACATCCAATTAATCTAGATTCATGGGCCTAACATTCCAAGTTCATATTCCAAGTTCATAATCAATATTGTTCTTTATAGCATCAGACTATGTTCACCATAGTTGAGCTTCATTTATGCTTTGGTTCAGCTGGTTTATTCTTTGAAACTATTAGTAATTGCCCTCCATTCTTCCATAGTAGTTATTGGACATTTTCTGACTGGGGGTTCATCTTCTGGTATATCTTTTTTCCTTTTCATACTGTTCATGGGGGTTTTCCAGGCAAGAATACTGGAGTAGGTTGCTATTTCCTTCTCCAGTGGAGTATGTTTTGTTAGAACTCTTGACTATGACCCATCCATCTTGCATGGCCTTGCATGGCATGGTTCATAGCTTAATTGAATTATGCAAGCCCCTTCATCACAGCAAGTCTGTGATCCATGAAGGGGAAAAATAGTACATTACATTGACTGGTTTTCATTATGTTGAAAAAAAAACTTAGTAATATTCTGAATTCAATTTGCTAGTACTGTGTTGTGATTTTGCTTCTATATTTATAAAATGTGTTGGCTAGTAGTTTATTTTCTTGTGATAGCATTGTTTGGTTTTGGTGTGAGAAAATATTGGCCTCATAGAATGGTTTGGAATGAGTTCCTTCCTCTAAGTTAGGAATATTTTGTAAAGCTTTATTGTAAATTATTTTTTAAGCACTTGATAAAATTAAAAGATGCTTACTCCTTGGAAGAAAAGTTATGACCAACCTAGATAGCATATTCAAAAGCAGAGACATTACTTTGCTGACTAAGGTCCGTCTAGTCAAGGCTATGGTTTTTCCAGTTGTCATGTATGGATGTGAGAGTTGGACTGTGAAGAAAGCTGAGCACCAAAGAATTGATACTATTGAACTGTGATGTTGGAGAAGACTCTTGAGAGTCCCCTGGACTGCAAGGAGATCCAACCAGTCCATTCTGAAGGAGATCAGCCCTGAGATTTCTTTGGAAGGAATGATGCTGAAGCTGAAACTCCAGTACTGTGGCCACCTCATGCGAAGAGTGGACTCATTGGAAAAGACTCTGATGCTGGGAGGGATTGGGGGCAGGAGGAGAAGGGGACAACAGAGGATGAGATGGCTGGATGGTATCACGGACTCGATGGACGTGAGCCTGAGTGAACCCCGGGAGTTGATGATGGACAGGGAGGCCTAGTGTGCTGTGATTCATGGGGTCACAAAGAGTCGGACAGGACTGAGTGACTGAACTGAACTGAAAATTCTCTTATGAAGCTATTTTGGTATGGGTTTTGTAAGAAATTGTTTAATCAGTAATTTAGTCTATATTCCTTGTATAGGTTTATTTAGATTGTCTTTTAAGTCAATTTTATTGCTTTTCTACAGTTATTTTGTCTAGATTATCTAATTTGTTGGTGTATAATTGTTTACAGTGTTCCCTTTTAATCTTTAATCAACCTCAGATATCAGGTTTGATGGTGTAGTTCCTCTTTCATTCTTGGATTTAATAGCAGATAGTAAACATGTTTAAAGCAATGACTATTGGGTCAAATTCTCACTTGAGAAAGTTGGAAAGAATACTGCTCCAATTATTTTAAGGGAAAAAGCTGAAACTTCATGAGTTTCTTTGATCCCTTTGGAGAGCTGTGGTATTATTAGAAAAGTTCTTCAATTCAAATGTTTCCTTCACCCATTTAAATTTCTGAATTCCACATTTTCCTTCACTATTCATCCAGTAATTCCTTACTATATTGACAGTTCATTGAATTTACATTTTGAAATGTTATTCTGAGTTTATATGATGTTGTCCACAGAAACACATACATGTAACATTACCTATCACAAACAAAATCAGAACTTCTGAAACTAGGATACCACCCTCAATCAACTCTGCCAACTCAATCTATTTGTCATATGGAAATTAAGTTTAAATCTAAAAGCCTAAAACGAATGTACTAATATTAGGTTTAGAATGTTTGCGAATGTTAGGTTTTCAACTTGTAAATTCATGCATTATCTTAATTCTCTATTTTCTCTCATAGGCATGAATAATAAGAAATGATTCCTATGTTTTGAACATTTATCAGTGATAACCTAACTGTCTGTATCTAAATATACAAAGGTAGAAATAAATGTTTAAAAGAGAGTAAGCAGTAATTCAGTTAATGAAATAAATACAACACTTAACAGAATAAATGCCTAAATANTCAACTTGTAAATTCTTGCATTATCTTAATTCTCTATTTTCTCTCATAGGCATGAATAATAAGAAATGATTCCTATGTTTTGAACATTTATCAGTGATAACCTAACTGTCTGTATCTAAATATACAAAGGTAGAAATAAATGTTTAAAAGAGAGTAAGCAGTAATTCAGTTAATGAAATAAATACAACACTTAACAGAATAAATGCCTAAATAAATACTTTTTTTAAAGGTGAAAACATAGCAAAATATCTGCAGTTCAGCATTTCTTTAAGTTACAAGTTGGCAGACACCAGCAAAAATTTCTTTCTCCAATCTAAAACATAATTTTAGAAGTATAAATATATAAGTGGAATGCACTAATATCTGTGAAAATTTTCTCAGTTGTGCAATGATATATATTGAAGGATTCTAATATTATTTTCAAATACTCAAAAGCCAGACAAATCCGTGGATACTGATAATGCCCTGCCCTTAGTTCCTTAAGCCAGCCTTTGCACCCTCAGCTTTTGTGTTGGTCTGTAATGGTTCACGGCTCTTCCTTTTTCTGAAGGATTACCCTTAGCTGAATGGTAGCTTCATTTCCCAGGAGGTAAAATACCCTGTCCAAGGTGCAGTTTGTCCTCCAGATTTCATTATGAAATTCTGATGAAGCTAGTTTCATTCCAACTAAAATTATAAATTCCTGTTCTACTTCCCTACTCCCTATTTCTTGAGGTTACAGTCTCAATAAATTATGTGCACATGAATCCCCATCTCAAGGCCTGACCTAAAATAAGTAACTTTGCCTCTTTCATTTATAAGTATCCAGGAAATAAAAGCTGATATAACCAACTTTGAACAATCATTCTGCTTGCTCCAGAGAGCCTTGGCCAAAGATATTAATGATCGTGTAATACTATTAAGATAGAAGCAAAGAAGGGCAGATACTCTCAAATTCTTCAGATTCAATTATGACACTCTTTCTCCATTAGCAAGATAAGTAAACTTAATTCAAGTACAAATTATGCTTTTGCTTCATTGATCAGTTATTAATTTTATTGCTAACCCACTTCATTGTTGTGACTCTGTGACTCTAATAAAGTAAAAGCTTTCTGAATATAGAATACCAATTTTCAACACTTTTGAAAGAAAATATTTCTACATTAATTAAAAAAATAGGGTGAAGTCATAACAAAGCAAACATATTTCTCTTCTTCAGTGTAACAAAAAATAATAAGAATGAGGCTAACACATCTAAATTCTATTTCTATTCCTAGTAAAGCCACAGATCAATTGCAAATCTTTGGAATTTAGCATTTTATCTGTAAAATAAATGAAGGGTGTTGGTTTGACTTAATTTCAACAAATATTTATTCAGTGTATATTGTATGTTGTGGTGGTCTTTTGACTTCAAGATTAACTATAGTAAGGAAAACAGGTATTGAACCAAGATCAATATAAATTCTGTAATAGACATATTTTTTAAAATTCAAGAGGAATTGAGTCAAATGGGAGAATTAATATCGACTGAAGGTCAATGGAAACTTCCATGGAGCTGATATCTGAGGTGAATATTGATGAATGTGTTAAATCTCAATGGAAGGAAGAGGGAAAATACAGGATTAAATAACAGTGAAGCAAATGTAGGCAGACATTAAAGGATATGAGATATTCAGGTATATTTTCACAAGGGAAATATAATAAAAATATGAATTTTATATATTATTACTTGTACATGCTAAACTATATGAAACATTTTGCTATATTATTTTATTAAAACAGATTTATAGCTTGATTTCCACTTTCATTAAAAAATAATATAAATAACAAAACAGAGTATCATCTGATTCATATACTTATTTCATCATTATTTCCAACAATTTATGAGCTGGTCTATTTCTAGAAAACCATACTTCTTAAAATTTGTTTTAAAAGAGAACAACAAAACAAATAAACAATGAATCAGTTATTTTAAAGCTTCCTAGATTATTTTGATTTCAGGTCTGGACATAAGAGTTCAGAAGCTTTGTCAGAAATAGTACACTATTAAAATTAAAATGCTTATTTTATCATTGTCATTGAAAATGACAATGATATACTTGAAATACTTCTTTCCATGACAAGAAAGCATTTTTATAAACACTCCACTATAAAAGCAAATGTATCATCAAAATCATTTTCTTGCACTGCTCTATAAACTTCTAATGCTTTTAAGTAATACTTTATTTAGTTTCACAGAAAGTTCCATATTTCAGCAAAATTTTTTTGGAAAAGTTTAAGCTAATAAGTCAAAAGTTATAATGTAATATAGTTAATGAAAATGCCCCAAGCCAAAAAACTGTAAAGAAGAGATTTATCTAATATGTTTAAAAGATAATACAAAAAAGATGCTATCTTATTAATTCAGACATTTCAGCAATGTTTGAGCTCCAGTGCTAAGTGCTTTGGCCAGAATTATACATTTTGACAATGAGGACAAAATTATATCATTAATATAACTGTGACAAAATTTAGACTGGAAAAATAGACATCCAGGACATTGTTTTCACTTGTTTTGTTAAATCATGACCCTACTCAGTTTTCTTTTTCAGAAATGATCTAACCTACTTTCACTGTAATAATATTCATGTTTTCCACTTATGTTTTATTATAACATTTTTTTTTAATATTTATTTTTTTATTTTTGTATTTATTTTTTTTTACACGAACTATTGCAGTCACCATCTGCAGTGATTTTAAAGCCCAAGAAAATAAAGTCTGTCACTGTTTCCATTGTTTCCCAATCTATTTGACATGAAGTGATGGGACTGGATGCCATGATCTTGGTTTTTTTGCATGCTGAGTTTTAAGCTACATTTTTCATTTTCCTCTTTCACCTTCATCAAGAGGTTCTTTAGTTCCTCTTTGCTTTCTGCAATAAGGGTTTATTCTGAATTTATTAGGGTAAAGAATAGTGGAATATTCACAAGCATTTATCTTTCATTGTGCATTGTTTTTTAGTGTGCTTTAACAACACATATGATCCGAAGACAGTTGCAAGAAGTTATTTATGAAAATTTCTATAAAACACATATCCTCATTTATGTTAAACAGGTAAGTCTTGCTTTAACCAAGTCAGTTTACCCTTGTAAACCTATATATTATTATGTCAATAGAATGTGACACAAATTCCAACATACACTTTGTCACCTCGTGGCCAACTCTCTTTTATTGAACAAGACCAAGCTGAAAGAGACTATTATTTAAACTATTATTGCTTGAGTTGTAAATAGTTTAAACTGATAGACAAAAATGATTATTAGAAGAAAACTTTATTTGGTTTTATAGAAACCATTCCTTTTACAGGCAGTTACGAGTCATATGTACAACATACATTTATGTTTCAGTATAGCCATCACTCTAGCAGAGTCAGTAGTATTTTCTCCCTATTCCATTTGCTTAGAACATGAAAAAATCAAAGCTTTTATTATTTGTGGTCATACATACTTCAACTTACAGGATTTTTAAAGATCTATTGTAAGATATGCTCTATTGAACAAGACCAAGCTGAAAGAGACTATTATTTAAACTATTATTGCTTGAGTTGTAAATAGTTTAAACTGATAGACAAAAATGATTATTAGAAGAAAACTTTATTTGGTTTTATAGAAACCATTCCTTTTACAGGCAGTTACGAGTCATATGTACAACATACATTTATGTTTCAGTATAGCCATCACTCTAGCAGAGTCAGTAGTATTTTCTCCCTATTCCATTTGCTTAGAATATGAAAAAATCAAAGCTTTTATTATTTGTGGTCATACATACTTCAACTTACAGGATTTTTAAAAATCTATTGTAAGATATGCTCTACTGAACTTGATTACAATAAAAGTAAGAATTTATAACTTCTATTGATTTTTCATTTATAACACTTTAATATATTTGTTATCATTAACAAGTAAACATTCTCTCTAACATAGCAAATTAATTTTAACAAGTTTAATAAATGTCAGTCACTCCAGTGTTTATCAATTAATTCAAAAATAATTTTCATGTTATTATCACTTTATGATATCTGTTTAATATAGAGAAAGTCTTAGAATTTCTGATTTCATGTTCTTTTATATGTACATGAGAGGGGTGTCAATCTCCAGATAAAAACACAATGACTTTAGAAAGTTATGGAACATGAAACAACACTTTTAGGACTTAGATAACAGAAAGTATTGGTTTTTGCCTGAAATAGTATCTACCTATATACCTCATTTGCTGCATTCTACTTTTAAAAGAAATAATATGCTATTTAAAAAGGAATATAATCATTTAGAAATAATATGTTGATTTATAAATGAATATTATAAGAATAATTATCTACTGGAAGCAGATAATTTAAGAGAGTATTCATGTTTAGATCTCTATGCAATTTTTCAAGAAACCAAAGTAACTAGAAACAGAAAGTAGAGAACACAGCAAGAAGGAGATATTTATGGAAAATAAAAGACAAAGAAAACTTATTCTGTAGAAAATTTAGGAAAGAGACAATCAGTATAAATTGAAAAAGTACTGTAAAAGTTATTTTAAAAAGGCAACAAAATATTAGAAAAATATTAACAAATAATTGAATAGTTGAGTTGGATAAAGTAAAATGTATTAAATAGAAAAATAATTGTAAAATATTGTGAATATAATTACAGTTGCACATGACACTTATTTTGAATATATTTTTTTAAATTTTACTTTCTTTTGGCTTTGTGTGGTCTTTGTTGCTGCGCGGGCTTTTCTTTAGTTGGAGTGAGGCGGGGTTACTCTCACTGTAACTGCGGGATGTGGGCTTCTCATTGTGGTGGCTTCTCTTGTTGTAGAGCACAGCCTCTGGATTGAAGAAGGCTTCAGTTATTGCACCATGTGGCCTCAGTAGTTCTGGTTCCCAGGCTCTAGGACACAGGGTCAATAGTTGCAGTACAGTCTTAGTTGCTCAGTGACATATGGGATAGTCCCAGATCGGGTATCCAACCAGTGTCTCCTGCATTGTTAGGCAAATTTTTTTAGCAGTTTAATAATCAAAATAATATAACTCAAGTGCCATAGTCTCATTTATTATGTTAGGATGTTAGTAGAGTCTAGAGTAGAGGATGCAATGAGGAGGAATATGTGAAAGTGTTTTAAATAAAAAAGTGATATGAATGTAACTGCAATCAACATGACTCAAAATTTATCAGATAAAAAGTTCTTTTCACAGAAATCAGTGTAATAAAAATATGTAACTAGGAACCTATTAGAATAGAATAGATAATTGTTTCTTATCCCTATGACCTAATACAGTCATCGCTAGGTATCCATAAAGGATTCATTCCCAGGACCACAGCAGATACCAAATTCCGTGAATGCTCAAGTCCCTTGTGTAAAATGACTAGTCCAGTGGGGTAGCTGTATCTGAAGGATCTGTATTCACAGATATTTGATGAGCTCATGATATGCTCATCAAAAGGAGAAATTATTCTTTCTTTAAGAGAGTCTTTTATTTCATTTGTGTTTGCTTATTTTAGAACCATAATTTATTTTAATCATCTTCTAAAGACCTCTCTTTTCAACCAGCAACACCATGATTGGTAAATCTACAGGAAATCATTAACCCTTTTAGTTATTTTTAAAGCAATTTCCAGAGGAATTGGAAATCTATGTCAGAAGTCATTTCACATTAAAAGTATTCCAATGAGGTAAAAATGCAGGGACTTATCAATTATATAATTCTTGCTGGTAAGACAGAACAGGTTGTGTTCGTGTAAATATATATGAGAAAATTGTTGTTGACTTCTATTTATTGACAGTGTGCTAGAATTGCACCAATTTCTTGTAAATTAAAAATGCAACAGAACAAACGAGGGTTATCAGATCTTGTTAGTATATTTATGAATGCAAAAACATTACTGCTACAATAATTGTGCCCTATTGTCAACATTTTTTTCAGTGCTGATGAATAAGAATAAGCATTATCACTGATTTAAATGATAAAAATATTGAAATCTGTTATTTGAAAAATAATGATTGCCCTCAGTATTTTAGGTATTAAGGTAATATCAATCATTTACTTTATTTTGAAAAGTTTTAGCATCTAAGAAAGAATGTTTCTTTACTTTTGCTTGGAATTGTAGCATCCTGTAGTCCTGTAAGCATAACATACATAAAAGTTACTCAAAAGCAGCAAAGGGAAGAGCAGAAAGTTAGAGTAACATCTATTTTATTTACTGACATATACAAATAATGCATAAACAGTGAAGTAATTATGAGGAGTTAAAAAATTAAAATCTATCATTTTGGAATTTAACATATACCTCCAAAAGTTGCAACCCTGATTTATACATAAAATATAAAAAATATCATATCTTAAGTGTAAGTCCTAAGTAATGGAATAAAGACAAGTTCTGTCATTTCTAGCTTATTTTAATTTTAAAATTATTTCCCAGATTTTAAAATTTTTAATTAATTTTTATTGGAGTGTAGTTGATATAAATGATTTAAATCCTTTCTTATTTATTAATATTTAGATGTGTATAAGAGACAGGGGTAAAGAATAGTGTAAAAATATTGAAATCTGTTATTTGAAAAATAATGATTGCCCTCAGTATTTTAGGTATTAAGGTAATATCAATCATTTACTTTATTTTGAAAAGTTTTAGCATCTAAGAAAGAATGTTTCTTTACTTTTGCTTGGAATTGTAGCATCCTGTAGTCCTGTAAGCATAACATACATAAAAGTTACTCAAAAGCAGCAAAGGGAAGAGCAGAAAGTTAGAGTAACATCTATTTTATTTACTGACATATACAAATAATGCATAAACAGTGAAGTAATTATGAGGAGTTAAAAAATTAAAATCTATCATTTTGGAATTTAACATATACCTCCAAAAGTTGCAACCCTGATTTATACATAAAATATAAAAAATATCATATCTTAAGTGTAAGTCCTAAGTAATGGAATAAAGACAAGTTCTGTCATTTCTAGCTTATTTTAATTTTAAAATTATTTCCCAGATTTTAAAATTTTTAATTAATTTTTATTGGAGTGTAGTTGATATAAATGATTTAAATCCTTTCTTATTTATTAATATTTTTAAAAATCAAGATGAATATAACCAAGATAAATGTAATTAGAACCATAGCATTTGTTGCATTTCTACTTTTAAGAAGTCTTCAATGATAAAGAGCTAAAGTGCTCATTTTTAAACAATCTTCCCATTTGAGACACATCAATTAGTGGTCTGTTTTTATCAACTTGCCTTGAATTCTGAGCAAAGATTTCCATGGTTTTTCTAAGCCCTCAGAGAATCACTTCTTCACTGATTCTTCAGGGTAGCTGCTGAAAATAACACTCGCCCAAACATGCTTCCCCTATAGCACCAGGAAGCTTCTGTGTTGGCATAAATAGCATAATAGTGATTATATATAATAACCTAGCTATGATTACCTTAAAATGAAAAGAGATTTGTTAGTTATTAAAACTAAGAGAAAAAGAGATCAAGTCAATCAGAGAAGTCTCAGGCTTGGAATTAAAAACAAATGCCAGATAAATCTACCCCCACAAACCAGTTGCTATAATAATTGCCCTGACACAAGATCTAAGATGAAAACTTTTTAAAAACTATAGTTATCTAACCAACCCTATATAAGTTTTACTTATCAGCTTAGAAGAAAAGATACCAGCAAATAATAACAAAAAGAACCCAAGCCAGAACCAGGGTTAGCAATGTTTTGAGTATCCTTGCTGGTACAAAATAAATGTTTGCAAGTATTTAAAGAGTGCACTGCAAACGTATTATCATCCCCTTAATTTGTCTTCCTGCCTTAGTTTCTGACTTCAGCTTGAAAATTCCCCTCAGATCTGTCCAATTTAATTGTCTGCTCTTAACCTCATTTGGGCCATTTTGCTTGCTGGTTGCTTTTAATGAGAAGCCTCTGTCCATGACTTAAAGTAAAATTAAACCCTCTTGTAGTGACTATGTTCAGATCCCTCTCCTCTTCATGTTAACCTCAGTTCCACATTTGTAACTGAATTTGACTTTCTTTAGCATCATCTGAAAACTGAAAGTGAAAAGTGAAAAAGGAAAGTGAAAAACTTGGCTGAAAATTCAACATTCAGAAAACGAAGATCACGGCATACGGTCCCATCACTTCATGGCATATAGATGGGGAAACGATGGAAACAATGACAGACTTTATTTTGGGGGCTCTAAAATCACTGCAGATGGGGACTGCACCATGAAATTAAAAGACGCTTGCTGCTTGGAAGAAAAGCTATGACAAACCTAAACAGCATATTGAAAAACAGACACATTCCTTTGCCAACAAAGGTCCGTCTTGTCAAAGCTATGGTTTTTCCAGTAGTCATGTATGGATGTGAGAGTTNTGACAGACTTTATTTTGGGGGCTCTAAAATCACTGCAGATGGGGACTGCACCATGAAATTAAAAGACGCTTGCTGCTTGGAAGAAAAGCTATGACAAACCTAAACAGCATATTGAAAAACAGACACATTCCTTTGCCAACAAAGGTCCGTCTTGTCAAAGCTATGGTTTTTCCAGTAGTCATGTATGGATGTGAGAGTTGGACCAAAAAGAAAGCTGAACACTGAAGAACTGATGCTTTTGAACTGTGGTGTTGGAGAAGACTTGTGAGAGTCCCTTGGACTACAAGGAAATCGAACCAGTCCATCCTAAAGAAAATCAGTCCTGAATATTCATTGGAAGGACTGATGTTGAAACTCCAGTACTTGAGCCACCTGATGGGAAGAACTGACTTATTTGAAAAGACCCCGAGACTGGGAAAGATTGAAGGCAGGAGGAGAAGGGAACAACAGAGGATAAAATGGTTGGATGGCATCACTGACTCGATGGACACGAGTTTGAGCAAATTCCGGGAGTTGGTGTTGGACAGGGAAGCCTAGCATGCTGCAGTCCATGGGGTTGCAAAGAGTCGGACACACGTGAGCTACTGAACTGAACTGAGCATCACTTGTGTAAAGAGGACAGCTCCCAAATTCTCTTACATTTCAGTCTAAGTCACACTCACTGCCACTAAGGATAAACAGGGCGGAGCTTCTTGCCTGTATTTAAACAGCTCCTGAACTTATAGACATCCCTTTTCTGGCTTTCCAGAGCTTTCCTACTTCCCTTTTGGTGGCTACCAAATGAATTCCCCCTAACTTTTCATCCCAAATCTGAAAACTTTCTATTGAAGGAGGCAGATGGGAAATCACTGAAGGTTTAGAACACTCCAGTATTTAATCCAGAGACATTTACCAAGGGAGATCTTTGACTTAGACATTGAAAGCCGATAAAGTTAAAAGTCTGAAAAAACAAAGAGTGATTGCAGAGAAAAAAGTATTTAAATGAGAAATTAATGTCAAAATGAGAAATTAATATCAAAGATACTTTAGAAACCGCATGCATTGGAAATTAAGTCTCCACTTTTAAATGATGAGTATAACAAAAAAAATTAGAAAATACTTGTAAAAGAATATTATCAGAATTTGTTGCATGCAACTGAAGCTACTCAATGTAACTAAATATGAAATCTTGAATAAAGTATGAAAACAAATAATGGACACTAACATAAAATTTTGTGAAATTTGAAAATCTGTACTTTAGTTAATAATACTTCCTATTTTAAAATAACAGTACTTCTTTATATTCTAGACTTTCAGCAGTAATACAACTAGCTCATAATTCTTAGGTTTTCTGCTAATTTTATTTCAGGGTCAGAAACTGTGGAAAGGGGAATGCCCTAAAAATTAGTGTTGCCTCATATGTCAAAAGTTAAACAGAGCTCACAATGTAACAAAGTAAATGCAAAATTTGGAATGTCATGACTAAAAGAATATGTATCATACACTCAAAGTAGATTTTTTAGAATAAACTGCTCATTTCCATGTATATCACTGCAACTCACCTCTGTATATGGGTACTATCTTCTATTTATGAAATGATAGCTCCTTCAGTATTCATAAACTGATCAGTTCAGTCACTCAGTCGTGTCCATCANGTAAATGCAAAATTTGGAATGTCATGACTAAAAGAATATGTATCATACACTCAAAGTAGATTTTTTAGAATAAACTGCTCATTTCCATGTATATCACTGCAACTCACCTCTGTATATGGGTACTATCTTCTATTTATGAAATGATAGCTCCTTCAGTATTCATAAACTGATCAGTTCAGTCACTCAGTCGTGTCCATCACCAACTCCGGGAGCTTACTCAAACTCGTGTCCTTCGAGTCAGTGATGCCATCCAACCATCTCATCCTCTATCGTCTTCCTCACCTCCAGCCTTCAATCTTTCCCAGCATCAGGGTCTTTTCCAATGAGTCATAAACTGATACATGTAATAATTGCTTTCCTAATGAGTTTATTATATACATGCTTGCATTTAAATAAACATATCTATTGAGCTTCCTGTTATTTATCTTTTCAAAAAACCAGCTTTTGGCTTTGTTGATTTTTGCTATGGTCTCTTTTGTTTCTTTTGCATTTATTTCTGCCCTAATTTTTAAGATTTCTTTCCTTCTACTAACTCTGGGGTTCTCCATTTCTTCCTTTTCTAGTTGCTTTAGGTGTAGAGTTAGGTTATTGGCACCTCAGTTTTGAATTGTCTGTCATTATCTCTACTATCAAACTCAGCAGAAATGTCAGTGTTTAGACATATGTTGTCATACTTCAGTATTAAGTCATTACAAAACTACACTTCTGGATACTATATATCAACTTTTAACTTCCGTTATTACCCACATAAGACTATGATAACAACAGAATCAACATTTTTGAAGATTTATTTAAGAAGTGTAATGCACATAGAACTTCAAAGTGTTTTTGTAAAGATAAGAGCTGATATGATTCATTTTTATAATGGTTTTATTTCCAGAATACAAAGTAGATCATCATTTTCCTCTGAGAATACAAAATTGGGATAAAAAGGAAGACCAACATTAAGAGGTATGCTTTTTTGTTAGATGATTAAAGTTATATGATATTTGGTATTTTTCTCTGCTGCTGTTGCTGCTGCTAAGTCTCTTCAGTTGTGTCTGACTCTGTGTGACCCCATAGACAGCAGCCCACCAGGCTCCCCTGTCCCTGGGATTCTCCAGGCAAGAACACTGGAGTGGGTTGCCATTTCCTTCTCCAATGCATGAAAGTGAAAAGTGAATGTGAAGTCACTCAGTCATATCTGACTCTTAGCGACTCCATGGACTGCAGCCTACCAGGCTCCTCCATCCATAGGATTTTCCAGGCAAGAGTACTGTAGTGGGGTGCCACTGCCTTCTCCGATTTTTCCTCTGTTGGCTTAAAAAAAGGCAGAATTAAATTCTTTTAGCACAATAGTTCAAATAAATTTAGTTTTTATTAACATTTAGTAAGAATTTTGAATACATATATATATTTGTGAATTACTTTGCTGAACATCAGAAATTATATATATATGTGTGTGTGTGTGTGTGTATGCGTTCATATTTCTATTCTTTTACCAGTTCAGTCTTGGATGATTGTACCCTTCTAAGAATTTGTCTCTTTATTCTAGGTTGATCATTTTATTGGTGTATCATTGCTTTTATTTTGTTATCCGTTAGTTTTTGTAGGTCTGTTTTCTTCCTTTTGTCTTTTGTTCTCTCCTCTTGTGATTTGATGACAAACTTCACTGTTCTGTTTAGATTCCTTCTTTGTGTGTGTGTGTGTGTGTATCTATCACAGTTATCATGAGGTCTTGATACAGCAGTCTATACGTAAGCAAGATTGTTTTAAGTTGCTGGTCTTTTAATTTCAAATGTCTTTCCAATATCCTGCGTTTGTACTCTGCTCACAATTGTTGGCTTTACTACTATATTTGTGTTTGGGTGATTTTCTGCCTTTAGTGTGTTTGCCTTTACCAGTGAGCTTTTCTATGTGTAATTTTCTTGTTTCTAGTTGTGACCTTTTCTTATCTAGAGAAGTTCCTTTAGCATTCGCTGATCTGGTGGTACTAAGTTCACTTAGCTTTTGCTTGTCTGTAAAGTTTTTCATTTCTCTGTGGAACCTGAATGAGAGCCTTGCTAACAGAGTGTTTTTGGTTACAGGTTCTTCCCATTCATTGCTTCCCTGGTAGCTCAGCTGGTAAGGAATCCACCCACAATTCAACAGACCCCAGTTAAATTCCTGGGTCAGGAAGATCTCCTAGAGAAGGGATAGGCTACCCACTCCAGTATTCTGACTTGGCAAATTCCATGGACTATATAGTCCATGGGGTCACAAAGAGTTGGACATAACTGAACAACTTTCACTTTCATCACTGTAGCTGTATCATGTTACTCTCTTCTGTAGAGTTTCTGCTGAAAAATCAGCTTATGGGAATATTGTTGTTTGTTATTTGGTGTTTTTCCCTTGTTGCTTTTAATATTTTCTCCTTGTATTTAATTTTCATCGATTTGATTTCTATATTTCCCTGTGTGTTCTTTCTCCAGTTTACCCTAGCTGGGATTCTGTTTTTACTGAACTTGGGTGACTGTTTCCTGTCTCAGGGAAGTTTTCAGCTATTATCTCTTGAACTATTTTCTCCAGTTCTTTCTCTTCTCCTGGGGCCCCAATAGTAAGAATGTTGGTGTGTTTAATATACTCCTAGAGATAAGAAGCTGTTTTTTATAGAGGATATTCCGAGTATATTTTGCAATGTTTATTTTTATAGCCTATTTGCCAGAGTCACAAGATCATTCTGGGTATTCAATCTGCGAACCTGATAGGGTTCCAACATCCAGCATTTATCAAAATGATAGTCTTAGTGTTTCTACTAGTTTTTGGATCCAGTGGTTTCATCTCTATGTAATCAAATCTTGGCTGTGACTCTCTGAATTTGCTTATTTCTTCTAGATTTTGGGTGGTGATTTGCCTTTTCAAACTCAGTGTTTTGATGGTTTTTAAAAATTAATTGACCCTTGCTTTGTTCAGTGCTTTAATTTTATAAGGAAAAGAGTGAGGTATTTAAAATGTCAGCATTGAAATAAAAGTATTTTTTGAACATTGTTTCACTCTCTCATTTTTGTGCTTCATTCTGGGATATTTTTTGACGTATAAAAAATTCAAATATACCTCTAATTTGTCTCATCTGTCATATAAATCCATATTGTATCTTAATGTTAACTTTTGTTTTCCAGTTATAATATTTACACTGATTTCTTCTTTTTATCCTATTTCTGCACCTTGTCACTTAAAAACGTTAACCATATCATATCAGTCACATTTATTTGAAAGTTTATATATGACAGCTCCAATATCTAGATAAAAAACTTTGTTCCCATCAGAATCACTTGCTTTTTCTATTTGTTTCATATCAATTCTTGTTATTTTCACATATCTTTGTTAAATACTAGATATTGAGTTTTAAAACATAATGATGATTTTAGTCTCTCAGTTATGTTACTTTCCTTTATAAGGAATTTACTCTTCTTGCTTTCTGAAGGTAAATTAGATAAAGGAAACTAACCAGTTAGGGATTGAGACGGTTGGAGAGTTTGGTGATCACTACATTATTGCCACCACTAAGGTCTGTTTCTTCCAATGCCTTAAGAATCATCTTTGTCCTCTTTATATAGAGAACTCCAATTCTTTAGACCCAGCCCAATAGACTAAAAAGCTCTGACATAGTTTTTGTCCCTCAGCATCTATTTTAGAATTGACAAGTAACTCAAAGGAAAAGTTAGAATTTGTCTAGGCTTCTAATCGTTTCTCAGTCCTGTTACCTCACATCTGTGCTATCTTCTGAGCTTCAATTAGAGGATTTTGATCTGTTTTGTTTAAATGTAGGTTTTGTTATTATCCTTTCTGGAAGAGTTGTTTTCAGATAAGCTATTCTTCCATTACCAGGAGCAGAATTTCTGTAGTATTTATTATACAAACTCATGTTTAATAGTTTTATTCAATAAAAAATACATAAATAAAATAATATGTAAATGATTCTGTGTAAAATTATAAAGTTTTATCAAGATGATAAATTTTGGAAATAGAAATCTATACAATATAAATATCAATGGAAAAAAATTTGTTTAAATTGTCATCAGGTCTTGAGATCTAGAAATACATAGTGTGTCAGAGTGTAAACTTCATAGATAGATCCTATTTTGTTAATGTGGAAGTTACATAAAAACTGGGACATCACTATTGTTGCAGCAGCAAAAAAATATTTTAGTCCTTAATATGACCTTTAAAATTCATCTATTTTTAACTTGTACATTTTCCTTTTTCTAGGACATTAGCACTGATTTTCAAAGTGACTATGATTCTTATAAATTTCTCTTAGAAATAATATTTCCAGGAAGTTCTAGGAATACCTCAAAGTGTTCAGAAAGTAAGGCAACTTAGACTTCTTTGATGTAAATTTTTACAAATAATATACTTTTGTATTATTGGGAAAATGTATAATTTAAGCCATTAGGCTTATGACAATTCATCCTGAAAAATATCTCATCTCTAATTTTTAGTCGGTGTAAATGATGGTAAAATAACATAAATAATAGTACAGTAATTGTCATAAAAATCAGAATGGACTTCCAACATCTCAAAACTTCTTTCTTCAATATTCTAATGATGATGGACTTGTCTTTCTGATTACAAAGTAGATGTTTTTATCGGTTCATTCTCTAAATATTTAATCATAAAAATGAGTGTTGGTGACTTGTTAGCACTGGTATGTGGTATTATATGAATGACTTTTATTATATATGAAAAATATCCCTGGCATTGACTCCTGTCAGTTCCTTCTTTTTTCTTTTTCCTTTAACAACACCCCAGCCCTTACTTACCATTCTGAANGTAGATGTTTTTATCGGTTCATTCTCTAAATATTTAATCATAAAAATGAGTGTTGGTGACTTGTTAGCACTGGTATGTGGTATTATATGAATGACTTTTATTATATATGAAAAATATCCCTGGCATTGACTTCTGCCAGTTCCTTCTTTTTTCTTTCTCCTTTAACAACACCCCAGCCCTTACTTACCATTCTGAACGATAGAAATTTGCTTTTGATTCCTTAAGTAAAGTGTATTGGTCAGGATTATTCATACTCTTTCTCTTTGAATATCCACTGACCAAGTCTTTATCTCAGAGGATTGGTGGTACAATAATATTACAGATTATTTTTTTATGATGTGAGACATGCTTTTTCTAGCCTGCAGCAATTTCCATTTGTTATTTCAAATTATAAATTTTCACTTATATTTATGTATAAAACTTCTATCCTTTCTTACTTATTTTGATTAATATATTAAAACAAAAGTTCTGTTTTGTATAAAATGCAAGAAGTGTTTTCTATTCCAGTTATCTATCTTCCCACCCTATTCAACATGGTTCATTGTGAATACATAAATATGAATCACTGTTACTTTAAAAAAATGTCCTCAGAAAGAGGACTGGGATTGGATGCCTGGAGAGAGCCCAAAGGGGCTTCAACTGTGGTCCCACTGCAACTGGGGATATGTGCGTTTTGAGCTCAGGTCTGCACAGAAGCAGCATTGTTAATGCTTGACAAAACAACCTTATTCTCAGTATGCTCACAGTGGGCATAGCTCTGCTTCTAAGAGCTCTGGGAGAGTGAAAGTGTCAGTGGGTTGTCCAAACACAGATGTGGGGCTGTAATCTGAGTCAATTCCTAGCAGCATTGTGTCTTCAGATTTCTACCACTGATGGATTTGTGAGCACAGCACCTGCATGAGATTCAAGCAGATTACTGGTGCTCCCATGGCTCAGGCAGGTACGGAGTTAGCAGGGGTGGATTTTGTGGGTGTGTACATATGAAAACAAGGCTGGGCTCTGGGGTGATTCCCATAGCTCTTACAGTTTGCCCTGATGCACAACTAAATCAGGTTTGGGTGCCAGACTTTGGCGAACCTGTTAAGGTGGCTTTCTGAGCACTGTGCCTGAGGGACATTTGGTCCTATTGCCAATGTTTCCACCACTGAGATAGGGCTAAGGGCAGTGCTGACAATAGTGTACTTTGTGAACATGCACAGTGGTGAACAGGTGACACCACAGAGCATACTGACTGATGGACAGCTCCTATGGAGAAACATTCAGTGACTCCTTTTCTAGCAGGAATGCTCTAGTCCTGCCTACTTCACAGATCCAGAACCATTTCTGGAGGAGGGCTTCCACTCCTACAATTAGGGAGCACATCTTTCCCCAGCAGGGCTGTGACAACCACAGAACAAAGAGGAGGCCCCACAGTAGAAAAGTGTTTATCCTAAATTCATAGAGTCAGAGAGCTATAAATGAAATAAAGAAGCAGAGGAACTACTTCTAATGAAAAGAATAAAACGGACATCTACAGTCTATTAGACCTTGAGTTTAAAAAGAAGGCAAAGGAATACTAAAGCAATTAAGAAAGTTTATTGATACAAATGCAGATCATTGTAACAAAGAATTGGAAACTATAGTAGCAACCAATCAAAATTGGAAAATTCATTTCCTGATATAAAAACTGAGCTAAAGGCAATAAATACCAAACTAAATAATGTGGAAGAACAAATAAATGATCTGGAAGATAAAATAATGGGAATCACCCAGTCAGGATAGCAGATAGAAAAACAAATAGGAAAAAGTGAAAGCAATATATGAGAACTGTGGGATCATATGAAGTCTGCCAATCTTCACATGATAGGGAAATTGAGGGAGAAAAAGAGAAAAAGGGATTGTAAATTAATTTAAAGGAAATATGACTGAAAACGTCTCCAAATGAAAGAAGGAAACAGATACCCAGGTACAAGAAGCACAGAAGGTCCCAAACAAGATGAAACCAAACAAGATTTATACCAGGACATATTATAATTAAAATGACAAAAGTTAAAGAGCAAATTCTAAAGGCAGCAAGACAGAAACAGAATTAATCACAAGAGAATCCCCCATAAGGTTATCAGGTGATTTCTTTTCAGAAATGTTGCAAGCATTTGCAACATTACAGGGAACGCCAAGATATATTCAAAATCCTGAAAGGGAAAATCCTGCAACCTAGGATACTCTACTAAGCAAGATTATCATGTAGAATAGAAGGAGAGAGAAATAATTTCTCAGACAAGTAAAAACTAAAAGAATACAGCAATATTAAAGCTAATCCAAAAGAAATATTGAAGTATCTTCTAAATAGAAAAGAAGCTATATACTATATGGAAGAGAATATAACAGTTGTAAAGTAATCAAATAAGCCAGTATAGACATTTAAAATATTTTTAAAAATGTGAAATCCACAATAGCTATAATTAATAGCAAAAGCATAAACATGAAGATGTACACAGGACATTAAAATCATAAAATGTGGGGGAGAGTAATAAGAAAGACTTATTTTTTCCAAATGTGTTTGAGCCTATATAAGTGCTAGTTTAAAGCAAGCAGATATTGTCATGGGTTAACATACTTGAAAAACAGGGTAGCCACAAATCAAAAAAATATAATAGGCTTACAAAAATAAACAGAAGAGAACTTAAGCATAATACAAAAGAAAACCATCAAACCACAAAAGAAAAATAAAAAGAAATAAAGACAAAATACAAAATTGACTGGAAAATATGGTTTAAAATAGCAGTAAATGGATATATGTCAATGAAGTAGAGAAAAAGCAAACAAGACCCAACATTAGTAGAAGAGGAAAGAATCATAAAAATCAGAGTAGAAATAAATGAAAATACCTAGGAATAACCCTAAGAGGTCAAAAAAAATCTATACTCTGAAACTACAAGATACTCTGAAAACTATAAGATAATGATGACATAAAGATGACACAAATAGATGAACAGATATACTGTGTTTTGGGATTGGAATAATCAGTATTGTTAAAATGAAGGTACTACTGAAGGCAAACTACAGATTCATTGTAATCTCTATCAAATTACAAATGACATTTTTTCACAGAACTGGAACAACAACAACAAAAATCCCAAAATGTTTAAATTTGTTGTTTGTTGTTTAATTGCTAAGTTGTGTCTGACACTTTTACAATCCCATGGACTGTAACCTGCCAGGCTCCTCTGTCCACAGGATTTTCCAGGCAAGAATACTGGAGTAGATTGCCATTTCCTTCTCCAAATTTTCAATTCATATGAAAACACTCCTAATAGTGGGTGTTTAGGGGTGAATATGAAAAGACCCCTAATAGTGAAAACAACCTTAAGAAAAAATAGTGTTGGAGATATCACGCTTCCTGACTTCAGACTATACTACAAACTTATAGTCATTAAAGAACATGGTGCCTGCACAAAAACAGACATATAGGTTAATGCACACAGATAGAAAGCTGAGAAATAATCAAATGCACTTATGATTGATTAATCTATGACAAAGAAGGCAAGACCTTAGATTGGAGAAAAGACAGATATTTCAACAAGTGGTGCTAGGAAAACTGGACAGTTACATGTAAAAGTATGAAATTAGAACATTCTATAACACTGTATCCATCTGATATTTACTTTTTTAAATGAGTGCAAAATTCTACTCATTCACTTAAAAAAGCATGAATTAATGCCATGTGCAGCAACATGGATGGACTTAGAGGTTATCATGCTAAGTGAAGTAAGTCAGAAAAAGAAACATGTTGTATATTATCACTTAAATGTGGAATCTAAAGAATGAACTTATTTACAAAACAGACATAGGTTCATAGATACAACAAACAAACTTATGGTTATCAAAGGGGAAAGGCATGGGAGGAATAAACTGAGAATTTCAGATTGACAGATACATGCTACTATATATAAAACAGATAAAAAACAATGATCTTCTGTATAGCACAGAGAATTAATAACCTATAATGCAAAAGAATCTGAATCACTTTGCCATACACCTGAATCACTGTAAATAATAATATATCAATTAAATAAAAGAAAATAAATAGAAAAAATTTCTTAGAATCTTGAAAAGACAAAAATTATAGAGCAGCAGACCAGATAGAGCTCTTAAAAATAAAAGCCTGCCATATGCTGCCTACAAGAGACCCATTTTAGAGTGAAGGACACATACAGATTGAAAGTAAGGCGATGGAAAAAAGATATTTCATGCAAATGGAAATGACCAGAAAGCAGGGATAATAATACTCACAACAGTCTAAATAGACTTTAAAACAAGGCTGTAAAGAAATAAAGAAGAAAATTATATAATGATAAAAGAATCAATACAAAAGGTGTTTTAAACTTATTAACATACACGCACCAAATATGCTGCTGTTGCTGCTAAGTCGCTTCAGTCATGTCCAACTCTGTGCGAACCCATAGACGGCAGCCCACCAGGCTCTCCCGTCCCTGAGATTCTCCAGGCAACAATCCTGGAGTGGGTTGCCATTTCCTTCTCCAATGCATGAAAGAGAAAAGTGAAAGTAAAGTCGCTCAGTTGTGTCCGACTCTACGTCCCCACGGACTGCAGCCTACCAGGCTCCTCTGTCCATGGGATTTTCCAGGCAAGAGTACTGGAGTGGGTTGCCATTGCCTTCTCCTGCACCAAATATAGAAGTACCTAAATATATAAAACAAATATAGTAATAAGGAAAGAATTTGATGGGAATAGTATAATAGTAGGAGATTTCAGTATTCCATTGACATAACTAGGCAGATCTTCCAGGCTGAAAATTAACAAAACAACAGAGATTCTAAATGACAGAATAGAACAGTTAGTATTAATTGATACTTTCAGGATATTACATCCAATAAAACCCAGGGTACATTTTCTTTTCAAGTGTACATGGAACATCCCACAGGGTAAACCACATTCTAGGATAGAAAATAAGCCTCAGCAAATTTAAGAAGACATGAATTATTTCAGGCATCTCTTCTGACCACAATGGCGTGAAACTAGAATTCAAATACAGAAAGAAAACGAGAAAATAATGATTACATGGAAACTAAATAATATTCTACCAAAAACTGATTTGGTATATCAAGAGATAGTTAAAATTTTCTTGAGACACATGACAATGAAAACGCAACCATGCAAAATCTATGGGATACAGCATAAGCAGTTCTAAGAAGAAAATTCATAGTGATACAGGCCTTCCTCGAAAACCAAGAAAAATCTCAAATAAGTACCCTAACCTACTACCTGTGGAGAAGGCAATGGCAACCCACTCCAGTACTCTTGCCTGGGAAATCCCATGGACAGAGGAGCCTGGTAGGCTACAGTCCATGTGGTCGCGAAGAATCAGAAAGGACTGAGCGACTTCACTTTCACTTTTCACTTTCATGCACTGGAGAAGAAAGTGGCAACTCCCTCCAGTATTGCTGCTTGGAGAATCCCGGGGACGGGAGCCTGGTGGGCTGCCGTCTGTGGGGTCGCACAGAGTCGGATATGACTGACGTGACTTAGCAGCAGCAATCTACTACCTAAATAATTATAAAAAGAAGAAAAAAGAAAACGTAAAGTTAGCAGAAGAAGAAAGTAACTAACAGAGATCAGAGAGGACATAAATAAAAGATTGGAAAAATAGAAAAGCTCAATTAAAAATAATCTGTGTCTTGAAGTGAAGTGAAGTGAAGTGAAGTCGCTCAGTCGTGTCCGACTCTTTGCGACCCCATGGGCTGTAGCCTACCAGGCTCCTCTGTCCATGGGATTTTCCAGGCAATAGTCCTGGAGTGGATTGCCATTTCCTTCTCCAGGGGATCTTCCCAACCTAGGGATTGAACCCGGGTCTCCCGCATTGCAGACAGACGCTTTACCGTCAGACCATGAATTCCAGGGCTGGGCTCCAAACCACTGGTTCCCTCTGCTCTTGCCTTCATTCTGTCCCCAAACTCTTCCCAGCCACCTTAGCCTACACATTTCCTTTTTCGTTGTTTAAGCTAGTTTGAGTTGTGTTGGAAATTTTTAAACCTTGAGATTTGGAGGAGATCTGTACGTTGCTAAAGATGAGATAAATGGAGCTTTCTGCAAGTTTCTGACGTTGGTTCAAACTAAGTGCTCTAAAGATGCCGTTTGTTGAACCACCTCTCCACAGAGCCATTCTGTATACCTTGACTGCGCCCCAGACAAAACTTAAATCAGATATCTAGGGCTGAGAAAGCAACAATAATGGAAGCAATAGTAGGTAACACTTATTGAACACATACCACATGCCAGATTGCATGCTACATGGCTTCACACACATTACCTCAGTTCATCCTAACAATAGTTCTATCAGGTAGCACTACTGCAATCTCCTCTAAATATTTGAGGAAATAAATTGAGGTACAAAGAGCTTAAGTAGATTACACAGTGTTTTACAGGGAGCCAGTGATAAGAACCAGTTACTAATCCAGGCAATCTGATGCCAGAGCCTAAGATCTTTTATAATTTGGTTTTTATTTTTATAAAAGTTCAATACACATAGTTTAGAATCAAATAGTTCTCAAAGCTCATTACTAAAAATATCAGCCTATCAATCCCCTAGCACCACACCCAGCTGTTCTGCTTCCTCATTCTCAATGCTGTCACTTTGTTATTTTACTTTTTCTTTTCATATTTATGCAGGGGTCTCTCACTATTATTGTTCACTGGTGGCTCAGAGGTAAAAACCTGCCTGCAGTGCAGGAGATGCAGGTTCAGTCCCTGGGTCGAGAAGATCCCCTGGAGAAGGAAATGGTAATGCATGCCAGTGTTCTTGCCTGGAAGTGAAGTGAAGTGAAGTGAAGTCGCTCAGTCATGTCCGACTCTTTGCGACCCCATGGACTGTAGCCTACTAGGCTCTTCTGTCCATGGGATTTTCCAGGCAATAGTCCTGGAGTGGATTGCCATTTCCTTCTCCAGGGAGAATTCCATAAACAGAGGAGCCTGGTGGGCTACACCATCCATGGAGTCGCAAAAGAGTCGGACACAACTGAGCAACTAAACACCACCACCACTACGTGATCTTGTGGTTTTTTCAGTTTTAAGCATTGACTTCTAGCTCCCCACATGGAAGATGAAGGCAGAGACTTTACTGCACATCCCTTCTCACTTCTCCTAGTGTGGTTGCATTGTACTTTGATAATACAACAGCAGATTCATGATTTGGATTACATGAATACTAGGTAGTACACTTACTAAATTGTTATCTTTTCATTTCTTAGACAATTCTATTCTTGTTCTAAATTGTAATCTCTGTGGCTACCTCTCTGAGAGTAACAGTGACAGTTTCCTATTTGTTTTTGACAAGGGTAGGGAGTAATTTTCACGTCCTTGCATAGTTTCTGTTTACTTCACGTCACTTTTTTCTGTTTGACTCTTCTGAAGCTTGCCTTTCATATCTGAGACTTGGCTCAGATGACCTATGATCTTTGGCTGTTTGTATCCAGGTGTTAGAGGGGAGCTAAAAATCAGACTGGGATCCATGTGCCCAAGGGCATCTATGGTGCGTCATTGGGCATTTGAATCTCAGGTTGATCATATCTCCCAGAGAAGAATCTTCCAGTCTCTTGTATGAAGAGTGTTACCCTGGATGCCAGCATTTAGGAGTAGAGTTGGGGAGGGAGGCTGGGATATTTTAGTTAGTCCTTCTATTTTCAACCAAGTACTCTGGCCTGAGTACACAACTCATCTGGTGTCTATAGATCCTCTTCTGAGTCTAGGACTCCAGTCTATTGGGAAGGAGTAGGGCCAGAAAAGACACCCATCATCTGTGCCTGGCTGGGGCGGGGGTCTGTACACATTACTGCCTTGGAAATAGACTTTTAACCAGCTGCCTTCTTTCCTGTCCCTTGTATATCCTCACTTCTAAAGGAACCTGTGCCACCAATTCCTGAGGCTTTGAAGGTTCTGGATGCAAACTGAGTTGTTTCTCAGATTCCCAACTGCTGACTCCAAGTGATTCTGCCCAGAAAACCTGACCCAGTTATCATCTGTCCTTCTGCTTTTAATAAACATTGAGCATGTGCACATACACCCACAGATGTTTGTGCATGTATTTGTTATACTAGTTTCTGCCTCATCTCTTGTGCTAGTAACCTTATGCCAAATTCTCGTTTTGCTGAGGATACAGACAGGAGCAGAGTGAGATGAGTGTGTTCAACCACCATATTTATGGAGGGGCCAGAGCCCTTAATCACCAGCTCCACTGAATGATAGACAATCAGCTATCTTCACGATTTTTGTTTTTCTCAACCTAATCAGACAGGTCACGAGGCTGTCATATGTCCATAGCACAGACAAAGGAGGACATGGAAACAGTAAGGGACTGTGCCAGGACCACACTGCAGGCCTTCTGACTTCTATCCAGTGCCATTTCCGCATTTCCATATTGTATCCTGGCCTATATTGAGGAGACCATCTGCCATTAGGAAGGATGATGCTCTCAGGTCCCACCAGTGATCCTGGGAAAACATGATTCCGTTTATCACCTTGATTCAAATTTCAGGTTCACTGCCTGAGTTTACAAAGAAGAGAAATAGGAGAGGGAAGCAGGTGGTAGAACTCTGTTATTCCATGCTTGCCTTTCTTTATTCCATTCTTGCCTTTATCTGTTCCAGCTGCTCAGGCTGCTTGTTATTCAGGAGCAGATAAATGCAGAGATGACCACGTTTGGAAGAGCTACAAAGGACGCTAAAAAGGCATGGGGCTTCCCAGGCACCGGAAGAATGAGTCAAACAGTGAATTTGTTCCCAGGCTGAAGAAAGATACTGTACTGAAACTGAAATTGGCCCTCTGGATGACATTTGGAAGCCAAATAAACTGTAGCACTTTAAGTGGTGAGGTCAATGGCTCAGCTAATTGTGGAAATGGGGGGATTCCCCACTGACCCAGCAATCCTTGTGATCCATGGCTGAAGACATACATTGTGAAGGCAATGTGTGCTGATTGATCTATGAAAACAGGAAGACCAGGGCAGCCCCATCTAATGCACTTGCCTATGCTGGCTTCTCCTGAAGCTAAGGATCACTGGCAACATCCAGCTGTCTGGCCTAAAAAATAAAAGTGGACTAAATGATATTAATAAAAAGAAATCTAAATATTATGATGAGTGGGCCAGGCTTCATAAGGTGCAAAAAGAAAGCTGCATTATTTTATCTTTTTCTGGTGTGTTTGAATCCCTTCTGTAATTCTGAAGCAAGTTCATCCCTATTGCTTGGGAAAAAACTCAGGCAGGTCCACTGATCTTGTCACTGGCTAGTAGTAAAATGTCTCTGGGTCCTCTAGATCTCAAGTCCAAGGAAGTCTGTTTTTTGAAAGGATAAATGAAATTGACAAATCTCTGGCCAAGAAAAAAAGAGAAAGGACTCAAATAAAGTAAAAAATGAAAGTGGAGAAATAACCAATATAAAAACCCATAAGAGAATACTATAAACAATTATATGTCAATAAACTTGACTACTTGGAAGAAATGAAAGGTTTCTAAAAACACAGAATCCACAAACTGCATTAAGAAGAAATAGATTATTTGAACAGACCAAGCATTAGAATTGATGTAGAATCCATTATAAACAAAAACAAAAACAAACAAAATAAACAGTTCCCTGCAAAGGAAAGTTCAGTACCAGATGACCTCACTGGGGAACTCTACCACACATATAAAGAGGAAGCTGTACCAGTTCTTCTTAAACTCATCCAAAATACTGAAGAGGAAATAACACTCCCAAAGTCATTCTATGAAGCCACCATCATTTTGATAGCAAAACCAAAGACACTACCAAAAAAGAAAATTATAATCCATTATGTTTGATGAATATAGATGCAAAAATCCTCAACAAAATATTGGCAAATTGAATCCAACAACACATAAAAAGGATCATAAACCATGATCAAGTTGGATTCATCCCGCATTCACAAGGATGTTTCAATGTACAAAAATAGTCAATGTGATACACCACATTAATTAAAGAAAAGACAGAGCTACATGATCATCTCAGTAGATGCAGAAAAAAGTTTTTGATAAAATTCAACATCCATTCATGATAAAACTTTTATCAAACTGAGTATAGAGAGAACATATCTCAAGATAATAAAAGTTATTTATGACAAACCCACAACAACATAACATGCAATGTGAAAATCTGAAACCCTTCTCAGTGAAATACAGAACACAAAGATGCCCACTCCCACCACTGCCTTTCAACATATTGATTCCTAGCCACAGACAAGAGACAAGAAAAATTAGTGAAAATAATCCACACTGGCCGGAAAGAGGTACGTTTTTCATTATACGTAGATAACATGATATATAGAAAACCCTAAAGAACCCACACAAAAAGTACCAGAACAGATAAATTTAGCAAGGTAGCAGGATGCAAGGTTAATGTACATAAATTGGTTGCATTTCTTTACATTAACAATAAAAGGAAAGAAAAAAAAAACCACACCATTTTAAAATTACATCACAAGATTAAATATTTTAGCATAAACCTGACCAAGGCAACGAAAGGCTTATATGCTAACAACTATAAAATATTGACAAAGAAAGTTGAAAATGATTCAAAGAAATGGAAAGCTATCTGATGCTTTAGAAAAATTAATTTTGTTAAAATGCCATACTACCCAAAGCAAACTACAGATTTAATGTGATTCCTATCAAATTACTCATGACATTTTTCACTGAACTAGAACAAATAATACTAAAATTTATATGGAAGCACAAAAGACCTGGAATTGCCAGAATAATTCTGAGGGAAAAGAACAAAGCTGGAAGCATAATCTTCTGATACTTCAGACAACACTATAAAGCTACAGTAATCAAAATGGTATTGTACTGGCACTGAAACAGACATATGGATCAGTGGAACAGAATAGAGAGCCCAGAAACAAATTCATACACCTAATTCAGGCAATTAATCTTTAACTAAGCAGGTAAGAATACGTAATGGGAAAAAGTGATGTTGAGAAACCTGGATAGTTGTGTGCAAGTCAATTAAGTTAGAATACTCCCTCACACTATACACAAAAAGAAACTCAAAGTAGCTAAAAGACTTATGTCATGATATCATAAAACTCCTAGAAGTGAAAATATGCAAGACATTCTCTGACATAAATCATACCAATGTTTTCTTAGATCAGTCTCCCAAGGCAGAAAGAAATAAAAACAAAAGTAAACAAATGAAACTAAATCAAACTTTCACATTTTTGAACAGCAAAGGAAACCATAAACAAAAAGACAGACTATGGACTGGGAGAAAATATTTGCCAACAGTGTGATTGTAATGGGATTAATTTCCAAAATATACAAATAACGTACACGATTCAATAACAACAGTGAAACAAATAACCCAATCAAAAAATGGGCAGAAGATCTAAATAGACATTTCTCTGAAGAAGACATCCAGATTACCAACAGGCACGTGAAAAATGCTTAACATTCTTAATTATTCAGTTAGTTCAGTTCAGTCGCTCAGTCGTGTCTGACTCTTTGTGACCCCATGAATTGCAGCATGCCCGGCCTCCCTGTCCATCACCATCTGCCAGAGTTCACTCAAACTCACGTCCATCAAGTTGGTGATGTCATCCAGCCATCTCATCCTCTGTCTTCTCCTTCTCCTCCTGCCCCCAATCCCTCCCATCCTCAGAGTCTTTTCCAATGAGTCAACTCTTCACATGAGGTGGCCAAAGTACTGGAGCTTCAGCTTTAGCATCAGTGTTTCCAAAGAACACCCAGGGCTGATCTCCTTTAGAGTGGACTGGTTGGATCTCCTTGCAGTCCAAGGGACTCTCAAGAGTCTTCTCCAACACCACAGTTCAAAAGCATCAACTCTTAAGTGCTCAGCTTTCTTCCCTAATTATTAGAGAAATACAAATCAAAACTATAATGAGGACTCTCCTCACACTGGTCAGAATGGCCATCATTAGAAAGACTACAAATAGTAAATGTTAAAGAGGGTGTCAAGAAAAGGGTACTCTTCATTATTGATGCAACTGTAAATTTGTACAGCCACTATGGAAAACAGTATAGAGGTTCCTTGAAAAACTAAAAAAAATAAAAATAGTATTTCCCTGTGATCCAGCCATCACACTCCTTGGCATATTAAAAAAAAAAAAAAAAACCCACAAAAACCCCTGTAATTCGGAAAGACATATGCATCCCAATGTTGATAGTATGTGATTTACAGTACAAGACATGGAAGAAACATAAATATTCATCTGCAGATGAATGGATAGAGAAATGGTGGTTTATATACACATGTGTATATATACCATATATACAATGAAATAGTAATCAGCCATAAAAAATAATTAAATAATGCCATTTGCACCAACATGGATGGACTAAGAGATTGTCATGCTAAGTGAATTAAGTCCATCAGAGAATGGCAAATATCATATGATGTCACTTGTGTATGGAATCTAAAATCTGATATAAATTAATTTGTTTATAAAACAGAGACTCAAAGGCTTAGAAAATAAACTTAGAGTTACCAAAAGGAAAAGGAGAAAGTGAAAGTGAAAAGGAAAAGTGGGCTTCCCTGGTGGCTCAGAGGTTAAAGAGTCTGCCTGAAAGGCCAGAGACGTGTGTTCAATCCCTGAGTCAGGAAGATCCCCTAGAGAAGGAAATGGCAACCCACTCCAGGATTCTTGCCTGGAGAATCCCATAGATGGAGGAGCCTGGTAGATTACAGTCCATGGGGTCACAATAATTTGTTTATAAAACAGAGACTCCGAGGCTTAGAAAATAAACTTAGAGTTACCAAAATGAAAAGAGGAAGGAAGGATAAATTAGGAGTTTGGCATTAGCAGATAAAAACTACTATAAATAAAAAAGATAACAAGGTCCTAGTGTATAGCACAGAAATCATATTAAATATCTTATGATAAGCCATAATGTAAAAAATATAAAAGGTACATATGTATGTATTTGTATAACAATCACTTTGCTGTATACCAGAAATTAACACAACATTGTGAATTAACTATACTTCAATAAAAGCAAGATTAAAAACAATTAAAACTTCTGTACTCTGTGAAAGACACTGTTAGGAAAATAGATGAGAAAATAGACAACGTAAGAGAAAACATTTATAAAAGATATATCTGATGAAGTACTTGGATCCAAAATATACAAAGAGTGTTTAAAACTCTACAGTAAGGAAATAACATAATTTTTAAATGGATAAAAGTTTGGCATAGACATTTAGAAGAAGATATAAAGATAGCAAATAAGCATGTGAAAAGGTGCTCAAAATCATTTGTAATTAAAGAATTGAAAATGAAAACAAGACACTATATATACTTATTAGAATGTCCCATGTACAAAAAACTGACTATAGAGAATGTTGGTGAGAAGGGAGACCTAGAAGAACTTTCATTATTTACTGGTAGGGTTTAAAAGTATAAGCTACTTTAAAAAAGAGTTTTATAGTTTCTTGCAATGTTAAACATAATTTACTCCATGTTTCAGTAATTGGGCTTTTCTGCATTTACTCAACTATTTTGAAAACTTATGTCCACAGAAAAATGCAAATGTTTATTGCAACTTTTTCCACATCACTGAAAGCTGGAATTAACTAAGACATCCTTGAATAGGTGAATGAATTAACCAACTGTGGTACAACCATACAATGGAGTATTATTCAGCATTAAATATGAGATAACTGTGAATGAAACAACATGAATTATGTCAAATGAATATTGCTAAGTGAAAGGAACCAGTCTTAAATGTATGCACAGTGTATAGTCCAATTTCATAAACTTCCGGAAAACAGAACAGTAGAGATCATAGAAAAAAAAATCAGTAACTACCAAAGGTGTGGGTTAGGGAAGCAGGACTGAATACATGAAGCATAAAGAATTATTTTTAGTATCTCTAATATACTGTTATTAGGGATACATGATACTATGCATTTGTAAATATCAAGTTTTATAGCACAAAAATAAACTGTAATGAATGAAAAAATTTAAAATATCATTTAGGAGATTTGATGACTCTAGCATGGACTATAGAATGTGACAAAATGGTGTAACTGTACAACCAAGAAGGAAAGGGCACCCCATTCCAGTACTCTTGCCTGGAAAATCCCATGGATGGAGGAGCCTGGTGGGCTGCAGTCCATGGGGTCGCGAAGAGTCAGACACAACTGAGCAACTTCCCTTTCACTTTTCACTTTCATGCATTGGACAAGGAAATAGCAACCCATTCCAATGTTCTTGCCTGGAGAATCCCAGGGATGGGGGAGCCTGGTGGGCTGCCGTCTATGGGGTCACACAGAGTTGGACACGACTGAAATGACTTAGCAGCAGCAGTAGCACTACAACAAATGTATGAAGCAACACCATTGAAGAAGGTTGAAGGAAGAAGTAACTTTGGAAATGAAAGAGAATTTGTAAGCTTAAAGGCAAAATAAACTATACAAGAATACTTTCCCATGGGAGTTGGATTAAAAGAAAAACAGTTAAGTAAATGGATGTGAGATGGAAGAAGTTTCTTACTGTTAGAGTTGGAAGTTATGAAAAAGCAAATGAAAGAGGGTAGAATAATCCATGCAGTGACTGATTAGAGTCAGATATCAATATTAATTTGTTTAGCTTTATGTAAATAAATTAGTAACAGAAATATTTAGACACATATATATACACACACAAGCACACACATTTATTTGTGTATATCTGGTATATCAGCTGAGAGAATCTATAAAAACTGGAGCCTCAGTAATATACCAGTACCTAAAACTTAGTTTTCAATGCCATTCTCCAATAAGATGAATTTGAGTTCACTGGAGAAATGGATGATTCTGGGATAGGGGAAGAATTATACAATATGAGCCTGGAACATCTTTTAGTAAGTAAGAACATACTAAAAACTTAACAAAAAGCAAACAAGAAAGAAACAATGAGGTGAGTATGTTACAGGAACACAGCCACCACTGTAAGAAATCTCAATAGCCAAAGCTGAAACAGCATCCATGAGTCCATACTGATAAAAATACATGAGTAAATAAATTAATAGTGAATAGAGACAAAACTCTCATACAAAAGAATTCCAAATAATTTATGTAGGAAGCATGCCCCCAAGGAGGTGGAGCATACATCCATACTCTTTATGCATGGATTATACATAGTGACTTCCTTCCAAAGAGTATAATATGCAAAGGGGGAAAATATTAATAACTGCAGAATGGGAAAATCTGACAAACACTACCTTGCCCAGAGATAAATCAGCTGTTAAAATGTACACTTGATATGATGTGATGAGAATGGCTCTTTACTTCTTTGGTCTTATTCCAGAAAGTATAAAACCTCATTCCAATAGTAAGTAAAATATCATTCAAATCTCAATTGAAGGATTTTTTTTCCCCCAAATATCTGACAAATACTTTTCAAAATTGTGAAGATCATGAGAATAGAAGAGGGAAAAGAGAAGGAAACTTCTTTAATGCCACAGCCAAGAAGAGTCTAAAGAGACATGAGAAGTCTAGAGGCTTTTTAGTTCCTCTTCACTTTCTGCCATAAGGGTGGTGTCATCTGCATATCTGAGCTCATTGATATTTCTCCTGGCAATCTTGATTCCAGCTTGTGCTTCTTCCAGACCAGCGTTTCTCATCTTACTCTTTGGCAAATTAACAGAGTAAGCTGTCATGAATAACAGTTTCTATTCCTGATGGGAAAATTTTTTACCTTTTTGTACTTAATCCATTAGATCTATATTTCCAGTTACTTGAATGTGAATTAAAAACTGATAAACATTTATCTGTACATGAGCATGATGGGTAGTTCTCATCTTGATATTAGGCAAATATTTTACTAGAATAGATTTAATCAGCTGAGGAGATTGTTGAAACTGCTGCCAGTGTTATAAAGGTATGTTTTGAAGAATGCAAATTTTATTATGTCTAGTTTATATTACTTTAATAGTTCTAAGATTAAAAATTTTTTGTTTACTTGCTCTTTCTGGGATTGGGATAGTATTTTTGTTTTCTGCTATATTTGTTTTCTAGTCAAGTTGGTCCTTATATTTCTTTTATTTTTTTTTGACCATGCCTTGCGGCATGCAGAATCTTAGTTCCCTGACCAGGGACTGAACTTGCGCTTACTGCAGTGGGAGTGTGGAGTCTGAATCACTGAACTGATACTTGTATTTCTAGTAATTATGCTGCAGTGTTATTTGGTACATAAAATTTCAACCATGTTCTCTTGTCCTTGATAAATATAGTTTGCATTTATATAAATGATCTTTTTGGAATATAGTGCACTGCCTTTTATCTTGGAAAAATATGAAGACTTTTCATTGTGTTACTATTCTGTCCAAGTCATCCTTACACATCTGAAGTCACTGTGACCATCACTCTGAATCTCATTTTTCTTTGAAAGTGGGCCTAACTTTAGTCATTAATTTTTGTTTTAGTCTGCTTGTCATTATGGTAGTTTATAGAAACTGTTGTTTAGTTTTGACATATACTTTAGTCTTTCATCATTTATTTATTTTATTTATTATTTAGGTGCCACTAATGTTTTAGATGCTAAAGGAGATATAGGCTTTTGTTTTTGTGTTTTTGTTTTTTTTTTTAAATTTACTTTCCATGTTATTCTTAGTTTGCCTTTTTTCTGACAATTTCCAAACATATGCAAAATCAGGGCAAATGATGTAAGTGTTTCTATGACCTTTTACCAATTTAGCAATGTTAAAATGATCACAATCTAGTTTCCCCTGTGCTTATCCCAGATTATATGAAATAAATCTCAGTTATCATATTATTTAATTAATAAGTATTTCACTATGTATTGCTAAAGGCTCCCTCAGAATGATTCCATGTATTGAAACTCTCAAAAATATCAACAGTAGCTTCTTAATATGAGTGACTCTCTAGTAAGTGTTGTCATTTTTGTTGCATAAATGGGAAATTCGATGAAGAGGTCTCTAACATTTTAATTTACTCTGTCTTCTGGTTATTTCATTAAATCATAAACCCTTGGAAGTACTATATAATGTCAAGAATGTGTGCTGGTTAGTTACCCAGTGAAAGAGACCAACAGTGCTCTTATCCTGTCCCTTTAGAGATGAATTCCTGATCAGGCTGGAAGACATTACAGGGCTCTTTGGGTTTTAGGAACTTTGTGTTTATGCATCTTGGACATTCATTTATTCAGCAAGCCAGACATTCTTCTAGGTGCTTGGGCTACATCAGTGAATAAAAGAAAGATCCTTGCCTTTGAAGATGCTATTAATACATTCTAGTGTAGCAGCAAATATAATACAAAAGTGAAATTGATTGGATGTTAGAAAATAAGTGTTCTGGGAAAAGAGTAAGTAGAGTAGGATAAAGGTGGTATTGGAAGTTGGTGATGGGGAAACAGGTGAGGACCTGTTATTAAAGTTATGAATAGGGCTTCTGTGTTACCTCAGCTGGTAAAGTAAAGAATCCACCTGCAGTGCAGGAGACCCTGGCTCAGCTCCTGGGTTTGGAAGATCCCCTGGAGGAGGGCATGGCAACCCACTCCAGTATTCTTGCCTGGAGAATCCCNTTACCTCAGCTGGTAAAGTAAAGAATCCACCTGCAGTGCAGGAGACCCTGGCTCAGCTCCTGGGTTTGGAAGATCCCCTGGAGGAGGGCATGGCAACCCACTCCAGTATTCTTGCCTGGAGAATCCCCGTGGACAAAGGAGCCTGATGGGCTGCAGTCCATGGGGTCTCAAAGAGTCAGACATGACTGAGCGATTAAGCACAGTGCACACATGAACAGGGGACTGAAAGTGTTAGCCAAGCAGACATCTGGGAGAAGAGTGTTCTGTTTTGAAACAATCAGAGTGTGTGCGTCAGGAGTTTTTGAGAGAAAGTCAGTTTAGTCGCTCAGTCAGGAGAAAGTAAGGAGCTCATTTAGGTGGAGTTGAGGCAACCAGGCAGAGAATTGTAGGGAATAAGTCACAAAGGTAAAGTAAGGTGAGGTGAGGAAAGTAATGAGGAGGCTTAAGTTTGTAGTACAGGCATGTAATGGCATTGAAACTTATTTGGCTTTTATATCTGTGAAATGGAGGAGTATTTGGAGGGTTCAGAGGACAGGTAAGAACTACATTAAAGGTATCATTCTGGTTGCTTTTCAAAATAGACCATAGAGGAGCAAGTAAAAAAACAGGGAAATTTGTTAGAAGGCTTTTAGAATAATCTAGGTAATAGATGATGGTAAAACTGGATAATGGCAGGGGAAGTAACAAGAACTGGATGATTTCTGGATGTGATTTAAAGGGAGAACCAAGGGAATTTGCTGACAGTGTAGCTATAAAGTCAAAGGGAGCAAGTGAGAAAGAGATTGGTGAAGGAGAGAAAAAGGAGTAACAAGACTCTAATATTGGCTGGAGTAACTAGAAGGATGGAGTTGCCATCAGGCAAGATGAGAAAGTCTATAGGAGGGTGGTGTGGAATACCTTGGTTAGGTTGGTGAGGGAAAGTTTGAAAGTATGATTTTTGAATGTGTTGAGTTTGGAATGTCTCTTAGATATTCGGTATGCCTGTCAAATAATACATGTTCAGCATTAGCAACAACAGCGAAAGGTTCTTAAAAAATTAACTGGATTCTGTGTGAATGGCATTGAAGACCATGAGGCTGTAACACTCCATTCTTTACCTACAGTATGGCAGCAAGTCTGTTGTGGCTTGTAACCCAGGAGTCAAAGACATGACAAATACCAAGATGGACATGTGGGTTTAGGACGGTGAGAAACCATCAGATATTGGGTTTCTGATGTTTTGTATTTTGTTGCATTTTTCCTGTTTAAAATATCAGAAAACATTTGAAAAACATCCTTCATGTAGGATATTCAATAGAAATGGTTATGAAGCCATTGAATAATTTATTCTTCTAGTGATATAAAGTATCATTGGGTTTTGTTTGCCTTGTGAAAGTGAAAACTTGTAAAGTAGAAACCAGTACTAGAACAGTTTTTATTTTGACTTCTTTTTCCATTGAACAGTGAAAACTGTTTTTAGTTTATAGTTTCAACTCAGCAAGACCCTCTTCCCCTTTGCTTTTGTAGATACAGGACATATAATTTTATAGAAACTGTTTTCTTATGAAACTTAATATTTAGGAAATATTAGCTTCTTCAGAATATTAATTGGTATTTTATTTGTTTTGTGCAACAGAATTTGGATGTCCTTTTTTTAGTATTTCAAAACTTTTTTTTCACATTTCTTAACTTTCCCCATAAGCATCTTGCTGAGTCATTTTACTGAAAGAATTAAGAAGTAGTATTATATATTATCCCTTTGTTAGAAATTCTAAAATCAAGGGAAAATGGCTTTTCTTGAAATCTAGTTAATCTGAGGGATTTTCATGAATTTTAGCTCTTTTATGTGGATCAGTAATTCTGTAGAACTAGGCAGGTACAAATACATACACACATACAAACATACATTCACACTGTACGCCAAGAAGCTTTTGTGTACTGTACATTTAAATTTCTTCTCATGAGCAGGAAGGTGTTAAGTCAGTTATCTTAGAAATACTCAATGTTCTAGTATACCCAGAAGGACCTGTGCTTCCAAGACAGAAGTCAGGTCTTTGCATATGGGATCTAATAGCGGGGGAAGAAAAAACACTTTTGACTTAATTTCCTGATTAGTGTTGATGCTTGGGCAGTGTCTTCTTGGGCAATTACTGAGTCTCCCCTGACTGCTGAGCTTGTATAGATCAAATAGTTGAAGAGAGCAACAGGGAAACCCTTATTCTTCTCCTTAGCCTCAGAAACCATGTCTGGTTGTCCAGTTCATAAAATTTTGGTTGCTACTTTGAATCTCTTCATGCTAGAACCAATAAATTGGTAATGACCATATCTTCTGTTAACTTAGTGCCAGTTATATGGGAAACAAGCAGTAAATGTTAATTCACTACTTTCCTCTCTTAATTCTGCTTATTGTTACCAAATTCTGCTTCAGTTCAGTTCAGTCGCTCAGTCGTGTCCGACTCTTTGCGACCCCATGAATCGCAGCTCGCCAGGCCTCCCTGTTCATCACCAGCTCCTGGAGTTCACTCACACTCAGCGTCCATCAAGTCCATGATGCCATCCAGCCATCTCATCTTCTGTCTTCCCCTTCTCCTCCTGCCCTCAATCCCTCCCGGCATCAGAGTCTTTTCCAATGAGTCAACTCTTGACATGAGGTGGCCAAAGTACTGGAGTTTCAGCTTTAGCATCATTCCTTCCAAAGAAATCCCAGGGCTGATCTCCTTCAGAATGGACTGGTTTGGATGTCCTTGCAGTCCAAGGGACTCTCAGGAGTCTTCTCCAACACCCCAGTTCAAAAGCATTAATTCTTCAGTGCTCAGCTTCTTCACAGTCCAACTCTCGCTTTCATACATGACCACTGGAAAAACCGTAGCCTTGACTAGATGGACCTTTGTTGACAAAGTAATGTCCCCGCTTTTCAATATGCTATGTAGGTTGGTCATAACTTCCAAGGAGTAAGCATCTATTAATTTCATGGCTACAGTCACCATCTGCAGTGATTTTGGAGTCCAAAACAATAAAGTCTGTCACTGTTTCCACTGTTTCTCCATCAATTTCCCATGAAGTGATGGGACCGGATGCCATGATCTTCGTTTTCTGAATGTTGAGCTTTAAGCCAACTTTTTCACTCTCCACTTTCACTTTCATCAAGAGGCTTTTTAGTTCCTCTTCACTTTTTACCATAAGGGTGGTGTCATCTGCATATCCGAGGTTATTGATATTTCTCCCGGCAATCTTGATTCCAGCTTGTGCTTCTTCCAGCCCAGCGTTTTTCATGATGTGCTCTGCATATAAGTTAAATAAACAGGGTGACAATATACAGCCTTGACGTACCCCTTTTCCTATTTGGAACCAGTCTGTTGTTCCATGTCCAGTTCTAACTGTTGCTTCCTGACCTGCATATAGGTCTCTCGGGGATTTGGTATACTTTCTAGAGCACATTATGTGAAGGCAGAAGGGATAATAAGATGAAAATGTTTGCAGTAGTCAAAGAGAGCAGGACCCTATGTGCTTTGTCCCCCCATGTTCTCTGCTTGCCTTTTGTCTTTAGCCAGAGAATGAGTTTAGCCAAAGAGTAAGTTTAATCAAAGAAGTGAGAACATGCAGAAACAAAGGAAAGCAAACAAAGGAGACCAAATAATAATAATCACTAAGCATAGTTAGTTCCTTCTCAGGGGCTATAGATAATATTCTGAGCCATATACTATGGGCTGTCATGTAGGTAGTGAAACCCCCACCAGGTGGAAGAAGTTAACTATGTGGTGACCAGACCATAGCCATGACATAAACTGCCACAGTTCCGAGAACTGGCTTCAAGAAATGGAAACAAACCAACTGAACTGAAGATTATATGTACAGAACTGAAGATTATCTGTACTGAAAACAATCAAGATGATGCTGGTCAGACCACTGATGACCAATTTCAAGCCGCGTGTCAGATCTGACTGTGCTGTTTCTGGATGTAGCCCCCTCCCTCAGCCTATAAAAGCTCTAATCTGCTTTTGGACAGAGTCCCCTGCCCCGTTCTCATTTGCTGGCATCCAAGATAATGCAGACTTCTTTCCTCCAGCCTCACCTCTTCATTGGCTTTTGTGTGGCGAGCAGCTGGACCCCACTTTGGGTTACAGCAGTGTGATAGTTACCAACTCTCGGAAAGGTAGCATTTTCACTTTTCGCTTTCATGCATTGGAGACGGAAATGGCAACCCGCTCCAGTGTTCTTGCTTGGAGAATCCCAGGGATGGGGGAATCTGGTGGGCTTCCATCTATGGGGTCGCACAGAATAGAACACGACTGAAGCGACTTAGCAGCAGTAGCAGCAGCAGTAAATAGATTTCTTAACAGAGGATTTCTAACTTCTACTTCTGACTCTCTAGCTTTTTAGAGAAGTTACTTAATTTCTCTGTGCCTCAACTTTTTCATCTATATTCTGTTTCTTCTTCATCTACAGATATATTCAGAAAATAAATGATGTGTACATTTTTTAGAGTGAGGTCAGTTAGTCAAACCTCCTATTTTTCAGATAAACCAGCATGTTCACAGAAGTGAGATAGATGCCTTTCCCATGAACACAGTGGGCCAGAAAGAACTTAAGATTGTTGACTGTGTTTTGTACTTTTGTGCAGCAGCATACAACATACGAAGTATTAGATGGTTTTATTAGACAAGCGGAGGAAGGGGACTGTAGTTAAGTGGACTCCCTAGTGTAGTCTGTCATGTGATGGATTTTTTCCTCTCGACCATATGTCTGTACCTGCTGGGCATAAAGCTGGCTATTAGTCTTAAGCCAAGTTTCTGGAATACTGACTGAATTGCTTAGCTGACAATCCTTGGTTTTCCAGGCAAAAAGTGACTGTATAGTGCATATAACTTCATCAACTTTATTCTTGAATAGATTGCATATATAGTTGTGGAAAAACCAAGAGGAAAATCTAGAGTTAAAATAATTTTTTATTGTATGTATTTTCAGAATATTTTTTATTTGTATTACTGCATATGAGATATTGCTGAATAGGCTTTTGTAAACTGCAGTATAATGCATGGGTCAAAGTTTTACACAATTGAGTATACTTAAGGTTGAATGTTAGTATTAGAAGGATAGACTATTGATGTGCATTGTAATTCAGTGGAATATAAATGAAAATTATAGAGACCACTAGATTTTTTTAGGCAATAGTTTAATAAGTGTATCAATCTCGTCTTGAGATTAACTTATTAGTTGCAGTGATAGCTTTAGCTGATTTTTATTTGAAGATAGTATAATAATGCTGAAGGAATTTAAATATAGTAAGTCTCTAAATTAGCTATTACTCTAGTAATGCTTTGTAATAATGCTGGAGTGTTTGGCTTATGACAAACATTTAGTTTTTAATGTATGTTCTGTAAGTCTATGAGGGAGACCCGTCAGGCTGTAGATTGGATTCAGGTATTTTCATGTTGTATTTTGGATTCACTAGTTTCTTGGTACGTATTCTCCTAAATGATAAATGACAGAAATTCAGGAAATCAAGTCAAAAAACTCAAGTACCTTTGGAGTCTCTGTTCAGGTTTTGTTTATTGATATTCATTGACCAGAGCAAATTACATGGCTAAGCCCAAACTTGCTTGGGCAAGGAAATATTTTGCTTCACTTACTCCATTTGGGCATGTTAAAAAATCAACATGGCAAGGGGCATAAATGTACAATTCTGTAATAGGGAGGAAGTAAAAAGTTGGTAACAGTAATCTGATCTACCTCAATCACTCCACACATCTTACCTCCCTAATATAAATTCTTAGGTTAAATTTTTTTTCCTCTATTGCAGTATGTTTTTATGACATAGGAATATTAAATATATAGCAGTAATCATAATGTGCCAGCCATTTAAAATTCCTCTTTGTCCTATTTAGATGGCTTCCTATTTTCGTTATAAAACATTCTTCTATTGCCTTTTAAATCATGCTTTGACTATAAGTACTTGTATTATCTTTTTTTCCTACAATTATCTCAAGTGTTTTATCTACTTTTTTCCTTTCTTTCATTTCTGTCACTGTAGCATTTATCTGGGAATTATTGTCAGCTTTTCATATTCTCTTCTTCACCTATATTTCTTTTCCTACAAATATTACTATATGAAACTATATGGCCATCTTCAGCCTATTGAAATATATCTTGTACATCTTATTGCTAGCATATAATTATGTTAGGACTTAATTAGACCCCATGTGACAGAAATACAATTTAAGCATGCTTATTCAAAAAGAATTTATAGGAAATGTTAAGTTTCTCAGTCATGTCTGACTCTCTGCTACCTCATGCACTATATAGCCCACTAGGCTCCTCTGTCTGTGGGATTTTCCAAGCAAGAATACTGGAGTAGGTGCCATTTCCTTCTCCATTTATAGGAAGGGATATGGGTTAATTGGTCTAGTTTGGATTCAGTGTTTACCTTTAGATCTGTTTGGCCACAGGGTTGAGGTTTCTATAAAATACATGTGATTTGGGTAGAGGGAAAGCTTGTTTTCAGAAGAAAAGATTTGGAGAGTATTGCCGGACAAACAGAAATAGGTGTCCACGCAGAAATAGGTGTCCACTAAAGTAATATGAATTAATAGGGTCCTTCTGTGCCTTGAATCAGAGGCAGGGACACGCATACATTATTGGTGTGGCCCTTGCCTGATGACTTGAATAGCAGATGGACTGCTTAGTAAACAGAGGTCATGGTAGTTTTTTCTAGGACTAACTTAATTCTTCAAATCACAGAGGAATTATGTATGGTTGGTAAATGATGTTTTAAATTATTCATGTCTGTTTTCTTTCTGTAAGTTAAGAATATTTCCTGTTTCCACTGTTACAATGGATCTACTATAGTCATTCTAATTTTCATGTCTGGTTATCTCCCAGCTTACCAGTTTTGACTCACACTCATATTTTCAGTTTCCTATTTTAGTTTGAGTCACTTAAAAATGAATAGGTACAAGCCCTCAATCTTAAAGTAAGAAGTAGGCTAACAACCACATTTGGCACAGAAAGAAACTGGACCATGTGTACCACCCCACGATTTTATAGTTCTGAATGTGTTTGGTTATTTTGGGAAGAAGATAGCTTCCAGTTAGGCTTTGCTGAATGTTGTACTGTTTCTTGTACATGTGAAAATTGTAGTTTTAGGTCTCCAAGTGAGGTGTTAATATAGATATTTTGCTCATTTGACAAAAATTATATGGTATTAAAGTAAGAAAAGCTGTTTCACTTAATAGAAATTCTAGAATTACTGTGTGGTCTGATGCTCAGCCGTGTCCAAGTCTTTGCGACCAGTTTGACTGTAGCCCACCAGACTCCTCCGTCTGTGGGATTCTCTAGGCAAGAATATTGGCGTGGGTTCCTCTTCTAGGAGATCGTCCCAACCCAGGGATCGAACTCGTGTCTCTTATATCTCCTGTATTGGCAGGCAGATTCTTTACCACTCGTGCCACCTGGGAAGCTCAGAATTACCATAGATGTGGGGGAAATGTGTGTTTAAGTGATTTAAGTCAGTCAGTTTATAGAACATTTTTGGGTTTAGAGCAGAGAAGATGAATAGAAGAAACAGTAGACTTTCTGTAGCACTGCTTAGTTTTCTTATTCTCATACACCATTAAAATGCCCTAAAAAATAAAAATAAAAATGTTTATGCCTAGACTATAGTTCCCAGTGTTGGTGATTTTTTCTTCTTCTGTGCCTGAAGAGATATAAAAATCCTTTGTCAGGTTTTGCATTATAATTTTGGGGTTATAATAGGCCAGACTTTTAACAAAATGCATTTTAAAAGCAGCTTTGTTTTTGTGCATTACTCTGTTTTACATGTTGAGTTGAAATGGATGTATTAGTCTTGAATTCATAGAACAGTGAAGGCCCATGATATTTAAAAGACTGAAAATTTTCCAGCTGCTGTTTCTTCTGATTTGATGTGATAGCAAATCACCATATATAAAGAAAAAGTAAGATTTTGCTTAATGTGTATTCTGCTGCATAATAATCGACTTAGTAGGTTCTATTTTGAATTGACTTGTTGGAATGGAATTCTTCTGCACTTTGTAGAATGAGAATCTTAAGATTAAATGACATTAGAATCCATTTAGTACAACTTCCTATCTGATGCATGAGTCCAGCCTGCTATGTCCAAAATAATTGACTTGTTTGTTAAACAGATGTTTATTGAGTCCATAGTATGTATAGGTACTATGCTGGGGATGTGTTGGTGAATAAAATAAAAATAGATACAGTCCCTGTCCTTGTGTATAGGTGAGTGCTAAAGATGTTTATTCAGTCTTAACAAGTTATTTTTTGAATTTAAGTATTTAAATAGGAAAGAATCAGCATCTTAGTAATACTGAATTTTCTGATCTATGAACATTGAGTGTCTTTTCATCTTTTACATCTTCTTTAATTTCTCTCATTGGTGTTTCATACTTTTCTACTTATGAACAGATCCTACAGGTATTTTGATAGATTTTTTTACATAATTATTTCATTTGTTTGGTGTTATTACAAATGGTATTGCTTTTTAAAAAATGAAAAATTCAAATTCTTTATTGTTTGTATGTAGGGAAGAGATTGACTTTTGTATATTCTCCTTGTATCCTGTGACTTTTCTATACTCAATTTGGATAGGTTTTTGGGATTTTCTGCATAGATAATTATGTAATCTGTGAATAAAGACAGTTTTATTTCTTCCTTTTCAATCTTCATAGCTTTTATTTCTTATGATGTTATGTAATTTGTGAATAAAAACAGTTTTATTTCTTAATGTTGATTAGAGATGAGAGAGACAGGATATCATTACATGGTTCCCAGTCTTAAAGGAAAGTTTCCAGTCTCTTCAGTCTCTCACAGTTAAGTGTGATATTAGCTGCAGGTTTTTTTTTTTTTTGGTAGATACTCTTTACCAAGTTGAGGCAGTTCCATCAATTGCTGGTTCACTGAGAGTTTTTATAATGAATGGATGTTGCATCAGTTGACATGATAGTGATTTTACTTTTGCTTATTGATTAATTTTTTGAGCCTGTCTTGCATACCTAAGATATAATTCTTTTTAAATGTTGAATATGATTTTATAATATTTTATCTATGGTTTTCTTGTCTTGTACTCTGGTGTTAGTTTTTAATAGTAGGTCAATTCTGGCCTCATAGAATAAGTTAGAAGGTATTTCCTCTCCTATATTCTAGAAGAGATTATGGAGAATTGATACTGTTTCTTCCGTAAATCTTTGGAATTGCCAGTGAAGCCATTTATGTCCAGTGCTTTCTCTTTTGGAAGCTTATTAATTATTTTTGGTTAAATTTATTTAAAGATATAGAGCTGTTCAGGTTATCTATTTTTCCTGGTGTGAAGTTTGGTACTTTTATGTCTTTCAAGGAACTGGTCCATTTCATCTAAGTTACCAAATTTGTGGGCATAGAATTGTTTGTAATATTTGTTTATTATCCTGTTGATATCCAGGGGATTGGTAGTGATGACCTTCTTTCATTTTTTATATTAATAGTTTGTGTATTCTCTTTTTCATGTTTAGCCTGGCTAGACCTTTTATCAAGTTAATCTATAGTATTTATCTTTTTAAAGGACCATCTTTTGATTGTTTAATGTTTCTGTATTGCTTTTCTATTTCAATTTCATTGATTTCTTGTTTATTATTTTTATATGCTCCCTCTCTCTCTCTTTTTTTTTTTTTTAGTTTCCTAAGGTTTCTAAGGAAGCGTAAGTTTTTAGATATTTTTTAGATTTTAGATGTTTTTCCTTTCCTAGATGTATGCATTCAGTGCAACAAATTTCTAAGTACTGCTTTCACTATATCCCACAACTTTTAATGTGTTATATTTTCAGTTTTGTTTAGTTAAAAGTATTTAAAATCTTTCCTTGTTTTGTCTTTGACTCATGGTTACTTCGGTTCAGTTCAGTTCAGTCGCTCAGTCTTGTCTGACTCTTTGCGACCCCATGAATCGCGGCACGCCAGGCCTCCCTGTCCATCACCAACTCCTGGAGTTCACTCAGACTCAGGTCCGTCGAGTCAGTGATGCCATCCAGCCATCTCATCCTCTGTCGTCCCCTTCTCCTCCTGTCCCCAATCCCTCCCATCATCAGAGTCTTTTCCAATGAGTCAACTCTGCGTGAGGTGGCCAGAGTACTGGAGTTTCAGCTTTAGCATCATTTCTTCCAAAGAAACCCCAGGGCTGATAGGTGTATGTTATTTAATTTCCAAATATTTGGGAATTTTCAGGCTATCTGTTCTTGATTTCTAGTTTAATTCTATTATGAGTTTGATAATATTTGTATAGTTGCCGAAGAATTAATGCTTTTAACTGTGGTGTTGGAGAAGACTCTTGAGAGTCACTTGGACTGCAAGGAGATCCAACCAGCCCATCCTAAAGGAGATCAGTCAGTCCTGGGTGTTCATTGGAAGGACTGATGCTAAAGCTGAAACTCCAGTACTTTGGCCATCTCATGCGAAGAGGTGACTCATTGGAAAAGACCCTGGTGCTGGGAGGGATTGGGGACAAGAGGAGAAGGGGACGACAGAGGATGAGATGGCTGGATGGCATCCCTGACTTGATGGACATGAGTTTGAGTAAACTCTGGGAGTTGGTGATGGACAGGGAGGCCTGGCGTGCTGCGATTCATGGGGTCACAAAGAGTCAGACACGACTGAGTGACTGAACTGAACTGAATTTTTAAAAATTTACCAAGGAGTGTTTTATGGTCCAAGAATATGGTCTCCCTTGGTGAATGTTCCCTGTGAGAAAGTACATTGTTCTCTTTTTAGATTAGTATTTTATAAACATCAATTAGATCAGGTTGACTAATAGTGCTATTTAGGTCTTGTATTTCTTGCTTAATCTTCTGTCTGCTTGATCTGTCATTTAAAAATTTACCAAGGAGTGTTTTATGGTCCAAGAATATGGTCTCCCTTGGTGAATGTTCCCTGTGAGAAAGTACATTGTTCTCTTTTTAGATTAGTATTTTATAAACATCAATTAGATCAGGTTGACTAATAGTGCTATTTAGGTCTTGTATTTCTTGCTTAATCTTCTGTCTGCTTGATCTGTCAGTTTCAGATAAAGGTGTTGAAATCTCCAACTATAATAGTCGATTTTTCTGTTTCTCCTTTCAAGTTCTACCAGTTTTTGCCTCAAGTAACTTGATGCCCTCTTGTTACATTCATACTCAGTGCAGATTGTTATATTTTCTCAGAGAATTGACCCTCTTATTATTTTATAACACTCCTCTTTATCTCTGATAATCTTTCTAGTTCTGAAGTCTGCTTTGTCTAAAATCAATGTAGTTATTTCAACATTTTCTTCTTTTTTGAACGTTAGAAATTTCTTTATTATTACTTACTAAGTACCAACTAAATATGAAAAAATTCGAAGCCACCCTTCCACAACCCACTGTCCATTTCCACACTCAAATCCCATACCTAGCTTCTGGCAGTTTGTCAAAATTAGCATTTAAGTGTTCCTTCCAGCTTGTGGCTCTAGCAGCTCTTACTTGCTGTCTTTCTATTGCCTGCCCCAGATTTGAAATGGCGGTTTGTCCTATGACCTCAGTTTTCTGATGGATCCAAAAAACTTTGCTTTTTGGTTTGTCCAGCCCTTTCTTCTTATAGGGAGGAAAGTGATAATGTCCACGCTCTTTAGCTCGTAACATAAGTTTAATTATTTGTCTTTTTATTATTGACTTCTAAGAGTTCCTCATTTAATCTGGATAATCAACTGTTGTAAATATTTTCTCATCCTGTAGGTTTTACTTTTTCATGGTGTAATTTTCAGTGCATTTTAAATTTCAATGTATTTAACTGATTTTCTTTTAACTGTTGAACTGTTTTTTTTCTTCTGCCACTTGTGCTTTTACTGTCGTATCAGAAACCATCCTTAATCCAAGGACATGAAGATTTACTCCTCTGTTTTATGCTAAGAGCTTTATAGTTTTAGTTCTTATATATAGATCTTAATCCATTTTGAATTGAGCTTTGTGTGTGGTGTGAGGTTGGGGTCCAGCTTCATTCTTTTGCATTTTGATATCTAATTTTCCCAACACTGTTTATTGAAAAGACTATTCTTTCCCCGTTTAAATCTCATTACTTGCTGGTGGAAATATTTTAAGTATTGACTTTTCATTCTTTGCACTTTAAAGTATTGCCCTTCGTTGTGTTTGTGTGCAAATTTGATAAGCATGTTGTCTCTATATTCAGGTTCAAAGCAGTCTTCAGTCCTGTGAGGTATTAGTTGTTGTTCAGTCGCCAAGTTGTGTCTGACTCTTTGCGACCCTGTGGACTGCAGCATGCCAGGCTTCCCTGTCCCTCGGTATCTCTTGGAGTTTGCCCAAGTTCATGTCCATTGAACCAGTGATGCCATCCAACCATCTCATCCTCTGTCACCCTCTNCGCCAAGTTGTGTCTGACTCTTTGCGACCCTGTGGACTGCAGCATGCCAGGCTTCCCTGTCCCTCGGTATCTCTTGGAGTTTGCCCAAGTTCATGTCCATTGAACCAGTGATGCCATCCAACCATCTCATCCTCTGTCACCCTCTTCTGCCTTCAGTCTTTACCAGCATCACAGTATTTTCCAGTAAATTGGCTGTTTGCATCAGGTGGCCAAAGTATTGGAGCTTCAGCTTCAGCATCAGTCCTTCCAATGTTTATTCAGCGTTGATTTCCCTTAAGATTGACTGCTTTGATCTCCTTGCACTCCAAGGGACTCGCAAGAGTCACCACAGTTTGAAAGCATCAATTCTTTGGCACCCTGCATTCTTTATAGTCCAGTTCTCACATCTGTGCATTACCACTGGAAAGACCATCGCCTTGACTCTACAGGCCTTTTTCCAGCAAAGTGATGTCTTTGCTTTTAACACTCTGCTTTCCTGCCTGCCATGAGGCGATCGTCTTCTAATTTCATGTCTGCAGTTACTGTCCACCGTTTTAGAGTCCAAGAAGAGGAAATCTGTCACCTTTTGCCCTTCTATTTGCCATGAAGTGATGGGACTGGATGCCATTATCTTAGTTGTTTTAATAATGAGTTTTAAACCATTTAAAAAAATTTCCTCCTTCACCCTGCTTTAGTAGTGAAGGTACTAGTAATACCTTCACTACTTAGATGGTAGTAGTACTTGGCAAACTTCTAAAAGTATCGTTAAGGCCCTTCAGGGCAGGGTTGTGATGGTTGTATTAAAAGCTCTCTTAATTTTGAGTAGATTGAGAGGTGCCAGGCTATGTTTGGAAGAGGTCACAAAATTACATATGATAAACTATTAGTTTTCTTGTTAGCATGACAGACTATCTGACATTCTCTTGGGATAAATAAAACCTCTATTAAAAATGGACGTCTTATTTGAATAAGCTACCACAATGCACATTAGTATTGAGTTACATGCTAATTCAGAATTAACTGTTAGTTTAACTGTCAAGCACTAGACCATTCAGGTATGACCTAAATCAAATCCCTTATGGTTACACAGTTTAAGTGAGAAATAGATTTAAGGGACTAGATCTGATAGACAGAGTGCCTGATGAACTATGGATGGAAGTTCCTGACATTGTATAGGAGACAGGGATCAAGACCATCCCCAAGAAAAAGAAATGCAAAAAGGCAAAATGGCTATCTGAGGACGCCTGACAAATAGCTGTGAAAAGAAGACAAGTGAAAAGCAAAGGAGAAAAGGAAAGATATACCCATATGAATGCAGAGTTCCATAGAATAGCAAGGAGAGATAAGAAAGCCTTCCTCAGCGATCAGTGCAAAGAAACAGAAGAAAACAACAGAATGGGAAAGACTAGAGATCTCTTCAATAAAATTAGAGATATCAAGGGAACATTTCATGCAAAGATGGGCACAATACAGGACAGAAATGGTATGGATCAAACAGAAGCAGAAGATATTAAAAAGAGGTGGCAAGAATACACAGAAGAACTGTACAAAAAAGATCTTCATGACCCAGATAAATCACAATGGTGTGATCACTCACCTAGAGCTAGACATCCTGGAATGTGAAGTCAAGTGGGCCTTAGGAAGCATCACTACGAACAAAGCTAGTGGAGGTGATGGAATACCAGTTGAGCTATTTAAAATCCCAAAAGATAATGCTGTAAAAGTGCTGCACTCAATATGCCAGCAAGTTTGGAAAACTCAGCAGTGACCAGAGGACTGTAAAAGGTCAGTTTTCATTCCAGTGCCTAAGAAAGGCAATGCCAACAAATGCTGAAAGTACTGCACAATTGCACTCATCTCACACGCTAGCAAAGTAATGCTCAAAATTCTCCAAGCCAGGCTACAGCAATACGTGAACTGTGAACTTCCAGATGTTCAAGCTAGTTTTTGAAAAGGCAGAGGAACCAGAGATCAAATTGCCAACATCCTCTGGATCATTGCAAAAGCAAGAGAGTTCCAGGAAAACATCTATTTCTGCTTTATTGACTATGCCAAAGCCTTTGACTGTGTGGATCACAACAAACTGTGGAAAATTCTTCAAAATATGGGAATACCAGACCACCTGACTTGCCTCTTGAGAAACCTGTATGCANTTGTAAAATCACTGCAGATGGTGACTGCAGCCATGAAATAAAAAGACTCTTACTCCTTGGAAGGAAAGTTATGACCAACCTAGACAGCATATTAAAAAGCAGAGACATTACTTTGCCAACAAAGGTCTGTCTAGTCAAGGCTATGGTTTTTCCAGTAGTCATGTATGAATATAAGAGTTGGACTGTAAAGAAAGCTGAGCGCAGAAAAATTGCAGCTTTTGAACTGTGGTGTTGAAGAAGACTCGAGAGTCTCTCGGACTGCAAGGACATCCAACGAGTCCATCCTAAAGGAGATCAGTCCTGGGTGTTCATTGGAAGGACTGATGTTAAAGCTGAAACTCCAATACTTTGGCCACCTGATGCAAAGAGCTGATCATTTGAAAAGACCCTGATGCTGGGAAAGATTGAAGGCAGGAGGAGCATGGGATGACAGAGGATAAGATGGTTGGATGGCATCACCAACTCAATGGATCTCAGTATAGGTGGACCCTGGGAGTTGGTGATGGACAGGGAGGCCTGGAGTGCTGCGGTTCATGGGGTCGCAAAGAGTCGGACACGACTGAGCAACTGAACTGAACTGAAGAGAATCCTTTGGGGGAAGACACAGTTTGGATTGTGGAGGGGGTATATTCAGATAGCCTTAGTCTCAGGCTCTCTGCCTTTTAATCTATATTTCATTTCATACCAAGTATAGTTGACCTTTGAACAACATGGGTTTGAACTGAGTCTACATATACATAGATTTTTTTTTTTTTTCAAATAATACTACAATACTACACAGTCTGGTGGGTTGAAGCCACAGATGACAAATCGAGGATATGGAATGTCAATTACAATACTTGCGCATCTGTGGATTCAGGTGTCTGTGTTGGGTCCTAGAATCAATTCTCCATGGATACTGAGGGACAACTGTATTCTGACCTATAGTTATTATTTTGAAGCTATCATGGCTTCCTTTCTGTTTCTCAGTAAGCCTTCTCTTTAGTGGCAACCCACTCCAGTACTCTTCATGGATTCAGGTGTCTGTGTTGGGTCCTAGAATCAATTCTCCATGGATACTGAGGGACAACTGTATTCTGACCTATAGTTATTATTTTGAAGCTATCATGGCTTCCTTTCTGTTTCTCAGTAAGCCTTCTCTTTAGTGGCAACCCACTCCAGTACTCTTCAGAGAAGGCAATGGCACCCCACTCCAGTACTCTTGCCTGGAAAATCCCATGGACGGAGGAACCTGATGGGTTGCCATCTATGTGGTCGCACAGAGTCAGACACGACTGAGCGACTTCCCTTTCACTTTTCACTTTCACGCATTGGAGAAGGGAATGGCAACCCACTCCAGTGTTCTTGCCTGGAGAATCCCAGGGACAGGGGAGCCTGGTGGGCTGCCGTCTGTGGGGTCGCACAGAGTCGGACACTACTGAAATGACTTAGCAGCAGCAACAGCAGCAGTCCAGTATTCTTGCCTGGAAAATCGCATGGATGGAGGAGCCTGGTAGGCTACAGTTCATGGGGTTGCAAAGAGTCAGACACGAGTGAGCGACTTCTCTCTCTCAGTTCAGTTCAGTCGTCTCTGACTCTTTGTGACCCCACAGACTGCAGCATGCCTAGGCTTCCCTGTCCATCACCAACTCCCACAGCTTGCTCAAACTCATGTCAATTGAGTCAGTGAAGCCATCCAGCCATCTCATCCTCTGTCGTCCCCTTCTCCTGCTTTCAATTTTTCCCAGCATTAGGTATTTTATTTAAAAAAATTTTAATTTAATGACCCAAGTTTATTTTAATATTTTGGCCACACTGCCTGTCACGTAGGATCTTAGTTCCCCTACCAAGGATTGAATCTGCACTCCTTGCATTGGAAATGCAGAGTCTTTTATTTTTATTTGTTTAATAAGCATTTAGTGAGCACCTACTAAATGCAAGATGTTGTGGACATATTTACTGAGCAAGTTCCTCACGTCTTGAATGTGGGCCTCATGATTTTCTGTGAATAGTACAATGTGGTAGAAGTAGTATTGAGTGCCAGTTTGTAGCCTTCACCTTAAGGGATCTTGCTTGCCTCTACCTTCAGTCTTACATAACCTTCATAGTCCATGGGCTAAGCCCGGGCTAGTCTGTGGGAGGTTGAGAGACTAGTCTAGTCTAGTCTGCTAAAGGATGCGGGCTCAACTACCCCCATTCCCTAAACGGACAGCTTTTTCAAGTGCCTAAAGTAGGACCTCTGAGCTGCTGGGCTCTTGACTGTAGACACATGAATGAGTCAAACTGAACCAGAAGAACTAAACATGTAAGCCCAGCCCAGACTTCTGACCCATAAAACCATGAGTTCAAGAACTGTTTTAAGTCTCACACACACACACACACACACACACACACACACCGTTCCTATTCTGATTACTAGTGCTTGAGTGACTTAGTCAAGTTATTTAACCTGACTGTGCCTCCATTTCCTGATTTAAAAAATGATTGTCAAACATATCTGCCACATAGGATTATAGTTATAATTGACCCCATGGACATCAGGCTCCTCTGCCCGTGGGATTTTCTAGGCAAGAGTACTGGAGTGGGTTGTCATTTCCTTCTTCAGAAAGCATAAATTCTTCAGTGCTCAGCTTTCTATCCCTGGGTGAAAGTGAAGTCGCCCAGTCGTGTCCGACTCTTTGCCACTCCATGGACTGTAGCTTAACAGGCTCCTCAGTCCATGGAATTTTCCAGGCAAGACTACTGGAGTGGGTTGCCATTTCCTTCTCTAGGGGATCTTCCCAACCCAGGGATCGAACCTGGGTCTCCCGCACTGCAGGCAGACGCTTTACCGTCTGAGCCGCCATTACGTGGTCAAAACATACCTGCCACATAGGATTATAGTTATAATTAAATGAAATGGCACTTGTAAAGGGCCTTACACAGTGTTGGGCACATAGTATGTATTCAGAATTTGGTGGCAGTGTTTTTATTTTGTGGGGGGGAAATGATTTTTTAAGTCAGGACCCATATCTAGCTCATCTGTGTTTCTCCAACACCTGGCACAGGCTTTTCTTCATAAGAGGAATTCAGTTAAAATTGTGACTATTTGGGGGACTGTAGTAAGTTCCGTGAATGTTCTGAAGGTGCTAAGTTGGTTCTGTTATGTCCAGTCACTTTACTATAGTTACCTAGGGCTTCCCTGTAGCTCAGTTGGTAAAGAATCCACCTACAATGCAGGAAACCCCAGTTTGATTACTGGGTCAGGAAGATCCCCTGGAGAAGGAAATGGAAACCCACTCTAGTGTTACTGCCTGGAGAATTCCATGAACAGAGGAGCTTGGAAGGCTACAGTCCATGGGGTTGCAATGAAGGAGGAGACAGAACAGGCTCTATCTTGAAAGCAGGACTTCATCTTGGGCCAGACTGTGGACTTTGAGCTGTATGCCCAGTATGACATACCAACTGGAAAACCAGGCCCCCAGAAGGAAGAGCCCCAGGGCTCTCTATCACCTAAAAGAATACCCTAATTATCTGTGTAACCAAATAGAGTCATAAACTCTATTATGCTTACTGGAGTATGACCACAAGCCTATTGATAATTGTCCACTGTTAACTACATAGGCTTAAGGCATATGAATCACGGGTTAACTTTGATTGCATTTTTCTTTTTCCTTTGTTCAGACTAGTTTCAGGGAATTTGGGGAGGTGGGTTTGGGCACCTACACTTAGGGTATATAAGGTTTTCACAAAAATTGGTCGGGGACCTTGGCTAAGAGAAGACTATGCCTTGGGTGCACCAGTGTAATAAACTGCACTCCACTATCTGCATGCATTGTCCTCCTGAGGGAGTTTGTTTCCCGAACGCGTGGCTACAACAGCAAGAGTTGGACACGGTGGTTAAGAATCTTTCCTGCAATGCAGGGGATGTAGGTTTCCAGATCGCTGGTCTGGGAACTGAGATCCCACATGCTGTGTGGGGCTACCAAGGCTGCTGCTGCAACTAAAAGCTGATACAGCCAAACAAAATGAATAAATAAATAAATAAATAAATGCAGACAAACAAACAAAAAACTTTTTAATCTTCATTTCATTGAAACTCAGGACTGATACTGAATTGCTCACTTCTTATCTTCTTGACCTGTCAGCGGCATTCAGTTCCAGCTGATCATTCCTTTCACCTTGAAACATTACCTTCATTTGGCTCTATGTACACCACGCTTGGTGATGGACAGGGAAGCTTGGTGTGCTACAGTCCATGGGGTCACAGAGTCGGACACGACTGAGTAACTGAACCTCACTGAATACCGCACTTAATCTGATTTCTCTTCTACTTCTCTAGCCATCTGTAGTTTCCTTTTGAGAGTTTATCCTTATCTCTTCAGCCTTTAAATATTGAACTGCTCTAGGGATCGGTCCTTGGTTCTTTTCTCTATTTCTATTCCCTCTCTTGGTGATCTAATTAAGTATATGGCTTTAAATATTGTCCTTATATACTGGCAATTCCAAATTTATATCTCTGCTTGTCTCCTGAACTCCAGTTTCATAAATCCAACTTTGTATTCTAAGTGCCTCTTTGACATCTGTATTTGGTTATTTAACAGGCACCTAGAACTTAATGCATCCAAAAATTAAGTCCCGATTCTGTCCACTCCTATGTACTCCTAAATTTTTCCCTATCTCAGAATATAATGACTCCATCTTTCTAGTCCCTTTTTCTGTTAGAAGAACCTAAAATGCAATTCTCCTGGTGTATTTTTTCCAATGCTCTGCTTCATATAACACATAGCAGCCAGGGGTAAAGAGGAGGAGATGAGCTGTGACAGTACAACAGTTCTCAGAAGTTGCCAATCTCAGCTTGAGCCCATTCATGATCCCCTCCCTCTGCAGCAATTATCCAGTCTTAATTTGCTTTTCTTTCTGGTCATTCTAGGTGATAGGACAGATACTATGATAAACTGATTAGCCTTAAGGTGCTATTTGTCAACAGTTTTTGTCCTTAAAAATCTTCCCTTTACCACTGCTGTTATCTTACGTTGTGGTTCAGTCGCCAAGTCATGTCCGGCTCTTTCCGACCCTATGTTCTGCAGCACATCAGGCTTCCCTGTCCCATCTCCCGGAGTCTGCACAAGTTCATGTCCATTAAATTGATGATGCCATCCAACCATCTCATCCTCTGTCACCGTTTTCTGTCTTCAGTCTTTCCCAGTGTCAGAGTCTTTTCCAGTGAGTTGACTATTTGCATTAAGTGGCCAAAGTATTAGAGCTTCAGTTTCAGCATCAGTCCTTCTGATGAGTATTCGGGTATCTTATAAGGAACCACTTTTCCTTGTTGAATTATTTCAGGATAATATGTACATATTAATAGAAACCTTCAGTGTCTTAAGTTCAAAGCAATAATGTTAGCCACTGTAACATGACCAGTGGAGAATATATTATTAGGCAAGATAGTCTTTCAGTATCAGTCAGGAATATTGTACTTGGCCATCTACTTACATTTCTCATAGATGAATTTTCCCTCTCCATAGGAGGTAATTCTGGCTCAAAAATATCATTTTAACATTTTTCTATCTTCTTTTCTTCTTAAGAGTCTTATATGCAAGGAGCCTAATTCTCTTTCCAGAAGAGTATTCCTGAATGAAACAGTCTCTTCTTTTTTTTTGTAGATTTATCTACAGTCTGGAAGCTCACTCAAAAGAGGAGTTTATCTGCATGGATTGGCTCACATTGTGTAAAGTTTAAAGATTATTTTCCATCCAATTTCTTGTCTAATTCCATTCCTATCCTAATTCTAATACTATCCTTATCCTAATCCTATTGCTATTATTACTATTGTATCATTACCACCACTGCCTTTCATCCCTACCATGAACTGGTAACACAGCTTTACAAACCAATTTATTGTATAGTTTCGTAACAGAGTCTGTGACTCCATATTCTTTCCTCTGATTCATTATGCATTCCTCTATTTAAAAGAAACCCTGATTTATAGAATCTGGACTACTTTTTCTTCCTTTAATTCTTTCACTTTTGCTTTGTATAAAACTTTAAAATTTTCAAGGAGTTTTCATATTTATTATATTGCCTAAGTCTTATAATAACCCTGTAAAGTATTATTAACCTTCCTTTAACACACAAGGCAGCAACACATAGAGAAACTATTCCTTAAGAAAATCAGAGGAAATGTATATCAGATCCACGATTCAAGTCCAGATCTTTCTTTTTTAAAATTACAGTTGATGTACAATATCATATAAGTTATAGGTGTGGATGTGTGCATGCTTGGTTGCTTCAGTCATGTCCAACTCTTTCTAATCCTAAGGACTGTAGCCCACCAGGCCTCTCTGTCCTTGGGATTCTCCAGGCAAGAATATTGGAGTGGGATGCTATTCCCTTCTCCAAAGTTATAGGTGTATAATATAGTGATTTACAATTTCTAAAGGTTTCCCTCTGTTTATAGTTATTATAAAATATTGGCTATATTCTCTGCATTGTACATTATACACCGAGATCTTCTTATTCCAACTCGTGCATTTAAAAAAATAGAGATGCTCTTTTATTTGGCCCAAACTGAGTCATTAAAATTCTCCCTTCTGGGGAATTTGGAAATGGATCACAGAGACTCTGATAAGTTACTGGGAACTAGTGCTTGGAGCTGGCGTGTTTTTTTCCCCTATGTGCGTCTTTTTTCTTTTTTTTTATACTTTTTGTATTGCGATTTAGCTGATCTTATGCGCATACTCTGATGTTCACCTCTTGGAGGCTTCAGACTGACTCACCAGCGTGGAGAGAAAGAGAAAAGAAATAAGACAATGAAAACTAGCAGTGAAGGAAAGATTAATCTTAGTTCTTAACTTTCTTCTTCCTGGTTCCACATACTTGTCTGGCCCAGATCCACTTTGTACCCATTCTTGAATCTGTGAAAAATTCTTTTTAAACAAATTCTACTTTAAATTCTATCAGTGGATTTTTGCTCTTGCTACCAAATAACATGTATTCTTGGGAGTTCCCTAGTGGTCTAGTGGTTAGGGTTTGGCAGTTTTACAGCTGAGGCCTGGGTTCAATCCCTTGTCAGGGAATTGAAATCCTGTATACCATGTGGTGTGGACAAAAAAACCCAACAGACAAAATCTTAAAGAAATAAAATAACCAAAATAAAATAATATTCTTCTTTCCACTCATTTCCCCCCTCCTTATCTCCATGTCTTTGCTCACCCATGCTTTCTGCAGGGAAAGCTTTCTTATTCTAGTCTCTATCTTTCAAAATTCTGCCATCTTCAAGTTCAAATACCACATCTCCACATCTTCCTTAGTAACTTCTTTGTTCATTCCTGGAATGAACAATCACTCTGTATAACTATAGATGCAATTTATGTAAACAATATAACACTCATCACAGACTGCTTTATAGAACTATATGTGTGTATGTCTCATCTCAGAGAAGGCAATGGCACCCCACTCCAGTACTCTTGCCTGGAAAATCCCATGGGCAGAGGAGCCTGGTAGGCTGCAGTCCATGGGGTCGCTAAGAGTCGGACACGTCTGAGTGACTTCACTTTCACTTTTCACTTTCATGCATTGGAGAAGGAAATGGAAACCCACTCCAGTGTTCTTGCCTGGAGAATCCCAGGAACAGGGGCACCTGGTGGGCTGCTGTCTATGGGGTCGCACAGAGTCGGACATGACTGAAGCGACTCAGCAGCATGTCTCATCTGGCCTACTGTTGAGGAAACCTCTTGAGGACAGAAAGCATAGTATATTAATTTCTGTGTCCCCCCACTGAGCCAACAAAAGGCAGTTGTTCAAGTAGTTGTAAGAGAATATACAATGGATGACTGTGCAAAGACCTTGACCCACCCAGTTCTAAAAGGGACTGAGGCCTAAGGCACATCTGCATGTCAAAAGTGGAGCTATCTGTGAAACACACATAACTATTCTCACAAAGTCAATACTAATGGATTTTCTTATTGGCTTGTATTGTTTGGAGTGAGATAATAAAATTACTAAAGTAATAGCTATTTCAATTGAGTCGGTGAAGCCATCCAGCCATCTCATCCTCTGTCGTCCCCTTCTCCTGCTTTCAATTTTTCCCAGCATTAGGGTCTTTCCCAATGAGTCCATTCTTCACATCAGGTGGCCAAAGTATTGGAGCTTCAGCTTTAGCATCAGTCCTTCTAATGAACATTCAAGGTTGATTTCTTTTCAGATTGACTGGTTTGATCTCCTTGAAGTCCAAGGACTCTCAAAAGTCTTCTCCAGCACCACAGTTCAAAATCATCAATTTTTCACTGATCAGCCTTCTTTATGTTCTGACTCTTACATTATACATGACTACTGGGAAAACAATAGCTTTGACTAGATGGACCTTTGTTGGCAAAGTAGTGCCTCTTCTTTTTAATATGCTGTCTAGGTTTGTCACTGTTTTTTTCCCAAGGAGCAAGCATCTTTTATAAAAATGTCATGGCTACAGTCACCATCTGCAGTGATTTTGGAGCCCAAGAAAATCAAGTCTCTCACTGTTTCCATTGTTTCCTCATCTGTTTGCCATGAAGTGATGGGACCGGATGCCATGATCTTAGTTTTCTGAATGTTGAGTTTTAAGCCAGCTTTTTCACTTTCCTCTTTTACCTTCATCAAGAGGCTGTTTAGTTCCTCTTCACTTTCTTGCCATAAGGGTGGTGTCATCTGCATATCTGAGGTTATTGATATTTCTCCCGGCAATCTTGTTTCCAGCTTGTGTTTCATCCAGCCTGACATTTTGTATGATGTACTCTGCATATAAGTTAAATAAGCAGGGTGACAATATACAGCCTTGACGTACTCCTTTTGCAGTTTGGAACCAGTCTGTTGTTCCATGTCCAGTTCTAACTGTTGCTTCTTGACCTGTATACAGATTTCTCAGGAGGCAGGTCAGGTGATCTGGTATTCCCATCTCTTGAAGAATTTTCCACAGTTTGTTGTTGAGGGAGCCTGGTTGGCTGCCGTCTATGGGGTCGCACAGAGTCGGACACGACTGAAGCGACTTAGCAGCTTAGCAGCAATAGCTATTTAAACTGGTGGTGCCTCAGGACAGAACAGAGGTGAGTTGAGTCAAAACAGTTAATAATTTCCTAGATGCAAAGAGAAAAGTTTTAGCCCAGAATTTCCTAAACTGCATTCAGTTCTGAAATAAGAAACAATAGCTATTTATTACAGAGCTCATGGTTGTATAGTGAAAATATTGATGATTACAGTAATATTGACTTCTGAATTTATTTAGTATTTGTATCTTCTGTACACACAAATAATATTATCTCCAAAAGTGGCTGTCAATTATAGTTAAGAAGATACTATTTTTATCTATCATGACACATATACATTTGGAAAACTATTTTATAATGATTTAACTTTTTAGTAAAGTGCATTTTTAAACATTATATAGCTAATATTGTTTAAACTCTTTCCTGAGATGGTTTATACTGTGAGAGTCATACCCTCAACACTCTTCTCTCCTTTGGTATTTGCTTGCAGAGCTCCAAGCCTCCCTACCTACTCAGTGCCAGTACCTAATCAGTTAGAGAAAAAAAAAAAATCATCATGCTGACTGGACTCACTTTAGAATTATGACCTCAAGTTTCAAGTGGGTTCTCAGCATTATCCAGCCATTCTTTACATTTCTCTAGTCATTTGTCTCTCCCACTCTTCCAGATGATGCCATTCCCCTCAAGCATTTTCCTCCCTTCTCCCTCTCAGCAGATGACCTTGGTTTTTTATTTCTCAGTAAAAAGCATCAGTCAGAAGAGAATTTTTACAGTCTCTCACCATTAATTCCACCCACCTACTTGCATTTCACCTTCCCTCTTATTATGAAGGCTGAACTGTTCCCGTTTCTGTATGAATCCAAACTTTCCTCCTGTGCTTTGGGTTCTAGCTCCTTTTGCTCATTCAAGAATTTTGCTCTTAAAATGATCCCATCTGTTTCCCATATCACCCTCCCCCCACTACTTCATGGGATTATTAACACTAATGGGGTGACCCAAGGACGAAAGAGCAGATAAAACCAAGAAGGGTATTGGAATGCAGGAACGGAAAAACCAGACCCTTATTGTCCTTCCCTCCCCCATGTTGTAACTATTAATGGAACAATATAACCTGTCTCTCTTCCTACCCCACAGCAAGAAGGTATTTGCCCTACTCTCCCCCCAACCCAGTATACATGCCTCATCCAATCAGCAAATGACCTGCAAAACCTTGATCCCACTCCTTGTACCCTGGGTATAAAAGTGGACTAAGGAGACCTGTTCAACATTGGTTCTTCCTTGAGTTGATCCATTGTTCTAACAGTGTCTCCCACTCTAATAAACTTTATTTCCCTCTCATTCTGTCTCATGTCTGGAAATTCTTTTCCAACTCACACCCAGACCATGACAACCAACATACAAATATATTTACTATCTCAATTAATGAAAGAAGCCCTTTCAGTCTCACAATTTTCTTTAGCCACTGTCCCATTTCTCTACTCCTTTTTACAGGAAAACTTGAAAGAATTTTTTATATGTGCTGTCCCATATCATTAACTCTCATTCTATCTTGAATTTACTCCAATTACATTTTTTCCCTCACCATTTCACTGGTAATACTCTCTTCAGGTATACCTTTGCTCTCTATATGACTGAACCCAATAATAAATTCTTCATCATGCTTTACCTTTTAGTAGTATTCAATGGAGTACATTGAATAAAGGAAATCATAATGGAAATCAGCCCTGATTATTCATTGGAAAGACTGATACTGAAGCTGAAACTCCAATACTTTGGTCACCTGATGCGAAGAACTGACTCATTGGAAAAGACCCTGATTCTGNGCTTTACCTTTTAGTAGTATTCAATGGAGTACATTGAATAAAGGAAATCATAATGGAAATCAGCCCTGATTATTCATTGGAAAGACTGATACTGAAGCTGAAACTCCAATACTTTGGTCACCTGATGCGAAGAACTGACTCATTGGAAAAGACCCTGATTCTGGGAAGGATTGAAGGCAGGAGGAGAAGGGGACGACAGAGGACGAGATGGTTGAATGGCATCACCGACTCAATGGACATGAGTTTGAGGAAGCTCCTGGAGTTGGTGATGGATAGGGAAGTTTGGCGTGCTGCAGTCCTTGGGGTCGCAAAGAGTCGGACACAACTGAGCAACTGATCTGAACTGCATGGAATATATCTTTTTGGATTTTGGAACACATTCTACATTGGCTTCCAAGGAATTTTTCTCTCTTGGTTTTCCCCCATCTCGGGCTCCTTCTTTGCAGTCCGCTTTATTTGTTCCTCCTCATTATTTTGACAATAAATGTAAAAGTTGGAGTTCCCCCAAGACATATTTCTCCTCTATCCTCATTCTCTAAGAGATCTCACCAGTTTTGTGGCTTTGCAAACTATATAAATGACTTAGCCTCTTTCTTTTACTTCCTCTTCCTTCCCAAAGCCATTAGGTGAGACAGAGTATGGCTGGCATTAAGTATGAGATGAGAAGAGTCACAGAAGCTCAGAGAAGGGTTTCAGGACCATCTGGGAAAGGAGAGTGCCTGTATAAGAGGGCTGCCTTGAATGGATAGTCCTAGCCTGATCCAAGTGAGGAGGACTGGCCATGCATGAGGAGGCAAAGCCTCAGCAGTATGAGGAGAAACTTTATATTGTAGGAGCAGACAGGTATGAGTGTCAGAATCTAAATGGGTGAGGAGGAAATCTATGCAGAAAAGGGAGTGAGTGGGGTGACTCTGGAATATCTGTTACTTATAGGGGAGTTGATTACATAAGTAAATATATTAAAAAGTTGGGACCAGGTTTCCCACTATCATATGGAGAAAAAAGAAAAATACAAAATTGTGGTCTCAAATTATTGTTGGAAGTATTTGTGTGAATTTGTGGTTATATCCAGATAAATTATATTTATCATAGATAAATAGATGGATAAATATAAAGAGATATAAAATAAATATAGGACTAAAGTTGTGTTTTTACAGCTCTATATCTATAGCTCTGTCCACTGAAAGGCCCTGGGAGAAAAAACATTTCAATACAATTGAGCACATCTGTTCAGTGAAAAAGTTGGTTTAAAGCTCAACATTCAGAAAACGAAGATCATGGCATCTGGTCCCATCACTTCATGGGAAATAGATGGGGAAACAGTGGAAACAGTGTCAGACTTTATTGTTTTGGGCTCCAAAATCACTGCAGATGGTGACTGCAGCCATGAAATTAAAAGATGCTTACTCCTTGGAAGAAAAGTTATGAGCAACCTAGATAGCATATTGGAAAGCAGAGACATGACTTTGCCAACAAAAGTCCGTATGGTCATGTATGGATGTGAGAGTTGGACTGTGAAGAAAGCTGAGTGCCAAAGAATTGATGCTTTTGAACTGTGGTGTTGGCGAAGACTCTTGAGAGTCCCTTGGACTGCAAGGAGATCCAACCAATCCATTCTGAAGGAGATCAGTCCTGGGATTTCTTTGGAGGGAATGATGCTGAAGCTGAAACTCCAGTACTTTGGCCACCTCATGAGAAGAATTGACTCATTGGAAAAGACTCTGATGCTGGGAGGGATTGGGGGAAGGAGGAGAAGGGGTCAACAGAGGATGAGATGGCTGGATGGCATCACTGACTCGATGGACGTGAGTCTGAGTGAACTCTGGGAGTTGGTGATGGACAGGGAGGCCTGGCGTGCTGCGATTCATGGGGTCGAAAAGAGTCAGACACGACTGAGCGACTGAACTGAACTGAACTGATTCCCCAGATTTTGGCTTCTTAATGCCATTTCCCACAAAAGTAACCAGGATTCTCGGAGAAGTAGCTGGTTCCAGTCCTGGGGCAGCAACAGTACAAGACAAGCTTAGAATATCCAGGTAAGCCAGAAAGCAAAGTGTTCCAGGAATGAGGGGGTATGTTGCAGAATCTAGCCTTAAGGGTCTACATGGGCAAGCCTGGCACATTTTGAGCATTAAATTTAATATTGATGGAAATAGACTATAACCCATTAAATATTATAAGAAATCATGAATCAGTATATGGAAAACTTTGACTAAGAAAGAAGGGGAGAAATTTGAAGTAATTTTTTTATCTTCAAAAGGTAGAGTTTCAGGGGTAAGTAAAAGTTTTTATATTTTATTCTGGTTAGAGAAAAAAGTAATAAGGGAATCATGCCAGAGAAACAAGTCTATTACATGCCTACATGTTTTATTCTTTCTGTTTACCCATTTAGAAGAAAAGGAAAGTCTTTGGATAAGAGAAAATTAAAATATGTAGAAGCAGCAACACATATATCTAAAAGGAATTTTGATTCTTAAAGAGGTGTTTGATTTTAAAGAGGGCAGCCAAATGTGTATTCTGAAAGTTTTTTTTACTCTGAGATGAAGAATGCAGGGTTTGTTAGAGAAAGGTTTCTTAGTTCTGAAAGTATTCATGATGGAGTAGGAAAGAGGATGTAGTAATTCAAAGAAACTATTGATAAAAGTTACTGATCAGAGAGAAAAATACCAAAATTTACTTTGAACTGAGTGACTACTTTTGTGATTATTGTCAGCTGGTATTCCTGTTGTTCTAATAAAGGATTTTAATTTTTTAAAGCATAATTATTTGGAAAATATGCTAGTTTTCTCTTGATTAAATAATATTGCAAAAAACCTGAAGCTATAACAAATGTAACAGGAAGTTAAATAGGAAATTGTGAGTAAAGCACTCCAGTGCAACAGGTGTGATTCTTCAGAGTGAAGTACCAGACCACCAAGCAGAAATTTCAAACAAATTTCCACTGATTAGACAGTTCTTAAAAACCACAAGGGTCAAACAGATGGATAGTAAGACTAAATTTGCAAAGAGGCCTTCTTTAGAAAAAGCCATGCTGTGTACCCTAGGCTCTCTCACAAAGGTGAAGGAGGAAAAGATGCTTGCCTTTTCACCTTCAGCCTAGTGAGTGTGGACTCTTATAGGATTATTCAGAGAAGAGTGATAGGAAGGATGGAGTATAAAAGACTTAGGTCTGGCTCCTCCCTCGGAAAATCTAGATGGCCAGAAAGAGATGGGCAGGCAGGCTCTTTGTTATTGGAGAAGATATACTCAATAGTACTGGGATCTGGCTTCTCTGGTAGCCCTGGTGGTGAAGAATCCGCCTGCTATGCAGGACACCCAGGTTTGATCCCTGGGTCAGGAATATCCCCTGGAGAAGGAAATGGCAACCCATTCCAGTATTCTTGCCTGGGAAATCCCATGGACAGAGGAGCCTAGTGGGCTACAGTCCATGAAGTTACAAAGAGTCAGACACAACTGGATGACTAACATGCTTCAAACACAGTGGGATCACTCTCTCAGAGTTTGAAGGATGAAGGATGCAAAAAGCTTTCCACAGAGCAGATGTAGGCTACACAGGGGAGAAAGAATCAGTCCAGAGATCTTTTTTTTTTTTGAAGGCAATATAGTTTTATTATTTTAAAATATCAATGTATGTCTTGCAAAGAGCTGCTAAAAGCTAGTTTTTTGGCATGTGATTTTGTTTTTCATTAATGTATTCTGTAGATAAAGAAAATACCATTCTTAAAACTTAAATATATGCCCTGTTGTACAGAATTCAAGCGAAGGTTTGACTCCCTATTCCCTGGTGGCTCAGACAGTAAAACATCTGCTTGCAATGCAGGAGATCTGGGTTCGATCCCTGGGTTGGGAAGATGCCTTGGAGAAGGAAATGGCAACCCACTCCAGTACTCTTGCCTAGAAAACTGAGTGGATGGAGGAGCCTTGTGGGCTACAGTCCATGGGCTCACAAAGAGTTGAACACGACTGAGTGACTTCACGACTCAAGAAAGTGGACTAAAATGTCAATTGGGCTCTAACAGAAAGAACCAAATGATGTAGATGTCCAAGAAATCTGAGGATGAGGGATAAGTGGCAGCAAGAATAGAGTATATGCCCAGTGTCAGGAGTTGCTGACAGATTTGTAGCTTGTTTGACCAACCATGCAAATCCCTGAAGACAGAGGATCAGTTTTAAACAGCTGCTAGTCCTAGAGATTACAAAATCATCTCACTACAGTAAGACCTTTGTGTTCCCTGTTTCCTATTTGCTCCTTGTACTCCAACCCAGAGAGTCAAGAACAGGAACTACTTAATAGGGAGAAGGTAAGCAGGAAAGATGAAGCAGCTGACCACATTTCTTTTCTCTAAGGCTTTCCCTTCTAAATGTCAAATTGAGGCTGACTTTTGTGATTTTAATGTGATCGTAAGATAAGTGAGCAGAAAGGTCAGGAGACATGCTGGAATTTTCTTCTTAGTGGCAGAGGGTAAAAACTAAAGAGAATAGTTATGTTTTGACTATATTTCACAAGTCATACTAGCTCAGGGTAATGAGTACACAGATTTTCCATGTACAATTAGTGGAAACCTTTCGGAACTTGCAAGTTCAGGTCTTAGGAGGAAATAAGCACTGCAAATCCAGATTCATAAAACTAAAAAAATGTACAACTCCTGCGTTAGTTTTATTCACCAGTCACTGCAGCAGAATCCTGAGATAAATGAGTATAGAATACTCAAACCTTACAGAAAAAATAAATGTAAAATTTGAATGAAAAAATTCAACCTTTCTAAGACAGGGAGAAAATTCAGTATCCTTTCAGTAAAAATAATATCAAACCCAAATGTACTTAAATCATACATTTTAGCTATGGCTATTGAGATAAAATAATTACTGAAATTTTTATCCAGCCTTCCTGTATCAGCTATTGTAAGTATGATGCATCTAAATAAAGAATTCCCATTTTAAAGGAATTAGAGTATTATGAAACTATTTTAACTCTCTATTCTAAAATCATGTGAATCAATGAAGGAGGATTACCTGAAAATGACTTAAGCATTATAGCAGTGTTTAGATTTAGGTTCAGCTGCAGTGAGTAAAACCAAAGTTAAAAAAATAATAATGGATTAAATATACAAGGTTTTATTCTGTATAAATGAACTGAAGAAAAGCATTTCTAAGACAAATGTGTTATTTAATTATTCATACAATAAACATTTACTAAATGTTTAGGTACTAGGTGAAAAAAGACATGATTTTTATCTTCAAGAGATAGAATCTCAGTTCAGTCAGTTCAGTCGCTCAGTCGTGTCTGACTCTTCGGGACACCATGGAATGCAGCACGCCAGGCCTCCCTGTCCATCACCAGCTCCTGGAGTTTACAAAAACTCATGTCCGTTGAGTCGGTGATGCCATCCAACTATCTCATCCTCTATCATCCCCTTTTCCCGTCTTCAAATTTTCAGGGTCTTTTCCAGTGAGTCAGTTCTTCGCATTGGGTGCCCAAAATATTGGAGTTTCAGCTTCATTATCAGTCCTTCCAATGAATATTCAGGGCTGATTTCCTTTAGGATTGACTGGTTGGATCTCCTTGCTGTCCAAGGGACTCTCAAGAGTCTTTTCCAACACCACAGTTCAAAAGCATCAATTCTTTGGCGCTCAACTTTCTTTATAGTCCAACTGTCACATTCATACATGACTAGAATCAAGTGGAGATAAATAGTCATGAAAAAATTCAAAGATAAGAAAGTGTTATAGCTGCTGTGAGGAAATGTGTACCAGGCATTGTGGGGGTACAGAAGAGAGATATTAATTCTATAAAAAAGCTTAAAAGGTATGTATCCAAAGTACAGCACAAAGTGACAATGGAATTTAATTAAAAATTATTATGCAATTTTAAGTATACTGAAAGACATAGAAAATGACATAATGTCATCACCAGTTATCTTATAAGATATTGTGAATATGATCACAGGATATACTTTTTAAGAAAAATAATCCTCAAACCTGGATTTTGGTATGAAATTTAAAATTAGTAATAATATATACAGGTATAAATATCATAGACAAATGATCTTCCACAAGAAGTTCTTATTGTCATCAAATCAGAAAATTAAAGGGAAGTGAGAATCTTCCTGAAATTGGAGAAATTTTAGAGAAAGTGTTAGGAATCTTTTAGTATATTCTAAAGAAAAAGTGTCATTTGATAAGTCTCTTTAATGTTAGATAGACTGTTATAGAACTTTGACATAAATCTTTTTTGCTTCAAATTTTCAGCTTTTTTTTTAATGTGGCAGAGGGAAAAGGGAGTAAGTGAATGTCTTGGGGGAGGGGTGGGAGGTGGTGGAGAGGGTGGATTTCTCTCCACCAGAAGAGGAAAGTGGTAATTTTCCTCTCTTTACCATGAAGGTATTTGTAATTTTTGAAGTTGGTTTCCTGCAAAACATATGTATTTAAGGAATATATCTTATATGTCCAAAATCTAAATTCTAGGCCTATGGCAAGTACTTCAAAGGAACGTGGGGTCACTGCCAAAGCTGTTTGCCTGCCTGGTGCTGGGAATTCATTGAGGAGCAAGAGCTCTGCTAAAATGGCTGACACCACATCAACATATCCCTCTTTGTATAGCTTCTTTTTTTAGAAAAAGATTTACTTATTTAGGCTGTGCCGGATCTTCATTGTTGTGTGTGGGCTTTCTCTAGTTGCAGCTAGCGGGGCTTCTCTTGTTGCAGAGCCTGGGCTCTAGGTGTGCCGGCTTCAGTAGTTGTGGTACTTAGGCTTAGTTGCTCTGCAACATGTGTGATCTTCCCAGACCAGGGATCAAACCTGTGTCCCCTGCACTGCAAGACGGATTCCTAACCACTAGACCACCAGGGAAGCTCTGTATAGTTTCTTTACATTGTTAAAAAATAAGAATTCCTTTCCGTGTTATGTTGCTTCAGTTGTGTCGAACTCTTTGCAGCCTTATGGACTGTAACCCATCTGGCTCCTCTGTTCATGGGATTCTGTAGGCAAGAATACTGGAGTGGGTTGCCATGTCCTCCTCCAGGGGATCTTCCCAACTCAGGGACTGAACCCACGCCTCTTAGGTCTCCTGCATTGGCAGGCAGGTTCTTTACCACTAGCACCACCTGGGAAGCTAAGAGGAGTTTTTTTTTTCAACAGTTTTCAAAAACTTTGTTAAAAAATTAATCCAACTCATATTAAAATGGTGAGGTCAAAAGTCAGCTGATAAAGGAAGACACTCTGTTTTGTTGTTTTAGTCACTAAGTCTCATCTTGACTCTTTTGCAACTCCTTATGTTTCCAAAAGGGCTTCTCTGGTGGTACTAGGGGTAAAGATTCTGCCTGCCAATGCAGGAGACATAAGAGATGGGGATTCGATCCCTGGGTGGGGAAGATTCCCTGGAGGAAGGCATGGCAACCCACTCCATTACTCTTGCATGGAGACTCCCATGGACAGAGGAGCCTGGCGGGATACACAGAGTTGCACAGAGTTGGACACAGCTGAAGTGACTTAACACACATGCAGCTTTCCAAAAATACACAAATGCTAGATAATAATGTAAAAAATTGAAAAATAATATGTTGCCAATTTCAGTATATTTTGAAAGCAAGAAAGGGGAAACTGTCAGATTCTAGAAAAAGGGAAGCAGAAAAACGGATTATTAAACTCTACTCAATGCTCTGTAATGGCCTGTATGAGAAAAGAATCTAAAAAAGAGTGGATATATGTCTATGTGTAAGAGATTCACTTTTCTGTACACCTGAAACTAACAAGACATTGTAAATCAACTACCATAAAATTTTTTTAAAAAAGAGAAAAGAAAAACGAAGTATTAGAGCAAGCTGAAGCCACAGGTTCACATGGGTACTGGAGCTGGAAGCATGACATGAGACTGGAAGGCTAAAAAGCAGCTACTGATATCTATATCACTGAGAGATTGAACCAATATGTGGATAGGGAGGAGGAATCGCAAATAATTCTGTTGAGGGAAAGAAGCAACATCAAATAGAATACATACTGTGTGGTTCCTATTTATAGAAAACTCTAGAAAATGCAGACTAGTCTAGAATGACAGCAATGCCTGAGGATGGGGGAGAACTTACAAAGAGACACAAGGAAACTTTTTTGGGTGATAAATATATTTGCTGTCTTTACTGTTATGATGGTTTCACAGGTGTATACATATGTTGGAACTTGTCAAATTGTGCATTGTACATATGTAGAGTTCACTTTGGCAATTAAACCACATGAAGCTCTTAAAGCAGCTTCCCAGGTGGTGCTAGTAGTAAAGAACCCACCTGTCAATGGAGGAGATGTATGAGCCATGGGTTCAATCCCTGGGTCGGGAAGATTCCCTGGAGGAGGGTTTGGGAACCCACTCCAGTATTTTTGCCTGGAGAATCCCATGGACAGAAGAACCTGGCGGGCTACAGTCCATAGCATCGCAGAGTCAGACATGACTGAAGTGACTTAGCATGCTTTTAAGCTTTTAAAACAAGCATGAAGCTTTTAAAAACAAGCAAAGAAAATAAAAATTCAAGCAATTTAAACATATTCTCCTTCCTAATTTTATTTATGTAATATATTTGTTGAGGAACTTGGAGGTTTGTCCTGTAAATTTTCCCACATTCTGGATTTTGCTGATTGCAAAAAAAATTTCTTGCCTTTTAGAACTGTATAATGAAGTATATACATATATTTATTGTATTTTTACTAGGTAAAATCCATATGAGGGATAGGGAAGAGAAGATTGGCCATATGGTGATAATTGTTCAAACTGAATGCTTGGACAAGACGACAAAATACTATTCTGTCTATTTTTTATGTGTTTAAACATTTTTGTAACAAAATGTCAAAATAAAACAAATCCTGAGGTTTGTCTCAGAGTTACTGAATCTCTTCGGGGCTGAGTATAGAAGTCTGCATTTAAAAAATAAACTCCCAAGGTGATTTTATTATACATGAAAGAGGAAGGCTGCCCCAGACCAAAGAAAAGGACTCTGAGGGGAAGATGAATTTCAGACACCTGCCACAAGGTAAGGGAAAAGTTTTGGTAAGTGTCCTTTTTATTTCTTATTGAATCACAAAAGTAGTACATCAGCATTCTTCTTCAGAGAAATATCTATGATTCTGCTTGTCTTTTCAACTGCTGAGGAAATTTTCTGATTCCTATATACAAATTGTTTGATTTTGCTCTTAGTCTTATAAGGGTGATTTAATAGGTTTGGTTTATCATGTAGGCTTGGGCTTCCCACATGGCACTAATGGTAAAGAACCCGCCTGCCAATGCAGGAGATGTAACAGACACAGATTTCATCCCTGAGTCAGGAAGATCCCCTGGAGAGAGGGTATGGCAATCCACTCCAGTAGTCTTGCCTGGAGAAACCCATGGACAGAGGAGCCTTGCAGTTTATGGTCCACAGGGTCTCACAGAGTTAGACATGACTGAAGCGACTCAGCTCAGAGTGGCAAAATTGTGAGCTTACATGAGCACCATCATGCAGGCTTAGTATGACTTGTGTGAATTAGTCTGACGAAGCCTACATGACGGTACTCGTGAATTATTCTGAATTTTGGGCTTCCCAGGTGGTGCTAGTGGTAAAGAACCCACCTGCCGATGCAGGAAATGTAAGAGATGTGAGTTCGATCCCTGGATCAGGAAGATCCCTGGAGGAAGGCATGGCGACCCCTGGAAAATCCCGTGGACAGAGGGGACTGGCGGGCTACTGTCCATAGGGTAACAAAAATCGGACACTACTGAAGCTGCTTAGCACGCAGGCACACGCAATCTGGATTTCAGCTCTACACAAAACTGTGAAATATAAAAATGTATCTTCTACAATATATCTATGGTCTCTTTTAAAAAAAAAACATTTTTTTTTCATTTGGCTACGTCAGGTCTTAGTTGTGGCATGTGGGATATTCCGTCTTAGCTGTGGCATGCGCAAGCTTTTGTTGTGGCTTGCAGAATCTTTTCGTTGCAGCAAGATGTAGGCTCTAGCTCCTTGACCAGGAATCGAATGCAGGCCCTCTGCACTGGCAGTGCGGAGTCACCAGGGTCACCACCACTGGGTCACCAGGGAATAAGTCCCAACAATATATAGTCTCTTCTATTACACCTTTCTCTGTTGAGTCTTTCCTTCCTCAGGTTCCCATTGCCTCTTCTTCTATCTTTCCAATAGTAAAAAACCGCTCCAAACTCATACGATAAACTCATTTACACAAAATTACTGATACTCTTCTCAGTGAAAGCTGATTTAAACAGGGCAGAGGATTGAAGTCACAGTTTTTTTTTTTTTAATGTAGAGATGGATTCTAAGGGATTAGGTTACCTAGTCAGGGAAGGATTTGGGGGATGGTGGTGGTGAAGTTCCGTTCAAGACCCTGTAGAATTTTATCCAGTAGGTTGTTACCTATTTATCCCATTGGAAGTGTATTCTTAGAAGGGTCAAATAATGCAACTACAGCTTTTTCTTCTGTAACATGCATGGAAAATTTAGCTTTGGCTGCAAGCAACAAAAAGCCAAATTCAAACTTTCTTAAATAGATAGTGAAACTTATTGGCTTAGGTAAGTTACTAAATGCAGAGGAAGGTTGTCGGTTTCATTCTGGGTTCAAGCTTGTGTGTCGTGTGTCATGTGTCAGCTTTAGGCTGGCTTCACTTACGGCAGCAAACTGGCTATAGTAACTATGGGATTCACATTCATCCATCACACTCAGCAAAGAGAGACAGAGAGAAAGAAAGGTGAGAGGGCACTTTTCTTCTCCCAACACAAGCTCAGGCTTTCCTTATACTGGACCAATTTAAAACTGTGTTAGCATCGATCACTGACAGAATCAGGTGAAGACCTGATTAGACTGATCGTGTGCCTCAGTCACGGTCTACACTCGGAGCTGGGGCTACTCCCATTCAAATCATTAGCTGCCTTATAATTGCAGAGGGCCGGAAATGCACTCGTGGGTGGGAATCAACCAATAATACTCATCATAAAAACAAGATAATATTCCACCTCGACTTCCCTGGTGGTACAGTGGATAAGAATCCACCTGCCGATGCAGGGGACATGGGTTTGATTTCTGGTCCGGAAATACCCCAGATGCTTTGGAGCAACTAAAGCCCGTGTGCTGTAACTACTGAAGCCCATATGCCTGGAGCCTGTGCTACATAACAAGAGAAGACACTGCAATGAGAAGCCCACTCACCGAAATGAAGAGTAGCTCGTGCTCACTGCAACTAGAGAAAGGCTGGGTGCAGCAATGAAGACCCAGTGCAACCAAAAGATATGAATAAATAAATAAAGCTATAAAAAGATTATGAGACCTTATTTTTTTAAAAAAATTCCATTTGCTTAAATTCTATAGTTTAAACTCTTCTATTTTTGTTCAACACTGAACTTCTTTCCAGTTTTCAATATTCTGATATTTAAAATTGGAAACTGAAGACCACATGGAAGAAACAGGGCAATGTGAGGTACAATAAGGAATGCAGAGACTTTGGAAAAGACACAATACATGTTCTGTAGTTTTCTGTCCCCATGTGAAACTATAATCCCACTGTTTCCAAATTTTCCACTTTTTAAAAAGAAGGCTGAAAAGAATGTGGAATCTTCTGGCTTTGAACTTTGGCTAACTTTTTAAGCACCATGCACGCTAAACAAAATACATCTGTGGGTTAGATCTGGATCTAGGCCACTGGTTTCATGTTATGAATCATGTTAGAACATTTTATAACATCTTCCCTCAAAGTGAGAGCCTCAGTCCTCTTATGAACCAGGGCTGCTGGTGTATGTTTAATGCTAAGGAAGCCATAGTGGGGAGAGAAGTGAGCAGTACTCATTTTGTGAAGAATGCTTTGTTACTAGTTCTCTGGCATATACTTAGAACTGTTTTCCTGGTAGTGAGGATGCGTTTGTATCAAATCACCTTCACTGTCTCTTATCTGTGTTTTCTTGTGACTCACCTCTTATCTAGGTTCTCTTGTGACATCTCTTATCCAAGTTCTATTGTGAGGAACAGCTCAGTTTTACAGAATGACCCCTCTTGATTAAGAGGTGTAACATGTGGCTATGGGACAGAGTACTTTTCCTTGTAGCAAGTTGGCACATCAATGATCCTATAATAGTGACTTAGCTGTTATGCTCCACTTTAATAGGACAGTTAACTAGCAACAGCCAATGGTAGACATTCTTATGCTGCCAAACACTTGTGGTACTGAATATGGGAACACTAGGAACTAAAAAGCTTCTTGATGAAAGTGAAAGAGTAGAGTGCAAAAGCTGGCTTAAAGCTCAACATTCAGAAACTAAGATCATGGCATTTGGTCCCATCACTTCATGGGAAATAGATGGGGAAACGGTGGAAACAGTGTCAGACTTTATTTTGGGGGGTTCCAAAATCACTGCAGGTGGTGATGCAGCCATGAAATTAAAAGATGCTTACTCCTTGGAGGGAAAGTTATGAGCAACCTAGATAGCATATTCAAAAGCAGAGATATTACTTTGCCAACAAAGGTCCCTCTAGTCAAGGCTATGGTTTTACCATCACATCATGTATGGATGTGAAAGTTGGACTGTGAAGAAAGCTGAGTGCTGAAGAACTGATGCTTATGAACTGTGGTGTTGGAGAAGACTCTTGAGACTGCAAGGAGGTCCAACCAGTTCATCTTAAAGGAGATCA